>CM077162.1:18567593-19047492 GCA_039583875.1 Platanthera guangdongensis
CTGCACTGGACCTGGAGACAACAGACTGCTTTTTACTCTTCCAGCTCACCAGATTTTCCCCAACAAAGGTGCAAAAACCTGAGGTAGACTTGCGATCCCTTTGTCATCAGCATAACTTGCATCTGAGTAGGCTTCAATCCTCAGATGACCATTCTTCTGAAACAGTAATCCTTTCCCAGGCGCTGCTTTGACATATTCCAAGATCCGCAAGGCGGACTGAAGATGACAATCCCTGGGCGCTTGCATGAATTGACTCACCTTGCCCACAACATAAGAAATGTCGGGTCTGGTCACTGTGAGATATATGAGCTTACCAACCAGACGCATGTACCGCGAACTATCTGAAAGAAGAGGCGAATCATCTGTCCAGGTTTTGTCCTCCCCAATAGCCATGGGACATCGGGCAGGTTTAGCTCCAGTCAATCCTGCCTCTTTTAAAAGATCAAGGGCATACTTACGCTGAGAGAGAACTAAGGAGTCGGGCTTCCGAGAGAGTTCGATCCCCAGAAAGTACTTTGGAGAGCCCATATCTTTAGTGATCAGATGTTGGCGAAGATGTAGCTTTGTCAGGGCTACCCCTTCCTGGTCATCGCCAGTGAGAAGAATATCATCGACGTATACAGCAAGAACAACCAGCCCAGAAGGAGTTTTGCGAATAAAGAGAGAGTGATCAGCAGAGCTTCGCACAAAACCAACAGCCGCCACAATACCGCTGAACTTGTCAAACCAAGCTCGAGGACTCTGCTTGAGGCCATAAATTGCCTTCTGCAGCCGGCATACTCGTGTCTCCCCCTGAGCAACATACCCAGGAGGTTGCTCCATGTAAACGGCCTCGTGAAGATCACCATAAAGGAAGGCATTCTTGACGTCCAGCTGAGAAATTGGCCAATCCCGATTGACGGCCACAGAGAGAAGAACCCGGATTGTGCTGAGACGAGCCACAGGGGAGAAGGTGTCAAAGTAATCAACCCCATAGGTCTGAGTAAAGCCCTTAGCCACAAGGCGAGCTTATACCGATCCACAGTGCCGTCTGGGCTAAATTTGACCACAAAGACCCAGCGACAGCCAACAACATCAGTGCCAAAGGGAGGAGGAACAAGAGTCCAGGTACCCCGCTCAGTGAGGGTCGCCATTTCCTCATCCATGGCCATCTTCCAGTGAGGAATAGCAAGGGCCTCCTGATAGGAGCGGGGTGTGGCAGTGGCAGAGATAGCCAGTGCAAAGGCCCTGCGAGAAGGAGTAAGACGATCATAGGAAACAACAGCAGCAAGAGGGTGTAAGGTGCACGTTCGCACCCCTTTGCGAAGAGCTATAGGAAGATCCAGGTCAGCCGGGCCCGCGGCATCCGGAGCATCCGTGGTAGAGAAAGCTGGCCCGGGAGAAGAGAGCGACAGCAGCGGAGAGGAGGGAGAGGGTGGTGGGGAAGGGAGAGAGAGAGGTGGAGGAAGAGGAGGGGGTGGAGACGGTGTAGTGGTGGAGAGTGTAGGAGGAGACGAGGGAACGAAGGGAACGGCAGGAGAATCAGAAGCTGGGAGAAGAGGAGAAGAGGCATCCGAGAAGTAGGGGTATTCTCGAAGAAGGTGACGTCAGCAGAGATGAACTGCTTACGAAGGACGGGATCAAAGCAACAGTAGCCTTTCTGAGTGGTGGAATACCCCAGAAAGACACATTTGGTGGAGCGAGGGGAGAGCTTATCACGGGTGACAGAAGGGGCATGCACAAAGGCAGTGCATCCAAAGATTTGGAGAGGGAGATGAAACGGCTCCTTGCCGGATACAAAATGGAGAACGGGGTTTGGCCATGGAGAACCGTGGAGGGAATGCGATTGATGAGGTAGCAGGCAAGGAGAACAGCATAGCCCCAATAGGAGCGAGGAACATGCATCTGGGTCATCAAGGTGCGAGCGACATCGAGCAGGTGTCGGTTTTTGCGTTCGGCTACACCATTTTGTTGTGAAGAATAGACACAACTAGTTTGATGAAGAATCCCATTTTGCATGCAGAATGTAGAGAAGTCACGACTGAGATATTCTGCGGCATTATCAGACCGAAAAACTTTGATAGAAACATCAAACTGAGTTTTGATCATGAGATAGAAGGATGTCCATACAGAGAATAATTCGGAGCGATCTTTTAACAGATACACCCACGTACAGCGAGAGAAATCATCAATGAACGTGACAAAATAGGAACTACCCCGACCAATGGTAAGAGTAGGAGAAGGACCCCAGATGTCGGAGTGGATAAGATCAAACGGACGGGTAGAGCTACGAACGTGCTTTGGAGGGAAGGAGGAGCGGTGATGCTTGCCAAGCTGACAGACCTCACAGTTGAGCGGAGGACTTTGAGGAGGAAGGTGGGGCAGAAGTTGACGAAGAAGACGGGGAGGAGCATGACCAAGGCGGAGATGTCATTGGAGAAGATCTGTGGAGGTGGAGGAGAAGGTGGAAAAAGCAGAAATGTTGTCTAGGAAGTATAAGCCGCCACTCTCAGTCCCAGTAGCAATCGTCCGTTGGGAGTCCGGATCCTGAAAGAGCAAGAAGTAGAAGTAAATGTGACGGAACACTGTAATTGCTTGCAAAGAGATGTACCAGATAATAAGTTGCACGGGAACTGGGGCACATATAGAGTATCCGCCAAGTGAAGAGACGGGGTGACATGAACTATCCCTGTGCCATGAACTGATGATGAAGAGCCGTCAGCGAGAGTAACTGGGGGCAAGCGAGCATGTTTTTCTAGGAGAGAGAAACACGGGAGATGGCCGGTCATATGATTCGTAGCACCAGTGTCGATCAGCCATTTGCCCTGAGTAACAACGTGTGCACGACCAGAAGACGTGACAACCGAGGCGAAAGCCATGAAGGGAGGAAGAAGAAACTGCAGCGGTCTCGGTGACAGCACACCAGCGGCACGAAGGGCCACGACCAAGGTGCAGAGCACAAGCTGCGCGACTAAACCAGGAGGTCGCGACGACTAACAAGAGAAGCGACTAAGAGCGAAGAGGCGGAGAGGCCGCTCAAACAAGGAAGAATCCGCGTGAAACCGCGGCGGGAACAAAAGGGAAGAAGCCGCGTGAACACGAGCGGCTAGGATTCAGATCAAGGCACAGCGGGGAAAAAGTCGCGCGGACTGCAAAGGGCCGAGCGAACAGAAGAGAGGAGAAGAGCAGGTGACCGCGACCAAGATGCGGGTAAGAAGGGACAAACCCGCACGGTCAGGCAGATCACAGCAGTTGCGAGAATGCGGTCAAGGGCACAGCGGGGAAGAGGTCGCGCGGACTGAAAAGGCCGAGCGAACAGAAGAGAGGAGAAGAGCAGGTGACCGCGACCAAGATGCGGGTAAGAAAGGATCAACCCGCACGGTCAGGCAGATCACAGCAGCAAACCGCGAGTGCAGAGACAACACACGCGGACAGAGACAGACCGCAGCGACTAGGAAGTCGGAGCGGCAGGAAAGAGCAAGGAGCGCGGCGACACGGAAACAGGTCGCTGCGACAAAGAGCAGGAGGAGAAGAGAAACAAGAAGAGCAAGCCGCGCAAACAGGCAGCGGACAGAAACAAGCCGCGCGGATAGAAACAAGCCGCGCGGACAGAGGAGAAGGCAAGCCGCGAACAAGCCGCAGAACGCGGAAGACAAGCCGCGAACAACAGAGAGCGCACAGAATCAGGAGGAAAAGACCGTGGCCTCTGATACCATGTTAGAAAGTAGAGAAAGGAAGCGAAAAGAAGAGAACAAGCCGAATAAACTTTTGAATAATCAAAATTTATTATCCAAAAAGATAACTATTACAAAGGTATGCCCTCCCTTATATAGAATGGAGGAGAGAAGAGAGAATACAAATAAGAGATGTGGGACTAAAATTTACAAGCTAAGCGGACTGTACAAAGTAAACAGCACAGGCCGCGCGGTTAGACAAAAGGACTAACCGCACGGCTTACAGTAAGAGATGCAGAGAGGTCGCCTGTGAAGATTGCTAGACTGCCCGGTTTACAAGTCGCCGAGTCAAACCGCCAGACCGCGCGGTCTCTAACCCGCCAAGACAGACCGCCCGGTCTCCAACTTCAACAAGGAGCTTATGGAGAGGGCGGCGAAGGAGACGGATTTCGAGAGGGCCAATCCGGCGTTTGCAAGGAGGTTAGCCAGGTTGGCGGAGGATGACGCAAAGGAACCAGGAGCAGGAAAGCAGAAGGAGCAGAAGGAGCAGAGGGAGCAGAGAGAAGAAAGAAGGAGGGAGGAACCCCGAGGCCAGGGGCACCAGGGACAGAATCACCGGGGGGCCCGAGAGCCGAACAACCGGATAGGTTGGAGGCCTCAGGAGGGTCACCCCCAGGAGTTAGGAGGAGGCTTCCGGGGAAGAGATAACTTCCGGGAGCCAATTAGGTTCGATCAACCAGCATGGAGACAGGGGGTGAGGGATCGTTTTCAGCATCAGCAGGAGACAATGGGATCGGACGAGGAAGAGGAGCTCGAGGAGGAGGAAGAAGAGGAAGAGGAGAAGGGGTGGGGTGGCGTTGCCTTTCTGCGACTTCCATCAGGAGAGAGGTCACGCTACAGCCACGTGCCCAGAATTCTTGGAGATGAGAGAGGCCAGAGGTTTGAGGAGACAGGATCCACCGGTGAGGATCGAGGAAATGCAGCAAGGGGAGGCGGAAGACAAGTGCGAGGACAGGGTGGATGTAGGAACCCGGGGGGGTATCGGACCATCCATAGGGGGATTGGGATCGAGGCCACCCGGAAGGGGAGCTTCCAGACCATGTTCCGAAAGGAGGTAGCCTCAACCTCCCAGACCCCACCCCCACTAGAAAAAATTACCTTCTCTTCAGAGGATATGCCGGAGTACGAGGACCCATTCTGCGACGCCTTGGTGATCCAGACGGCGGTGGAAAACTTTACGGTCTCCAAGATCCTAGTGGATAACGGGAGATCCGTAAATGTGATTTTTAAGAAGGCCTTCGATGAGATGCAGGTGGAAGCCAAGAGGGTTTTGGCCTCGGATGGACCGTTGTTCGGATTCTCCGGGGAGAGGAAAGAAGTGGAAGGGGGAGTAGGGCTGCACGTGAGGTTGGGGGGCGTATCACGGAACTGCCGGTTCGTGATTGTAGATGCCCCGAGCAGCTACAGCGTCATCTTTGGACGTCCCCTCATCAGCGCCTTTCGCTGCGTCCCCTCCTCTTTTCATCAATGTCTCAAGTTTAACAATGGAGGGGTGCAGGTCAGGGTCAGGGGAGATCCAAAAGTGGCAAGGCAGTGCTACGTTACAGCGGTTAACACCGTATCTTGGATGGCAGAGGCGGAGGAGTTGGAGAAGGAGATGGCGGCGCAAGAAGAAGCTGTCGGGGAAAAGGAGGTGAGCCCAGAGGAAGCAAGAGAAGGAGCCGAAGAGGAAGTCGGGGGAGAGGAGACCGAGAAGCAGCAAGGAGGAGGTGTGCAGGAGGCTCAGGGGGAGTTGAGGTCGAGTAGCAACAGGAGAGCCCGGAGGGGGCAATGGAGATTGAGGAGGAGCAGAGGGGAGGAGATGTGCAGGAAGTCCGGAGGAGCGGGGAGTTGGAGCCACGGGAAAGAATGCAGGAGAAAGAGGGAGAAGAAGGGGCTGAGGAGGAAGCCCGAAGGGACATGGAAATTGAGCAGCAGCAGGACGAGGTGATGGAAGTTGAGGGAGCAGGAGGAGAGGAAGGGCTGGAGCAGGAAGAAGAAGCAGGGGACGGCTGGGAGCAGTCGCGGCTGGAGGTGGCCGAGGAAGTGGTAGAGGTGGAAGTCCGCACCAGCCAGGGGCAGATACAAAGGGTACGGATCAGCGGGGGCCTGAGTCCCGAAGACCAGGAGCGGATGCGGGTCTGCATCCAGAGCAACGTCGACATCTTCGCCTGGAGCGCGGCGGACATGCCGGGCATTGATGCGGACGTGGCCTGCCACCGCCTGAACCTGGACCCTCGGACGCGCCCCATACGTCAGAAGATGCGAGCCATCGCCACTAAGCTGGAGGAGCCCATTCGTGAGGAGGTCAAGAAGCTCCTGGAGGCGGGCTTCATCTCGGAGATCCAGTACCCAGGCTGGATCTCCAATGTTGTAATGGTGAAGAAAGGGGGGGGGATGGAGAATGTGTATTGACTTTTCGTTATTAAATAAATCGTGCCCTAAGGATTGCTACCCCCTGCCTCGAATCGACGCGCTGGTTGATTCAGCCGTTGGTTTTTCTGTTATGAGTTTTCTGGATGCTTTTTCAGGTTACCATCAGATCCGGATGCACCCTCCTGATGTCAAGGATGTCTCCTTCATCACAAGAGAAGGGTGCTTTAGTTATAACATGATGCCCTTTAGGTTAAAAAATGCAGGAGCAACGTACCAACGGATGATGGATCGAGTTTTCCTGGGCCAGAGGGGCCGGAACCTAGAAGTCTACGTTGATGATCTCATGGTAAAGAGCAAGGGAGTGAGCTCACATCTCCAAGATCTGGAGGAGACGTTCTCCACCTTGAGAAATTTCAAAATGAGGTTGAACCCCTTAAAATGTGTTTTCGGGGCCAGTCGTGGGAAATTCCTCGGGCACCTTCTGACCCCGGCGGGGGTAGAACCTAATCCTGATAAAGTAAAAGCCATTCTGGAGCTAGAATCACCGCGAAACGCTAAGGAGGTACAGCGCTTGACAGGAAAGCTGGCCGGCCTTAGCAGATTCCTCTCTAGGTCAGGAGAGAAGTGCTCGCCTTTTTTAAAGTGCTACGAGGGAATCAGAGATTTGAATGGACAGCGGAGTGCGAAGAAGCTTTTCAAAAGCTGAAGGAGCAACTCTCCCGGGCACCTCTGCTTCAAATCCCAAAAGAGGGGGAAGATCTAACCTTGTACCTAGGAGTGGGAGCAGAGGCGGTGAGCTCCGTCCTAGTCGGAGAAGAGGGAAAGAAGCAATTGCCCATTTATTATGTCAGCAGGATCTTAAGGAAGGCGGAGTTTCGTTACCCTATCCTAGAAACGCTGGCATACGCCTTGGTTGTTTCAGCCAGGAAGCTCCGGCCATATTTCCAGGCGCATTCAATTAGGGTGGTGACAGACCATCCTCTCCGAAAGATTTTTGAAGGAGTAGAGCACTCGGGTAGGCTGGCCAAGTGGTCTATCGAGTTGAGCGAGTTCAACATTTCGTTCGTACCAAGGCTCTCCATTAAGGCACAGGTGGTGGCCGACTTCTTGGCAGACTATGTCGCGGAGGTCGGGGGTGAGGAGCCGCAGCAGCCAGAAGCATGGAAGATAATGGTCGACGGGGCCTCCGGAAAGCACTCCCTTGGAGCAGGGGTGGTACTGACAAGTCCTCAGGGAGTGACCATAAGACAAGCGGTCGCCTTGCATTTCCCCACAACCAACAACCAAGCAGAGTACGAGGCAGTGATAGTCGGCCTTCGCTTGGCCAAGGAGCTCGAGATCAAGGACGTTGAGGTTTTCACGGACTCATTGGTAGTGGCGTCTCAGATACGTGGAGAGTTCGAGGCTCGGGAGCCCACCCTTGTGAAATATTTGTCCAAGGTAAGAACGATCATCGGGGGGTTCCGGACGTTCTCCATCCAGCACGTCCCCAGAGAAGAGAACACTGCTGCCGATCAATTGGCCAAGTTCGGACCGTGGGAAGGGGGTGCCCTGACTGATTTATTCCATCCAGCGATCGAAGAGGGGGAGCTAATGGAGGTTGATCGGCGGCCCTCGTGGGTAGATCCTTTTGTTACCTTCTTTCTGACAGGAACCCTCCCTGAGGGGGTCAAGGAGGCAAAAAACTTCCGCCATAAGGCGGCCCACTATCTCATGCATGAAGGAGGATTACACCGGAGGATGCTTTCGGGTCTCCTGGCTCGATGCGTGACGGAAGAGGAGACCAGGCACATTCTGGAGGAGGTGCACTCCGGGGAATGTGGTAGTCATTTCGGAGGGAGGACATTGGAAGCAAGGGTGGTCAGACAAGGGTACTTCTGGCCCACCCTGAGGAAAGACGCGACAGAGTTTGCGAGGAAGTGCCGGAAGTGCCAGCTCTACGCCCCCTCCAGCTCTTGCCGGCTCAAAGGCTCCGAAGCATCACATCACCATGGCCTTTCGCCATTTGGGGAATGGATCTAGTTGGGCCTTTTCCTCCCGCTAGTGGACAAAGAAGATTCCTCCTGGTTATGATAGATTACTTCTCCAAGTGTCTGGAGGTTAAGGCGCTAGCAAAGGTGACCTCCCAAGTCATCAGGAACTTCGTCTGGGGGGAGATTATCTGCAGGAACGGGCTGCCTCAAGCCATCGTCACGGATAACGGCCCCCAGTTTGCTAGCGAAGAGTTCATCAGCTTCTGCACTCAGTTGGGCATCGACCTCAGGTTTGCCTCCGTCCACCACCCTAGGAGCAACGGTCAGGTGGAGGCGGTAAACAAGATTATCGTTAACTTGCTAAAGAAGAAGGTGGAGAATCTGAGAGGGAATTGGGTAGAGCAACTCCCCTCGGTCCTGTGGGCTCTGAGAACAACCCCGAACACGACCACTGGTGAGACCCCTTTCAAGCTTTCCCATGGTTGTGAGGCGGTACTACCAGTGTAATTCGAGGTCCGATCCCTACGGGTCACGGCTGCGGGTGATGGGGACGAGGCGTGGAGGATGGAAAACGAAGAAGGCCTGCGTCTCTCACTAGACCTTACAGAGGAGCTGCGAGACGTAGCAACCATCAGACAAGAGGAGATCAAGCGTCGAATGGCAAGGCACTTTGACAAACATATCAGGATAAAGCAATTCGCGGAAGGAGACATGGTACTAAAGAAGGTTGATGCGGCAGGGAGGTCCGCCCCGGTGGGAAAGCTCAATCCAAATTGGGAGGGGCCTTATATTGTAGAGAGAGTGTTGAAAGCAGGGGGTTACTACCTCCAAGATGTGGAGGGTAGGACCTTGAACCATTCCTGGAGTGGGGATGACTTAAAACGCTTCTACCCATGAGAGGGGGGAGCGGAAGATATGTACTCAAAGCATAATTAATATAATGTACTTCTCAAATTATTTCTCGTTCACCATTTCTCGTGAGGCCCTAATGACAGGAAGGGAGATCTTCATCGGCACCCCGAGCTCGGCTCGGCCCCAGGTAGACCCGCTGCGCAGGCTCTCACCTAGCTGACAGGTCCGAAGGCTCGCCTGTGGGGGATAGGTTTGGTTTGAGATCTTCATCGGCACCCCGAGCTCGGCTCGGCCCCAGGTAGACCCGCTGCGCAGGCTCCCATCTAGCTGTCAGGTCCGAAGGCTCGCCTGTGGGGGATAGGTTTGGTTTGAGATCTTCATCGGCACCCCGAGCTCGGCTCGGCCCCAGGTAGACCCGCCGCAGGCTCCCATCTAGCTGGCAGGTCCGAAGGCTCGCCTGTGGGGGATAGGTTTTGAGTTGAGATCTTCATCGGCACCCCGAGCTCGGCTCGGCCCCAGGTAGACCCGCTGCGCAGGCTCTCATCTAGCTGGCAGGTCCGAAGGCTCGCCTGTGGGGATAGGTTTGGTTTGAGATCTTCATCGGCACCCCGAGCTCGGCTCGGCCCCAGGTAGACCCGCTGCGCAGGCTCCCATCTAGCTGGCAGGTCCGAAGGCTCGCCTGTGGGGGATAGGTTTTGAGTTGAGATCTTCATCGGCACCCCGAGCTCGGCTCGGCCCCAGGTAGACCCGCTGCGCAGGCTCTCATCTAGCTGGCAGGTCCGAAGGCTCGCCTGTGGGGGATAGGTTTGGTGAGATCTTCATCGACACCCCGAGCTCGGCTCGGCCCCAGGTAGACCCGCTGCGCAGGCTCCCATCTAGCTGGTAGGTCCGAAGGCTCGCCTGTGGGGGATAGGTTTTGAGTTGAGATCTTCATCGGCACCCCGAGCTCGGCTCGGCCCCAGGTAGACCCGCTGCGCAGGCTCCCATCTAGCTGGCAGGTCCGAAGGCTCGCCTGTGGGGGATAGGTTTTGAGTTGAGATCTTCATCGGCACCCCGAGCTCGGCTCGGCCCCAGGTAGACCCGCTGCGCAGGCTCCCATCTAGCTGGCAGGTCCGAAGGCTCGCCTGTGGGGGATAGGTTTTGAGTTGAGATCTTCATCGGCACCCCGAGCTCGGCTCGGCCCCAGGTAGACCCGCTGCGCAGGCTCTCATCTAGCTGGCAGGTCCGAAGGCTCGCCTGTGGGGGATAGGTTTGGTTTGAGATCTTCATCGACACCCCGAGCTCGGCTCGGCCCCAGGTAGACCCGCTGCGCAGGCTCCCATCTAGCTGGCAGGTCCGAAGGCTCGCCTGTGGGGGATAGGTTTTGAGTTGAGATCTTCATCGGCACCCCGAGCTCGGCTCGGCCCCAGGTAGACCCGCTGCGCAGGCTCCCATCTAGCTGGCAGGTCCGAAGGCTCGCCTGTGGGGGATAGGTTTTGAGTTGAGATCTTCATCGGCACCCCGAGCTCGGCTCGGCCCCAGGTAGACCCGCTGCGCAGGCTCCCATCTAGCTGGCAGGTCCGAAGGCTCGCCTGTGGGGGATAGGTTTTGAGTTGAGATCTTCATCGGCACCCCGAGCTCGGCTCGGCCCCAGGTAGACCCGCTGCGCAGGCTCCATCTAGCTGGCAGGTCCGAAGGCTCGCCTGTGGGGGATAGGTTTTGAGTTGAGATCTTCATCGGCACCCCGAGCTCGGCTCGGCCCCAGGTAGACCCGCTGCGCAGGCTCCCATCTAGCTGGCAGGTCCGAAGGCTCGCCTGTGGGGGATAGGTTTTGAGTTGAGATCTTCATCGGCACCCCGAGCTCGGCTCGGCCCCAGGTAGACCCGCTGCGCAGGCTCTCATCTAGCTGGCTGTGGGGGATAGGTTTTGAGGTCCGAAGGCTCGCCTGTGGGGGATAGGTTTGGTTTGAGATCTTCATCGGCAGCTCGGCTCGGCCCCGAGCTCGGCTCGGCCCCAGGTAGACCCGCTGCGCGGGCTCCCATCTAGCTGGCAGGTCCGAAGGCTCGCCTGTGGGGGATAGGTTTTGAGTTGAGATCTTCATCGGCACCCCGAGCTCGGCTCGGCCCCAGGTAGACCCGCTGCGCACCCGCTGCGCGGGCTCCCATCTAGCTGGCAGGTCCGAAGGCTCGCCTGTGGGGGATAGGTTTTGAGTTGAGATCTTCATCGGCACCCCTGTGGGGGATAGGTTTTGAGTTGAGCTCGGCTCGGCCCCAGGTAGACCCGCTGCGCAGGCTCTCATCTAGCTGGCAGGTCCGAAGGCTCGCCTGTGGGGGATAGGTTTGGTTTGAGATCTTCATCGGCACCCCGAGCTCGGCTCGGCCCCAGGTAGACCCGCTGCGCAGGCTCCCATCTAGCTGGCAGGTCCGAAGGCTCGCCTGTGGGGGATAGGTTTTGAGTTGAGATCTTCATCGGCACCCCGAGCTCGGCTCGGCCCCAGGTAGACCCGCTGCGCAGGCTCTCATCTAGCTGGCAGGTCCGAAGGCTCGCCTGTGGGGGATAGGTTTGGTTTGAGATCTTCATCGGCACCCCGAGCTCGGCTCGGCCCCAGGTAGACCCGCTGCGCAGGCTCCCATCTAGCTGGCAGGTCCGAAGGCTCGCCTGTGGGGGATAGGTTTTGAGTTGAGATCTTCATCGGCACCCCGAGCTCGGCTCGGCCCCAGGTAGACCCGCTGCGCAGGCTCTCATCTAGCTGGTAGGTCCGAAGGCTCGCCTGTGGGGGATAGTTTCGGTTTGAGATCTTCATCGGCACCCCGAGCTCGGCTCGGCCCCAGGTAGACCGCTGCGCAGGCTCCCATCTAGCTGGCAGGTCCGAAGGCTCGCCTGTGGGGGATAGGTTTGGTTTGAGTTCTTCATCGGCACCCCGAGCTCGGCTCGGCCCCAGGTAGACCCGCTGCGCAGGCTCCCATCTAGCTGGCAGGTCCGAAGGCTCGCCTGTGGGGGATAGGTTTTGAGTTGAGATCTTCATCGGCACCCCGAGCTCGGCTCGGCCCCAGGTAGACCCGCTGCACAGGCTCCCATCTAGCTGGCAGGTCAGAAGGCTCGCCTGTGGGGGATAGGTTTTGAGTTGAGGTCTTCATCGGCACCCCGAGCTCGGCTCGACCCTGTTGAAGCATTAGACCGGGCGGCTTGGCTGTCTGATCCAGCGGTTTGTAGACCGGGCGGTCTGTCGGTCTACCTCTGCGGTTTGTTCTATCCTGCTGGAGTTGCCGAGCGGTTAGCCCACCTGTCTAACCGCGCGGCCTATGCGGTCTCCATTATTCTAGCCGCTCAGTACTGTAAATGTTTAGTCCCACATTGTTTGTATACTCTCTTTCTTATCTCCTCCATTCTATATAAGGGAGGCCATACCTTTGTAAATGATATCTTTTTTGGATAATAAAATTTCAATTATTCAAAAGTTTGTTCTCTTGCTCTCTACTTTTCGCTTCTTGTTCTCTACTTTCTAACATGGTATCAGAGGACACGGTCATTTCCTCTTGATTCTGTGCGCCCTCTGTTGTTCGCGACTTCTTTTCCGCGCTCTGCGACTTGATTCGCGGCTTGCCCTCTCTTCTATCCGCGCGGCCTGTTTCTATCCGCGCGGCTAGGTTCTGTCTGCCAATCTGTTCGCGCAGCTTTCTCCTTCTCGCAGGTATTTTGCCTTGGCTATCTCTGCTACTTCTACTCCTCGTACCTACCAAGAGGCTCTCGCTCTCCCTCATTGGAAGTCTGCCATGGATGAGGAGATGGCTACTCTTACTGAACGGGGTACCTGGACCCTGGTTCCTCCTCCCGTGGGCACTGATGTGGTTGGCTGTCGCTGGGTCTTTGTTGTGAAGTTTCGCCCCGACGGCACTGTGGATCGCTACAAAGCCCGGCTGGTGGCCAAGGGCTTTACTCAGACTTATGGCGTTGATTACTTTGATACCTTCTCTCCGGTTGCTCGCCTCAGCACCATCCGGGTTCTCTTTTCTGTGGCTGTTAACCGGGCTTGGGATATTTCCCAGCTTGATGTGAAGAATGCCTTTCTCTATGGCGATCTTCAGGAGGACGTCTATATGGAGCAACCTCCTGGGTATGTTGCTCAGGGGGAGACACGTGTCTGTCATTTGAAGAAGGCCATTTATGGCCTAAAGCAGAGCCCTCGGGCATGGTTCGAAAAATTCAGTGGTATTGTGGCAACCATCGGCTTTCAAAGGAGTTCGGCCGATCACTCCTTATTCATTCGCAAAACGGCCTCGGGACTGGTGGTTTTGGCCGTATATGTGGATGATATTCTCCTTACTGGTGATGACCGAGATGGGGTGGACTTGACGAAGAAGCACCTCCGTCAGCACTTGGTCACGAAGGATATGGGCTCCCCAAAATACTTTTTGGGGATAGAAATCTCTCGGAAACCTGACTCATTGGTTCTCTCTCAACGGAAGTATGCCCTTGATCTTCTTCAAGAAGCAGGCTTGACAGGTGCCAAACCAGCTCATCTTCCCATGGCTGTTGGAGAAGACAAAACGTGGACGGATGAATCGCCTCCTCTATCTGATGTCACACGGTACAGACGTTTGGTAGGGAAACTCATCTATCTCACGGTGACTAGACCCGACATCGCCTATGGTGTAGGAAAGGTCAGTCAGTTTATGCAAGCTCCCAGGGAGTGTCATCTTCAGTCCGCCCTGAAGATTTTAGAGTATATCAAAGCAGCACCGGGCAGAGGGTTACTCTTCTAGAAAAATGGCCATCTGCGGGTTGAGGCCTACTCAGACTCAAGTTACGCGGATGACAAAGGCGATCGTAAATCCACGTCAGGTTTTTGTACCTTTGTTGGAGGTAATCTCGTGAGTTGGAAGAGCAAGAAACAGTCTGTTGTTTCCAGATCCAGTGCCGAAGCAGAATACCGGAGTATGGCGTCAACTACGTGTGAGTTAAAGTGGTTGCGGGCTCTCATGCTTGACCTGGGCGAGGTATATGATTGTCCTCTCCTATGTTCTGTGACAACAAGGCCGTTATACACATATCCAGAAATCCGGTCTTCCATGAGAGAACAAAGCATATAGAGGTTGACTGTCACTTCATTCGGGAGGAGATTTTGAAGAATCAGATTTGTACTCCTTTTGTCACCTCTGACAAGGAGTTGGCAGATATCTTCACCAAGCCGGTTTCTACTTCCTTCTTCCGCATTTGTGACAAGCTGGGCATGATTGATATCTATGCTCCAGCTTGAGGGGGAGTGTTGAAGCATTAGACCGGGCGGCTTGGCGGTCTGATCCAGCGGTTTGTAGACCGGGCGGTCTGTCGGTCTACCTCTGCGGTTTGTTCTATCCTGCTGGAGTTGCCGAGCGGTTAGCCCACCTGTCTAACCGCGCGGCCTATGCGGTCTCCATTATTCTAGCCGCTCAGTACTGTAAATGTTTAGTCCCACATTGTTTGTATACTCTCTTTCTTATCTCCTCCATTCTATATAAGGGAGGTCATACCTTTGTAAATGATATCTTTTTTGGATAATAAAATTTCAATTATGCAAAAGTTTGTTCTCTTGCTCTCTACTTTTCGCTTCTTGTTCTCTACTTTCTAACAGACCCCAGGTTGACCCGCTGCGCAGGCTCCCATCAAGCTGGCAGGGCCGAAGGCTCGCCTGAGGGGGATAGGGTTGGGTCCAGCAATCTCCATCAACATCAAACTGACAAGGCAGAATCCATTTTGGCGGAATAGGGTGAAAAGTCCCCTTAAGCGACACTACACCTTAGTATCCCAACTTAGTCCTAAAGTACAAAAATAAACAAAGGGAAAAAGGGTGTGGGGTAGGGCAGGTGACAGCACTCGCAGCGGATGGCTTTTGAGGATCGTCTCGCCGTAGCGAAAGGGCACTCGCGAGGCAAGCCATTGCGCCAACTCGCGGTCGTCAAGCGCGTCGAGAACCCGTCTCGCGTAGGACATAAAACAGAAAAATATATATACAGAAAGGTTACGCGGCGAGACGAAGTAGTAGCACCATCTCGTGGGCAAAAAGCAAACCAGAGATTAACTTCACAAAATAAGAAATAAAATAGAAGACAGCAAAATTGAGCACTCGCTCGTCACTTGGCAGACGCCACAAAATATAGTTTAAAGTCTTTACATCAGGAGGAGGAGAGAGTGATTCTAAATCTTGGAGGCGGCGCATCAGTCCTCCTCGCCGGATGAAGAATCATCGCTCTCCTCGCTATAGAGCTCGGGGACCAAGTCGCGCGCGGTCACTGTCTCAGACTCATCCTTCACGACCCCCAGGTCTTTCATCATCTGCAGCACCAGCTCAGCCCCACAGACACCAGCGTCTCGGCATCGCTCCTCAACTTCCTCGTAAGAGTAGTGTGGCGGAGGTGTTCGGAAGGGCTCGCGGCGAGATGACGACGCAGCATCAGCCTGAAGGCGCGCGTTCTCAGCTGTCAGGACCCGGACCTCCTCTTCCAAAGCTGCCACGCGCGAGCGAAGTTGTCCCGCCGTCTCGGCATCCTGCGGGATGACCTAGCAATTAGCCAAGAATCGTGGGAAAGGAAAGACCTAAGGGAAAAGAGAGTTATGGCTTACCACGCCGCCTTGGGCCTTCGCGAGGAGCGACTCGGCATCTGACAACCTTCTCGCTAGACCAGTAGATTTCTCCCGCTCCGCCTCCAAATTTTCCTCGCTGGCCTTCCATTTTGAATTGATATAAATGAGGCGGCGAGAGGAGCAGTGCGAGAACTCCAAGGCCCGCATTTGATGGTGGCAAGTTTTTAGCACAAGGTCCTTGGTGGACTCGCTTTCAGGTGAAGCGGCGTCAAGGCCGCCATAGAGGCCGTACCCTATGGCGAAGGCATGGCTGGAAGGGACCTCTTGCTCTTTCCATGATGGAAGGAGGGTGGAGATGGACATGCGGTTGGCGTCCCGCCCCCACAGCAGAACCGGGTCGCCGACGGCATCGTGAACCACGGGACCCAGGTTGTAATTCATGTGAGAGGCGGGGGCGGGACGGCCAGAGGAGTCGCCCTCGCGAGAGGAGGTAGCAGCCACCTGTTCAGGAGCAGCAGCTCGCGGGTTGGAAGCAGTGGCGGGCAGGTTGGAGGCAGCAGCAGGTTGATCAGAAAGTACCGTCTCGCGGATAGGCGAGACGGCCTGGTGATTAGGCGAGGGAGGCGGTGGAGTTTCCCCTAAAGAGATAGGGCTCCCTTGAGGAGCCTTCCTCCTTTCCTTGGAGATGACTACAGCCTTCTTCATCTTCTTTTTTGGAAAGCTGGAGCGAGAGGGGACCGTGTCATCTCCGGGACGCTTGGGCGGGTTGACCGCCAGGGACTCTCTCGCCGCCTCTGCCGCTGCATTGGCGAGATCAAGACCCTTGGAAGGGTGAATATTGCTCTTGTAAGGAGGGGATGCTGGAATAATTCGCTCACCTAAAAGCAAGAGGGGGTTAGAAAGAAGCGAGACGACAAATAGCGAAGAGAGAGGAACAAAAGAATACCCTCGCCCGGGAGCACTGGGAGAAGCGAGTTGAGGCCTCGCCGCAAGAAGTTGACCTCGAAGTTCTTGCCAACTAGGTACTCGCACAGCAGCTTCTCTGGCCCACTAACTTGGGGGGTGGCGTAGAAGCTCTCTGGCGGAGAGACCGGCGCGAGAGGGATGCCGCCGAAGTCAGCCCGGTCTCCCCGGATGAAGACGAATCGGGTGAGCCAGTGATGGTTCTTGTTAGGCGTCTCGCATACCTTGAGCCCCTGCCCAGTAAAATACGAGACGCCATCGGCATTGGCGTGGTAGATGAAAAGCTTGTGGAACGCCGTCAAGCTGAACTCGATGCGCTCCCGACGCATATAGCAGGCGAACGCGATCAACACCGAAATCGCGTTAGGGTTGAACTGTGCCGGGACGACACCGAAGTATTTGAAGGTCTGCTTCACCTCAGGCCAGAGGGGCAGTCGCAACCCCGCCTCGAAGTGCGAGACGGGAAAGGCGAGTTCCCCCGGGTAATATGTGTTGATGCACTCGCCGACCTTGGGGGGACGCGACTCGATCCCTTCCCCCAGATACTCGCGAGCAAACTTATCATGGTCTTCCCGAGGGAGCCGGCCGAGCGGGAAGTCATGGTCAGTAAACCTCTTCCCGCAGCGGCTGCGCCCCTCACCCTCCTCCACCTTCTTCTTACCCATCTTCTATTGGCGAATCGGTCCTCAGCGAGACGAAGGAAGAAATAGGCGAGAATGGGCCGGCGAGACGGAGAGGCCAGAAGGCCAAGACTTGGTTAACGGCGAAGGCGGAGAGTGCGGTATCTAATCCCGGACTAGGCATATTTATAACTGATGCTTGGCCAATGATTAAAAGGGCGGGAAAATAAGGGGGAGAGGAAGAGTCGATGCCTTTTCTCTCTCCTATACCTCGAACGGCGCGACCCGTCACAATCAGGAAAAACCATAAAATAAATATTTAGCATAAATTAAAGGGAGGATTAAAAAAAAGAGAGAATGAAAAATTAAGCCTTAAAAATATATGTCCAGACATCATCCCGCAGGAGACCAAGCTCTCTGCGTACTTTGGCGAGACTACCATTATTACAACTTTTGCGAGAAGAAGAAAAAAAATGGATAGCGGGACGGACATTCTTCAGTATGGGCGCCATTCCCAGCGGCCGCCGCGAGCTCCCCCGCGAGGAGGTCTACTCCGCGAGTGGAAGGAGCGGATGGTTTTAAGACCACGCCGCGCGAGACGGAGCTGCATATCGGTCTCATTGATGATGGCCTCGGGGTCGGTGCCGTCGACATCCAGCTCGGCATTAGCTCCAGAAGATAGACGAGCGCACTCGCCCTCCAGCGACTCGATGCGCTTCTCCGCGGCCTGTTTGTCTAAAGTCAAGGAGTGGATGAGGCGCGCGTGCTTCCGGAAGAGCTCAGCCGTCTTCCGCTTCATCTCCACCGGATTTGAAGGATCACCCAGATAGTCTTCGATCCCGTCTGCAGGAGGAGGCGAGACGGAGAGTCGCTTTGGCTGCTCCTCAATAGGAGAGTTGGCCCGAGAATCTGCGCAAGGGGTGCAGAGGCAAGGTGGAAGAGGCACTCGCAGGAGAGAGTGAGAGTAGCGAAGGGGATTCAAAAGGGCAAGGGAAGGTCCCTTACCAGGGCGGCGATAGGTATCGGCGGCCGGGGAGGTGTCGTCCCTCCTCTCGCTGGGAGTAGTTGGGGAGTAGATGAGGGCTGCGAATCGAGCTCCTCGTAGCGGGCAGCAGAACCATCTCACGGACTCTTCGGGGGCTGCGGAACCACAAGAGCCCCCTGAAAAAGTATTAGTCAACAAGAGAGCACCCGGTCGCAGAGATAACAGTGGTAATAGCGAGTACCCACCTCTTTTTCCGTAGGGGGCGCATGGGGAGTGGGGACAGGTTTCAAAGCGACGCGAGACGAATCTACTGCTGCAGGTGATGGGCCCCCAGCCTTCGTCTTTTTCAAGCGAGACGACGGGGCGAGGGGACGAACCAGAGAAGAGGTAAAAGCAGCCACGTTGGCCTTATGTTGCTCTCGCACCAGTGCGAGACGTTCGCGAAAACTTTGACTGTGCGTCATTCTAGAAAACTCAAGAACAGGGAAGAAGAAGAATATGCAGAACGGGGCACCAGGAGTGCAGGGCGGGAGTCATATATTTATAGGCCCCAGTGGGGGCCTCAGAAGATTTCTCATAAATACGTTTTTTAATGCACCTTGAATAACGAGCCTCGGTTGAACATTCTTTTTGAGCTTAGAGTAATCTCAAAAAGAGCGGGGATTGTGTACAACCTCGGGCTCGTAAGGAGCCCTCAAGAAGCAAACAGATCGAGATAGGCAAATGGGACCAGGGGGGCCCACTCGCAAGCAGCGAGATGATGGACTCTCCAAGGGGCGAGAGGACCTCCGGAGGCGAGAGGGCCCCCACGAGCGAGAGAGTCCCCAACAGCAAGGAGATCTCGCTGTAAGGGGCGAGAGGCTCCGGCGAGACGGGCAACGGGGCCCCTCTCGCCGGTAGGTGCCTCTCCGCTCGCCAGGGCGAGAAGAGGCCTTTCTTTGTGTTTTATGTTATATTTCCCTGTCAAACAGAGGCTTTTACTCTTCTACCCCGGGTACTTTTACCCTCTTACCCTTGGTGGACTGCATATAGCCCCTCAGAACAGCGGGGTTTGGCTGTTGGCAGACCCAGCCAAGGGTACCCCGGTAATTTCAGACCGGTGCAGTTTTGTTATTGGCAGTTCAGATTCTGAAATCTATAAATAAGCCCATAGGGGTTCTTCAGAAGAGACCTTTTTCCAGACTCTTAAGAGGATTCATTTGGCACAGTCTTCTGAGGAACTCCAAGCCCAGCTTTTGGCTTTGGAGGGGAAGCTCTCTATGACCTTCCGGGTAAGCGGTGGGACCTCCCTGCTGCGGCTGTGGGCCAGTTTTGATTCTAATTTGAAGAACCGTTACCTTAGTGGTTCGGTTCATGATTTTAGTAGAACCGGAACCGAACCGGAACCGTGACAGCTCTAACCACGGTACCTATTTTATGTTATGTTTTTGGTTGGATTGTGGGTATTAGTGGATTATACCAACGTCACAGTATCTGTTTATGAATCATTGCACCCACTGATATTGTTTGGGACTGTTGGGTTGTGTTGAAAAGTTATACACCACTACATTGCCTTTTATGATGATTTGGATTGAAGGTTTGTGTTGGAATATGAGTCACTGCCTCAGTGTTGATTTATGCATAGTGTTAATGATGCACTTTCTCTAGTTGATCAGTCTAAATTATCTATATATATTTTTATAATAATAAGATAGATCATTAATGCTCATAGAGCAAGTTTTTCTTTTCTTATAATTAATTACTGTTGAGCTAGTTTTACTCATCATTTTCTTTTGTTGTGATGCTATCATATTTGATTCATTGGTTTTTGTTGCCACTTGCTCACTCTTTGTTGAGGCGTTCCTTTCTTTTGAATGTCTCGGGCTCTTAGAAGTAGCAGTCCGAGCGGTTAGAGTTGGTGATTACAGGCCTGGGTGTGAGGTAGTTGCTGGTTCTTTTTCAGATCAGACTTGTGCTTAGCTTTTGTGTTTGTGTCAGGTTGTTGACGCTCATAGCTCTTGTTTGCTCTTATTAGACTACTTGCTGGTTTGTTCTGCTTTATTTGTTAGGTATTTTTCTACTTGCTCTCAGGGGATGTTTTATGTTATGATGCATGTTCAATACTTTTAAATATAAAAGCTGCATTATAGCTTAAACTCACAATATCTCTTTCAACTAAAAGTCATTCTACTTTACGGATTATAAAACTCTTTTTCTATCTATACTAAATTTAGAAACTTGCATATCATTAATATGTTTGTTGGGTCCTCACGCTCATGTAGGATAAAATAAAACAAGCTATATATTTCTTTCCACTATGAATATATTTTCTTACTTATGGACTATTTGATTCACTGAACCGAGAGACGCGATTCCTTAAACTCTAAATTCAAAACTATGTTCTTGAAACATAAAACATATGTGTTTATATATAAAAAAAATAAATGAAAGTGGGGTCTTTGCCTGAGCGTCTGTAGTCGTACCTTGCACGGCGTGGTATCATGACACATATTTTCTCTTACTCTAATAATTTATTATTATTGAGAAAATATGGGTTGTGACATTTCCTGCAAGAGAGTTGGAGGGGGATAGGTCGGTGTGCTCTTCTAGTGATGCTTCATTGATGATTCGTGCAGTTCTCCTCGCCTTTACTATCAGTTAGGGTGCTTGCGCATGCACGGTCTTACAAAATTTGTTGCAGAGTTGGGAACACTTTTCCACAAACAACAACAAACTGTTGCGGGTAGCCCAGTTTTTCTTCGGTCTGGAGAATCAGACCGCCTTAAATCAAAGTCTGATCGGTCACACAAACAGTTCAATGAAAACAAGCAAGAATGATAAGAGGAGTTTTTAACGTGAAAAACCTAGAAATGGTGAAAAATCACGTGTCTGGATCTGTGTCGGGCCAAAATCTACTATTTCATCTTTGTTTACAAGTATTTGAGTTCCTCGGAGTGTGACAAACCACCTTTTCGTTAAAAGCTTTGGGTATCCAAAAGTGAGAAAATAACAAAGTCGACAAAGTCTTGAAGAGTGCTTCTGCAAGAACTTCCATGTGTGCATTCTCCACGGCTCTTTCCTTCGCCCGTTGCTGCGTCCGCATGCGGGTTGAACCTGAGTTGACTAGAGAGAGAAAAGCGAAATCCAAGCGATGGAATAATTTAAGTCACTTGTCTTCGTCGGAAAACCTCAGAGCTCTCTCTATTCTCTCAAGCAGCCTATTATAAATGAAGGTTTGTGGGCCTTTTTAGTTTTCATGAAGGGGCGTGTTGGTAATTGCGCATTGCTGAATCTTGGGTTGACTAATGGCGTTGTTTTGTTATGGTCGCCTAGAGCACCAATTTTTCCGAAATGACGAACATGCCCCCTGGGGCGGTTGCGGCGTCTCGGGTAGGTTGCCGGCCGACGTTGGCGGCGGGAGGTGGTAGCGGTCGCCGACAGTCGCAGGCATGCCTAATAGGTTGTACGCGTGCATGTCCTTGCGACAAGAACGCGCGTTGGAGGCGCGTGTGAGCCATTGCGGGGCGCGCGCACTGGCTGGCCGCGAGCACACATTGGCTGGCCGCGAGCGCACTCTCACGCGCATGCGTGGCTCCCTTTGTTTGCTTGGTTACATCCCCCCTTTCGGGGTGACTTCATTCCCTTCATGCGGGAGCGGCTAGCTATCACTTATGTCTCACTCGGTCTGGTTATATTGCTTGAGTGTTACGATTGAAGTCCTCCTGATTTGACTTAGGCATTGTTGCGGGTCACCCGGTTTTTCCCCGATCTGGAGAAATCAGACAGCCTTAGCTCAGAATCGGACCGGGTGCGCAAACAGTCAAAATAAAGCACAACAAACGACAAGAGATGTTTTTGATGTGGAAAACTTAGAAAGGGTGAAAAACCACATGGACAGATCTGTGCCGAGCCAAAATCCACAATAACATCTTTGAGTTTTACAAAAATTGATTTGATCTCGGAGGGCGACGGACTGCTACTCCGTTACAAGTACGAAGTATAGAAAATGAGAAAAAATGGCTAAGTCCTCAGAGCCTCGATGGAAGCGCTCTGGCCTTAGTGTATTTCTGAACTCACGGAACCTTAGTGGGAGCATTCCAGCTGGAAAATTCTCTAAGTCCACGAATCTTTCGGAGGGAGTGCTCTCATTGAAACAGAGCCTTGATGGGAGCGCTCTCACAGAGGCGGTTGACATGGCTTGGAGATTATTGAAACCTTAGCGTAACGAGAGAAGCAGAGCGAACTCCTAAGCGGAGAATTAGCGTAAGTCCATGATCTCGCCAGAAAATCTCAGAGCTCTTTCTTACCTCTCGAGTTTTCTATCTTCAAAAGAAGGTCTGTGGCTTATTTATAATTTTTTGGAGGGTCATGCTGGTAATTGTGACGGGGAGTAATTTGTTCTGGCGTATGGCGTCGCTCTGTTTTATTCACCTGAATCACCAAATTTAGCAAAATGAAGGCGGAGGCGGCGACCAGAAGCGGTCGGAGTCGCCGGTCGCACCTGCGCGTAGGCCGAGCGAACTTATACGGCCCTGTCCTATGCGTGTGCGGGTTTGGCTTCCTCCTCAGGGGCTTTCGGGGCTTGCGGCTTCGTTGCGTGCAATCGGTCCGGTCGGGCTCACACGTACTCGGTCTAAGTCTTGCTAGTTTGAATTGGAAATTTTAGAGGGAACCCTGTTGCGGTAATTGCCGCTTCTTTCCATATGTGCAGGGGGAGGGGGGCTTGTTTTAAAAGCCACACAATTTGTGGTGACATCGTTTTTGGAATCAAATTCTTAGCGGTATCTTTTTTGACTTTTGGAAACCATCCATTACTTTGATGGACAAACATAGTTGGAAGGAGATAATTCTCCTTCCTTGAGTGGATACCGCTGGCCTCTCTTTCCCTACCCGGCTAGGGTTCTCTATGCTTATAAATAAAGGTGTGATTTTTCGCCTCTTCATGAATAAGTTTTCGGTCAGCAGGAGAATGCAGAGGAGGTCGGCTGGCTATTGGCCTAACCTGGGAGTGGTTCTTCCTTGTTTCATCTACGTGTGCGTTTCTGTGGTCGGCGGGCGTCATTCTTGTCATCGAGCTTCTTCCTTACTACGGCCTTGTTGTCGGGTTTCCTCCTTGCTGCAACGTGCTTGACTCTCGGTAGTCAACTTCTATCTTGCCATCAGATTTATTTCTCGTCGGAACATGTACGGTCGAATCTTGGAGGATTCAAAGTTGTCATCAATTTTTCGGTTTATTTTTCCCTACCTTTTAGCCGTATTGTATGTTTGAGAAAAGAAAATAAAAAATTTCACTTGCATAGTGAATGTACCCAATTTCGGGAAACCACTTTAAATTTGGTGTTCTTTTTTATTGTGGTGTTTCTTTTTTTTTTGCTCTTCGTAACCGTTCTTTTTTGCTGTTAGATTAATTTTTTGAGGACCTGGAAATTTTCTGCCTGGACTGTTTTTCATAACAAGTGGTATCAGAGTCAGTTTCGATCAATGTTTGATTGGACGTTCCGTTACGAGTTGGGTCAATGGTAGGTGATGACAACGGTCTCTTCGCTATCTTCTCAATCTTTATCCGTGAATTTATTAGGTTGCCTCGGTCTTAGTGTAGATTTTTCGAATTGGTCTATATGACTTTTTCTACACCCAGAACAAAGTTCGAAGTTACGAAGTTTGATGGGAAGCATAATTTTGGTCTGTAGCAGGTGAATATCAAATCACTACTGATTAAGGAAGGTTTATACTGTGTCTTATTGGAAAAGGCACATAAGGATGTTGAGGCTACCGATCGCATGTGGGAGGATTTGGATTTCAGAGCTCTGTCCACCATACAGTTTTGCTTACATGATAATGTTGTATATATAGTTCTTTCAGAAATGACTATCTCTGGTCTTTGGGCAAAACTATAGAGTATCTATATGACGAAGTCTCTCCCCAACCGCATCTACCTCAAGCAGCAGTTGTACAAGTTTAACATGAAGGAGGGTTCCTCTCTATATGCCCACCTGAACATTTCCAATAAACTATTATCTGAGTATCTCAGCATGGATGTTCAGGTGGAGGAAGATGGCAAGACAGTTATTCTTCTGAACTCTCTTTCAAAATCCTTTAAGTGCAAGGTCATTACCCTCACCTACAACAAGGATGTTTTGGATATGGAAGAGGTCACTACAGCTTTACTCTCAGATGATATCCGTAAGAAGTCGTCCGGCCTTTAGATATTGGAGGCAAGTTCAACTTTATTTTCTCAGGGTCAGTCTAGTTCAGATAGAGGAGGCAAGTCCAAGTATAAGAGCACTTTAGATAGTCACTGCAACTAATGCAAAAAGAAGGGTCATGTGATAAAGGATTGTTGGAGGCTTCAGAACAAGGAAAAAAGGAAAGACCCATGGTGATGAAAAGGAAAAGTATGTCGCATCTCTATGTCTTGAGGATACAGATGAGGATATCCTCTAGTATTTTTCCTCACGTTTTTTGTCTTCCAATTCTTTGTGTGTTTTCTCTTTTTTTGGTTTCCTGTATTTATGTCTTCTTGTTTCCTAGTTATCATTCCTTCATTTGTTCATGTTTCTTTCCCTTTATTTTTAGTCATGCTATTGGTATACTTGTGTCACTGTAACTCTTATTTTTGAGTTGTTTTTTTAGTCAAAAACGTTGTTTTGTGAATGCAGTTTTATCACCCTATATTACCTAAGCTATTTTCTTGTTACTCCTTCGTTCTACATGAGCTTAGAGTGTGTTTAATCAAATTTTTTGATTAGTTCTCATATGGGTTCTTTTTTTCATGTTGAGGTCAGTTTGTTTGCATTCATTGTTGATGTATCTGCATTTGTCAATTTTATCTCCCGCGCACTCATCAAAGGCCAGAAGTCTTGATAGATTCAAATTTTTGCTATGGGAGATCATCGCTGGAGGTGGAGCAGTTGAAATTTTAGCTCCAAAGTGGAGCGTTTCCGAGACAGCCGTGTCAGTCAAATTTGTGTGCTACTCATAATTGAATGAGTTTTCTTATGATTCGTTCTTGGACGAAGTTCATTCATTTGGTTCCTTTGGCTTTGGATCTTGGTGACTGTTAGGGCATCTCGGCGTTATCTCAGACATATGAAGCATGTCATGGAAGAGACGTCAATGTGGAGATTGTTGTGGTAATTGTCGCCTCTTTCCATATGGGCAGGGAGCGGATTTTGGAAGTCACACAATTTGTGATGCCATCATTTTTGGAATCAAATTTCTAGCGGCATCTTTTTTTGATTTTTTGGAAACTATCCAATCTTTTGATGGTGAAGCATAGTTGGAAGGAGATAATTCTCCTTCCTTGGGTGGATACCGCCGAACCCCCTTTCCCTACCTGGCTAGGGTTCTCTATGCTTATAAATAGTGGTGTGATTTTCCCCTCTTCATGAAGAAGTTTTCAGCTAGCAGGAGAATGCAGAGGTGTTCGGTTGGACATTGGCCAAACCTTGGGGTTCTTTCTCGTTGCAACCGCATGTGTGTTTCTGTGGTCAGCGGTCGTCATTCTTATCATCGAGCTTCTTCCTTGCTGCAGTCTTGTTGTAGGGCTTCCTCAAGGAAGACTTTGTCGTTGTTTCGGTGGTCGTCGACTTCTCTCTTGCTACCAGATTTCTTTCTCGACGCAACGTGTACGGCCGGAACTTGGAGGATTCAAAATTGTCATCAATCTATCAAATTATTTTTCCTCATTTTTACCCGTATTGTATGTTTGAGAAAGAAAATAAAAATTTTCACATGCATAATGGACGTACCCAATTTTGTGAAACCATTTTAAATTTGGTGTTCTTTTTTATTGTGGTGTTTCTTATTTTTTCACTCTTCATATCCGCTCTTTTTTTGTCGTTAGATAAATTTTTTGAAGGTCTGAAAATTATCTGTCTGGAACTGTTTTTCATAACAGAACCCCATCAAGAATCCACCCCATCAATTATAATAATTTATGGTATATTTTGGCCTAGTACGATGAGAATCTCTAAATATAGACATCTTTCATTAAAGATACTCTTAAACAGCTGTGTAGGGGGGATCCGTAGGTAAGACGGTGATACTTCATTATATGATCGCCCCCATCATTTGCAGACAACTTAGGCTGCTGGTAATACATTAACCTTAAATATGAAGCATGCTTTTCACCGCTTCTAACCTCCCAACTGTTGCCCAAATATTGGAGGAGATTGAGCCTTGTAAGATAAGAAATTTGTTGACATTCTCACATTCATATTACTATAAAATGTTCTCTAACATTGTGTGTGGGAGAAGAATCAGAGTGTCTGTCTCTAGTGTCATTCCCTGCACTAATTTATTAATCACCCTTGCGCACGCACACTTGTGAGGAAGAGCTCTGTTTCAATTCCATGGATTCTTCGTCGTCGTCTTCGTCTTCCAGCTTCGAAAACTTCCTCATCATCGCCGGCCTGCTGCTAGTTCAGGGCGTCTATGGCTTCAACACCATCTTCCTCAGCAGAATCTTGGCCATGGGGCTTAGTCCTCTCTTCATGATCGTTGCCGGAGGCTTCCTCGGCGCCGTCTTCCTCCTCCCCTTTGCGGTCATACTCGAGAGGTCTGTAATTATCATAGCCATCATTCAAAAAGATGGGTTTTTTTGATGCTCTGTAGTGTGGGGTTTTTTATTTTTCCGGGTGCTGAAGCGTTTCTCTGTGGTGAGCTGCAGAAAGAAATGGCCGAAGAGGATTACGCTGGCTATGGTGGTCCAGTTTGTTGCGATTGCATTGGGAGGGTAAGAGCTTTGAATATGCTTTTGCTTACGATGTAGCTGTTTAAACTTTGAAGCATTCAGCATCAAATCAAAAAAAAATTTTATTTGAATATTTTATATGTTTATAAGGACTGTTTGGGGGTCGGCGGAGATCCGGCGAAATCCCGACGGGGCTGTTTTGGCTGCCCTGCAGTACGGCGCCGGCGTATAGAATCCGCGTCCGTATAATCCGTGAATTTTCAACGAATTGAGTGCGCCGTCGGACCATGGGGTCCTCTTTGCCTAAATCAAGACTGATTAAGGCTCTTTTGGGATCATCCCCGTGATCTTCGGGTGGAGGTCACTTTTGATTTGCAGGAAAATCACTAGGGTGGTCTACAGACCCGGTTCCATAAACTTCCCCTTTTAACACACTAATATCTGTGGGCGATCTTTTTTTTAGTACAAAAATTAAACTGTATTTTCATTTACTTAAAAGAATGTACTTTTTATTTTAGTTGTGAAATAAAGTCGTAGCAATAGTAAAAAAAAAGATTTTTTTATAATTGTATTTTCACCTTAAAATATAATTATATGGATATTTAAAATGAGTGAAATATACATTAATCAATATTTCATAATTTATTTTGTGAAAAAATAAAAAATATAGGAGAAATGTATATTTCCCCCACGATCTTCCTCGTGTCTTATATGCGTAGAAAATTTTCACCTTTTAGGCTGTTTTTGCTTGCGCGTTTGCCATAGGAGATTCTAGGTGTACTTATGCTCTGTTTGGCACGGTGTTGGCGGTCGTGAACGCATGGGTTAAAACGTCATTCGTCAAGAATCACCTAACAAACATTATTTGTTTGAACATAAAAGTGGATGAAATTCCTTAGATGAGCGCTAACAAATGACAATGTAACCCCCCTGTTCATGACCGCCACTACTGTACCAAACGGAGCCTTAGTGAAACTGTTCAAGCTTTGGTGCAGCAATGTTGCATTTGTCTTCTGAATTGTAACATTTTTTGAGCCAAAATTTGTAGCTTCATAATCTGTTCTGAAAAGGAGTTTTATTTGAAAAGCACCAGAGCCCAAACACCGACGATCATTAATCAGAGCCTAAGGCTTCGTTTGGCATGATGATAGAGATCATGAACGCAGTGATCATGAACCGTCGTTTGTGAACGCCTGACCTCAAATAATAAAATTCATGTGTTTCAAGTGCAAAACTAGTTTATTTTATTGGTAGCGGTCATGCATAATCTTTGTCTTGTCAAACATACATTTTATGATAATAATGACGTTTTTGACCAAATTCATCAGAGCAAATAAGTCTGTCAAAAGACTTGTAAAGCTTCATTTATTTGGGATTTTTTTTTATTTTGTTTCAATGGTATAAAAAATGGCACAGATTTGTTTGATAAATTATGTATTAAAAATATATATTTGATGAATTATTTGTGATTTGATAACTAGGGGGGATGGGGAAATGTTAGGTTTATTAGTATATTTGACTTTTTTTTATCAATTGATATAATAAGTGGCTTTACAAATTGTTCTCATTGTAGACTTGTTTAATTAATATATAATATTTGATTCATTAATTAGTACCTTAAAGGATTTTATAATATTCATTATTATTATTATTATTATTATTATAATATTGCTATATCATTGGACATCACATTTTCTTTGCTTTTAGTTATTACGTTGCATGATGTCATGATCAATGGCACACGTGAACGGAAAACTTAGGTGATTGTTAATCGCAACCCGTTATTTTACTAGTCGCACCACAAAATTTTCCAATTTTTCACGACTTTTCAAAATACGGCTTGACATGCAATATTAGGAAAGTGTTCAACACGAAAGTTGTAGATATCGACGAGATCTACAGCTTTTGTGGGGATCACTTTTCCTAAAAATGCATATACAATGCGTACTTTGGAAATATGTCCAGATTTTGCGGCTTTTCGAAATACGTCTTGTACATGCAATTTCAGGAAAAGTGTTCAACACGAAAGTAGTAGATCTCGTCGATATCTACAACTTTCGTGTTGAAAACTTTTCCTGAAATTGCATGTACAAGGCGTATTTCAAAAATCGTCACGAAAAAATTAAAAGATTTTAGGGTGCGACTAGCCAATTACGGGTTGCGGTTAACAATCATCAAAATTATTATTAGTTTACCAAAGTCGTTGACTCGTGTTTTAAATTAGTTTTAATATACCTCTTTTTAGCGCATATATTGTTAGCCACTTACAATGAGACACGTAAGGCGTGTGGGTCAACGTTAAAGCAAGTCAAACTATTGGTTATCCCTGGTAAAAAAACATGTAGAAATATGATGCTTTGCTTGAGCGTTCTGTTTTTCAGTTGAGATTTTGAAGAACAAAAAAAACTCAAAAGGCTTTTTGTTTGTGTTTGGATAACTTTCATTTGGGACTGCCAATCCCACAAAATACTGTTTTATGTCTAATTTCAACCATTGTATGGGTCTATTTGTTTTGACTGTGAGAGTTGGAGTGGAGGGAATGGAAATGCTGACAATAGAGCGGTGAAAAATAGAGAACCAGATTGATTGCAGTCTTAAAAAAAAAGATCAAAATCAGTTGCCTGGTTGCTCAGTGCTAGCCACACAATCTGCAAACACAGTAAGCAATCAGGTCACTTCTCCTTGCCGCGCGTCTAGAAAACTTTAACCCCAAGTTTAACTCAAGCTACAGTTCTTACAGTTCCCATTTTTAATGACGAGATCAGCACCCCTATTTATAGGCGGGCAGACGAATAAAGTCACCGCTCTGCAGGATATATTAACCGCCAGCATAATGGCAGATAGCAACATCAGACCGCGCAACAATGCGGACAGCCAACACCAGACCGTGCAGTCCGCCAGTAGCCTAACATTAGAGTCTTGCCACACTACCCGCGCGGTCTCCACAGTCTGAGCGGTCGGTGCACTTCAGATCGCCCACTTCCAACTTCAATATTTTTAACAGGAAATAGAGGGGATGACTGCGGTTTAAAAAATCAAAATAGTATTTTAGAGTGGTGAAAATTAAAGGATTACCAAACGTTTAAGGTTGACGTTCTCCCCCAAAAAAGATGGAGCAAAAACGCCCAAACAAAAAGAGCTATAGAGTCACGTTCATGAAACCATTTTAACTCCTCAAACCGATCTACCAGCAGCTGTCACCGCTTTCCCAAACAACCTCTTAAATATGCGTCTTAAGTTTTGGGTGTTGTTATAGACAAATCAACATTGAGTATATATAAATCAATATTTTGAAATTTTAGGTCTTTTTATATACTATACACAAACTATTTAAAAACCTAAAATTAAGTGAATCTCTCGTTCCAACCCTAGCCCAGTTCCGCTCCGCGTCCGTCTACCCCGACTCCCCCACCCACCCACCCACCCTCCCCCACCCACCCACCCTCGTTTCCCCCGATTTTCCACCTCCGTCAACAATGGCGGCCTCGAATTTCGCTGGCGACCCGTTTGATGGCAAGCTCGTCGGCACTCCTCCTACAGACAAGGAGATTTCGGCCCGAGTTGTTCCTCCGACGGCAACCCCGACGCCCTTTCTCTTCCAGACATCTCCCCAGGTATTTGATCTTGGTTTTTTGTTCTTACTTCTCTCCCCCGATACCAGGCACTCCTCCTCCAGATGAGGAAATCTCCTCTTCTGTACCGGTGGTGAGGGGGAGAACCCTCTTCTGATGAGGAGATTTTGGTCGTGTGATTAAGTAGATTTGAGAGTAGTGCTTTCATTTTTGTTTGATTTCCTGTTTGAGAGGGTGAAATTGTTTATTTCTTTTCTTTACTGCTGACTTGAGATTGTGAGAAAATGGAGAAGATTTTTGTGGCAGTTTTCGATTGGATGTTGAAGATGAACAGTTAAATTTGGTGTTGCTGTTCAGTTTTGTTTCCTTCCTGTTAATGAATGTTTAAGTGTGGCTATTGTGAAAGAATTTGATACCTGTCTGTTTCCGTGGGAGACTGAAATTGGTGAAGCTATTTTCTTTCAGAACTCGTGTCTAGAGCTTCTGATTGAACTGCTTTGTATATAACAATTTTGTTTACGGATAACAATTTCTGATTTGTACTTGTTTGTATATAGTAAAAGTTTGTATATAGTCAAATCTGATTTGTCTATAACAACACCCTAAGTTTTTAGCTAGATCCAGTTGACTTTAATCGCAGTTAATGTAACCCAACCTCAATCCCCTTTAAATTATTGCTCCTTAATAAATTAAAAAAATCAATTTAATATCGTTTCCATTTTATTATTTCTTAGTGCTAAAAAAATGGTGAAGGAATATGAGACAGCTGGAAAGTTTATTATGTACTTTGATTTGTTGAATATTTTGAGATATTTCATGTTGAATAAAATTATTATTTAATTTTTAATGACAATGATAAATATTATATGTATTTTTCAGGGTGACAATGTTTCAAGGCCTGCTGTTAATGGGGATTAAGAGAACAACACCTGCCATTGCCTCTGCAATGCCTAATCTTGTTCCTGGATTTGTCTTCATCATAGCAGCATTTTTCAGGTAAAATGAGGTTCAAAATGTAAGGCATTGTGACATCACTCCTCAAAATCACACGGTTGGGGATGAGTGGCTACCCCGCTTATACACCCAGGATCAAGGAGCACGATAGGCGGTGTGCGACGAAACCATCCATTTTAACGAGTCGCGACACACGCTCGGACATCACCGTCCATTCCACGTGGCGCACTTAACACCCCCCCTCGCCACGTGCCCCCTGCTTTTATACAATGTAAAGCATTATCATGTCACTCCTCAAAACCACGCAGTTAGGGGAGGAGTGGTCACCCCGCTTATACACCCAGGTCCAAGGAGCACGCTAGGCGGTGTGGGACTAAACCATCCTTTTTAACGAGTCGCAAGACACACTCGGATACTACCGCCCATTCCATGTGGCGAACTCAACACAAAATAGGGGGAAAACTAGAGTCAACAACTTAAAAAATATACATCAATATTATAGTTTAACATTTATTTATTTACTTTCCAAACTATAAAGATTTACTTATGAAAAATTTTGTAAGGATGCCAAAAAAATGGCATTTAGAAGGAGCGATATTTGGGCCCGGTTACAATAGGGAGGAATTAGGACCATTTATATATCCACGCTTTGATGTGATACAAAAAATTTGAACTAGAAGAGGCTTCTGAATGACTTGATCTTTTCACTATGAATTTGATTATTTGTGTTTCTTTGATGGGATGTGTTTAGATACTAATAAAATGAACTTTAAAAAGATAAAATAAACAAAACACATCAATTATCAAATAGTAAAACTACTTCCAGAGACAAGAAAAGTAAAACTAGAAGAGAGAATCATCATGCACCTGAAAGTCTTCTTCTTTTCATTATGAAATTGATGATTTTGAGTTTCATAGATGGATCGATATGTTTCGATTCTACAAAAAGGAACTTTTTACAAAAAAAAGAGTTAAAACACAGTAATTATCATCATCGACAATTAGCTTATCCGCATTATTTGGTGTTGATGTTGTTGAGTGTGTCACGTGGAATGGACGGTGATGTCCGAGCGTGTAATGCAACTCGCTAAAAGGAGCGGTTTAATCCCACACCGCCTAGCATGCTCGTTGGTCCTTAGTGTATAAACAGGGCGGTCAATCCTCCCCTAATCGCATGATTTCGGGGAGTGACGCCGCAATGCTTTACAGATGCATGGTTCAATGTTATCTTACTTCATATCATTTTAACAATTATAAAGTGTTCGGCAGGCTCGAAAAATTCTCCTTTTGGTGCAAATATAGTCAAACCAAGGTGATCGGAACGATTGTGTGCCTGGGCGGGGCTTTAGCTATGAGCATGCTAAAGACTCCAACAGCATCAAAATCATTGTTCTTCCTTGGAGAGTCTGTAAATGATAGCACTTACAAGGATTGGGTCTTTGGTTGCCTCTACCTCCTTTCTGCAATTATCATTGTGTCCTTCGTCATGGTTTTGCAGGTTAGTGTATATATATAAACTAACATAAAAACACATATTGAGCACATCATTAGTAAAAATTTCCTTGTTTTTTAGCCTTCATGGTATTTTACACAATAAACAGGACAATTGCAACATAGTTATACTAAATTTTTCATTAGAAGTTCATTTTATAAGCACCATTATCATATTGTCATAAGAATATTTACGAAAACTTCCCCTAGAAGTTAGCATAATTAAAGCTGCACCCCTCTTACTTTTTAAATTACAAAAATCTTCCTTGAAAGTTTACCTTTTCATAACATTCATGCACAAAAACCCACTTGTAGTAAATGTTCAAGGAGAGTTTTATTTTCTATGTTGATGTTATGAAATGTAAACTTATAGGGGAGGTTTTTGTAATTTTAAACATAAGATGGGTGCAACCTATAATTTAACAAACTTAGAGGGAAGATCTGGATAAATGACCATATCCTAGTACAAGTGAATTGAGTTTTTGTGAACCAATATAGTTGGATCACAAGAGTAAAAAAGAAGATAATTTAAGAACTATTTTTGAACCGGATGTTTTATAAATAAAGACTTCATATCTTTTTATAGTCATCCAAGATCAACATTTTATCTACCAGTTTATGTCATCGCTGACATCATTCTACTCTTTACATAATTGTTGACATCACCATATAATTTACATCATTGTTAACATCATTATATCATTTACATTATCAATGACATCATCCAATTATTTATATCATTGTTTACATCATTGTCCAGTTTCAAAAGATTTTGTATCGCAAAATCAATCGTTTTAAAATAAATAAATAAATAATTGAGCATACTGGTGTTCCGTTTCATAACTTCGATTGATTATCGTTACATACAGGCTACGACAATGGTCGGCTTTCCTGCACCTTTTACGTTGTGCGTCATAACCTCTTTGTTGGGCTCCATCTTAACTGGTATTCTGCAAATCCTCATAGAAGGAAAGTTAGATGTTGGCTCCTCTAATTTGAGCCTATTCCTAATCATCCTTGTGATATTGGTAAATCTCAATCTATATCTTAATCTTATTTTCTTTTGAGCTCATATTTTATTTTTTGTTTGCATTAATTATGAATGGTACGTAGGAAGTATTATTATTAATTAACTTCTCATAATATAAAATATATATATTTAATATAATTTCAGGGAACAATGGTTAGCAGCACCTGCGTTGTATATCAAACATGGTGCGTGAGCAAAAAAGGGCCGCTGCTTGTTTCCATCTTCAGTCCCATTCAAACTCTTTCTGCCACAAGCCTCTCAATGATTTTGTTTCGGCAATCGGTCAGCCTGGGAAGGTATCATTATAAACTATTTTGCTGCATATGCATGTAAATAGATATGGGCTCAGTTTCGTAATGCGGTTGCGGTCATGAAAGCAGTGGTTATTGTTGCAATTGGTAAACACTTTTGGTAATTCAAGTGGCGGTCCCGCTAGCCGGTCAGCGGGTAGGGGGTCCAGGGAACAACGTTCCCGATGGGGGCTTCAGTAAAATCGACTAGAGCTCAAGTCGATCTTGTCTAGACGACTAGACCAGGTAGCTGTGGCGACGAAAGGAGTTCTCACTGTAAATCTTGTTTGTAAACTCTTCATTCTCTTGGTAATTCAAGTGGTGGAGGCGAAGGGAGAGAGGTAGTAGCCCGGACTTGGTTAACCTCTATTATTCTTCTTTTCTCTATTATTTCTCTACAGCTATGAGCCGTCTTTTGTGATATCCTGACCTCACCTAAGAAACTTCATCCGCTAGATTTTATGTTCAAAATTAGTTTTCATTTCTTGGTGGCTCCCATAACTATTGTCATGTCAAACATTACAGTTAATTACGGTGGTTTTTTTGTCTAAACTCGCCTTAGCAAAAACACCGCACCAAACGGAGACTTAAATTTGGATGATCCTTCTTATCTTATGAAAATATTATAATTTCTATAGTTTAAAAGCCTAAGTAAATAAATATAATGTTGTGTGAAACGATGCAAAAAAACAAAATCACGCAACTACAAATAATAGAACACGATGCGATTTACGTGGTTCGGCAAATAGCGCCTACGTCTACGGGGAGGGGTTGTTCACTATCACTGGTCGGGAGAAAGAAAACAAGTGGCCAATACACAATACAACTCAACTCTCTCACAAAGAGAACTCTAACCCCTTTATATTTATAGAGGAAATTAGGGCTTACAAAAAAGACCAAAATACCCTCTCTTAAACAACAATCTTCACTTCATCTCTTATTTGACACAAAACAAATATGAGATGACACAATAAACAACAACACCAAAAATGGCTGCGCCAAGTAGGTTTCTTACGTACCCCCCCCCCCCCCCCTCCCATGGGATCAAGCCACGCATAGTTCTTCAAAAGTGCTTCTTAAAGCACTCACCTCTGAGCTCGAACGTTCACCAATCTTTTGCAATATGTGAACTTCTGGACTGAGAACACCTTCGTGAGCATGTCCGTTGGATTCTCCTTGATATCAATCTTCTTCAAAATAACCTTGCCTCTCTCGATCAAGTCTCGAACAAAATGGTACCTGACATCAATGTGTTTGATACAAGCATGATGCACTGGATTGGTCGTCAAGAAAATCGCACTTTGATTGTCATAAAAGACAGTTAAAGTCTTATGTTCCACACCCAGATCTTCCAATAGGCCTTGCATCCAGATGGTCTCCTTCATAGCTTCTGTCACTGCCATGTATTCAGCCTCTGTTGTAGATAAAGCCACTGTCGACTGCAGAGTCGACCTCCAACTCACTGGACCTCCTGCCAATGTGAATAAATATTCGGTCGTAGACCTGCGCCTATCTATATCACTTGCATAGTCTGAATCGGTGTAGTCCAAACACAACCCAACGCTGGACTGCTACCTCTTGTACACTAAACCAGCATCAATTGTACCCTTGAGATACCTCAGAATCCACTTAGCTGTCTGCCAATGAACCTGACCGGGATCATGCATGAATCTGCTCACCACACCAACAGCTTTTGCAATGTCTGGCCTTGTACAAAGCATGAGATACATAAAACTGCTTGGTCGTCTTTAGGACACAAGTCAGCACTCAATTGAAAATGCGCTGCCAATGGTAGAGTCGCTGCCTTAGTAGTGTCATCAATCCCAAACCTCTTCAGCACCTTCTTAATATAAGCTCTTTGAGTGAGCCAAACCTTTACAGCCTCCTTGTCCCTGCAGATTTCCATCCCGAGAATTTTGCAAGCCTCACCCAACTCCTTCATCTCAAACTGCTTTAAGAGCTGTCTCTTCATTCTATCAATCTTTGACTGACTTTAAGTGACAATCAACATATCATCAACATACAATAGAAGATAGATAAACTCGCCAGTATCCAATTTCTTGAAATATGCACAGTGATTATACTGACTGCGTGTGTACTTCTATCCCAGCATAAACTGATCAAACTTTTTGTACCACTGTCTTGATGACTGCTTCAAACCATAAAGTGACTTGTCCAATTTGCATACCAAGTCACTCTGAGCCTCATATCTAGGTGGTTGCTTTATATAGATCTCCTGCAAATCTTCATGCAAAAATGCAGTCTTCACATCAAGCTGCTCCAAAATCAGACCATATTGCACTACTAAGGCCAAGAGAACACAGATCGATGGATGCTTGACAACTGGGGAAAACACCTTGTTGCAATCAATACAAAAGATGCATCTCTTTCTCGGTTTGTGCACTGCCGAAACCAAAAGATCGCCATTTTCTTTGAGCAATGTTATAAGCACACCATTTTACGCTATTGACAGCCAAATTTTATTGACACACCAGATTATTTTATTTTCACACCAACACGTTATTGTCACACCAAATTTTAAAATCGATATTGACACACCAAAATGGAAGGAGGGGAAGTGGAGGCCGGGGAAGCTTTGGTCTACCTAGGGCTTCGAATGAAGGGTGGACGACACTTTAATAAAAGTCATCGTCCATCATCCGCCGTTCATCATGATTTGAGGAAAATGCACGGCTTGGCGTCATTCGGTGGTGTTCGGCGTCGGGGAGGAGGAGAGCATGGCTTGGCGTCGACATCGTTCGGCGGAAGGAGAGGAAAATCGCGGAATTGCAGAGATTGGGCTTGGCGTCGTTCGGCGGAAGGTGAAGAGAGAAACGGACCGGTGTGCGGTTAACGGAGGTGAGGAAGGATTTTTTGTGATTTTTAAAGTTAGAATTGGTGTGTCAATAACGTAAATCGGTGTGCTTATAACATTGCTCTTTTCTTTAATCCAGGCACAGCTCACGGCCTCCTGTACCGCAGGTGAGGGAGAGAGCCAAAACCAAAAAATCTATTTTTTCGGTTCCTGTATCGCAAGAGAGAGAGAACCAAAACCTTTTTTTTCTTTATTTTATTCCAAAGCCTGTTGATGTCAGATAAGGAAAGGAACCCACCAAAAAGGATCTTTTTCAGATTTCAAATCTTTGCCGTGAGATGGAGAAGAATGAAAAAATATATTTCCTTTTTTTGACGCAATCTCTTCCACTGACTGCAGAAAAAAAACGGCAGGCTCTCCTCCCTACTATTTGACTCCTCTTGTTTAGATCTGCGATGACTTGGCCGATCGAGACTTCCAGTTGCCTTCTTCGCACCCGATTGATAACAAAAAACAAATACTAAGTTTTTTTCTTTGAAGATGCAGCCTCCAGGGGATCCAAACATGCAATGATCCTCTTCCGGTTGAAAATCTTAGAGCCACCCCGCCTCCAAATCAAAAGCGCACTGCAACCTCCCTCTGATACCACTTGTTGTGCGAAATGATGCGGAAAAACAAAATCACATAACCACAAACAATAGAACACGATGCAATTTGCGTGGTTCGGCAAATAGCGCCTACGTTCACGGGGAGGGGCTGTTCACTGTTATGCAATCGGACCGAGTACCGCGGTAGCGCAACGGAATTAAATCGAGCAAAAACAATCGCGCAAAATAAAAAACCACAGAACGAGATATCCAAGCACACAGACGACACAAAAAATTTACGTGGTTCGTAGAGAAGCTCCTACATCCACGGGGAGAGCGCGCCGGAGAAGATCCACTATAAGGTATGGAGGTACAGATTACAATAGAGACCGTAAGGTCGAGCAATGAAGAGAAAACTGAAGGGTGAAACCGGACTGTCGCCTGCGATAGTGATGTCGCCGGGCGACAGTAATACTGTTCACCTCCTTTGCGGAATCGCCGCCTGGACTGCACGCCTGAAGCCGACCTCGCCTGGGTTCGGCCGCCTGATGTCGCCGCGCCGATTGGGATCACCTCCGCTGCCTGGAACCACCGCGGGAGACCGGCCTGATGTCGATCCGACTGGATTCGACCGGATGCCGCTCCGATAGCTCCGCCTGAAGTCGTCCGCCTGGAGTCGCCCCCTTGCGCACCTGCTGCCGCTGTCGCCGCCTGATGCCGCTGGGATGAGAACGTTGGATGGCTAAGAACTCCTTCGGATTGCTGTTGGTGTTGGGATTATTTGAATCATAGTCTCCCCTCCTTTTTATAGCTTTAGAGAGGACCGGTCATTCCATGTTTGGCGAGCACAAAGGGGGAAAGGAGAATAATCTCCTTTGATGAACTTCCAAAAAAAGATTTGGCCTGGATTAGGAAAATGGGAATCCCACGGATTGGTGACATGGCGCAATCCTAACGGTCCGGGCGCGAATAGGTGTCACAATCTAACAATCTTCACATTGACGCCTCACGCGACAGACTCCACCTGAAACTTGGATCTCCTCCCTCCGGCAAACTACCCCCTCTCCCTGGGGTTTCCACGATCAGCACGCACAGATATGAGCCAAGTCAAGGCAGTGTTTGAACTTGACTCCGGTCAACGGCTTGGTCAACATGTCTGCAATGTTATCCTCAGTGTGCACCTTTAGTAACCGAATATCTCCGCCAGCAACAAACTCTCTCAACTTATGGTACCGCACATCGATGTGTTTTGTCCTGACATGATAGACCGGGTCTTTGGCCAGACAAATCGCACTCTGACTGTCACAGTGCAGCTTCACCGCTTCCTGAGAAATCCTGAGTTCTTTGGCGAGACCTTTGAGCCAGATAGCTTCCTTCGCAGCTTCCACTGCAGCAATATACTCAGCTTCTGTCGTAGATAAAGCCACAATGTCCTGCAGAGTGGCTTTCCAACTGATGGGGCCCTCACCACAAAGGAAGATGTACCCGGAGGTAGATCTTCTTCGGTCGAGGTCGCTCGCATAGTCGGAATCAACGTAGCCCTCTAGGACTCTAGAAACTCCGCTCTTCTTAAACAGCAAGCTGACGTTTTTCGTTCCGTTCAGATATCTTAGAATCCACTTGACTGCTTCCCAGTGTTGTCGCCCCGGATTCCCCATATATCTGCTGACTACGCTCACAGCCTGAGCGATATCTGGTCTTGTACAGATCATGGCGTACATCAAGCATCCTACCGCACTAGCGTACGACACCCCGAACATCTTTTGTCGTTCTCCCTCTGTGTCTGGACACTGCTGTGACGATAATCTAAACTGTTGCCCGAGAGGGGTTGAAACGGGCTTAGATTCAGTCATATTGAACTTTTCTAGAACCTTCTGAATGTACCATGTCTGAGAAAGCCAAAGCATGCCCCGCTTCCTATCTCGCTTGATTTCCATGCCAAGGATCTTCTGTGCTTGACCCAGATCCTTCATTTCAAACTCAGCTTGTAGTTTCTGCTTCAAAGACTGGATCTCCTGAGCTGACTTGCACGCAATCAGCATGTCGTCGACATATAGCATCAGAATCAGAACGTCGTCGTTTGCCAGAAACTTGTAGTAGGTGCAGCTGTCGTACTGGCTCCTGCTGAATCCTTGTGAAACCATGAACGTATCAAATCTCTTGTTCCACATTCTTGGAGCCTGCTTCAGACCGTAGAGGGACCTTCTTAGTTTGCACACCTTCTTCTCGTCACCGGGTTGTACAAACCCTTCAGGCTGCAAGATATAGATCTCCTCTTCCAAGTTGCCATGAAGAAACGCCGTTTTCACGTCCATCTGCTCTAGCTCCATATCGTACATTGCCACCATCGCAAGAAGCACCCGTATGGAGCAGTGTTTTACCACGGGTGAGAATATTTCATCAAAATCGACACCCTTCTTCTGCGCGAACCCCTTGGCAACGAATCTGGCCTTGTATCTCCACTGGTCTTTGCCGGATGTAGATTCCTTCTTCCTGAATATCCATTTGGAACTGATTGCCTTCGCCCCTTTGGGCAGACGAACCAAGTCCCAAGTCTGGTTTTTACGAAGGGACTCCATCTCTTCTTCCATAGCTGCTTTCCACTGAGAACTCTCTCTACTCTCTACAGCTTCTTTATAAGATCCAGGATCTGTGGAGATCACCTGGAAAGCGTACGCTACCGTGTTCTGTAGCCTGAGAGGCAGTCTGACGTCTCTCCTTGCCCTTTCTCTAGCAATAGAGTACGGCTCTGCTTCCGTAGGTTGCACAGCATCAGCATTTTCTGGGTCAGAGGAATCACCGTGGTCATCAGCTTGGTCGCTCCCTTCCAGCTCCACCTCTAGGGGTGTGACTGGAGTCTCCTCCACCTCTTTAGACTGAGCCTCAGATTTCTTGAGCATAGAAGCCTCATCGAAGATCACATCGCGCCTGACCTCCACCTTCTTTGTGTCCGGGTTCCACAGTTTGAACCCCTTCGTGCCGGACTTTCGTCCCAGATAGATGCACCGTTTGGACTTAGCATCCAACTTTGTCTTCTCAGAGTCCTGTACAAGGGTGTACACAGGACAACCAAAGATGTGGATGTCAGAGTAGTCAACCGGCCTGCCTAACCAAACTTCCTGTGGCGATTTCAGATTCAGTGACATCGATGGGGATCGATTCACTAGATAGCATGCCGTATTAATGGCCTCGGCCCAGAAGGACCTTGGTAGGTCTGCAAATAACCGCATGCATCGAGCTCTCTCTAGCAACGTTCGGTTCATCCTTTCTGCCACGCCGTTCTGCTGCGGTGTACCAGGAATAGTGAGGTGTCGAGTGATGCCCTCCTGTTTTCAGTATTCCTGGAACTCCGCTGAGCTGTACTCGCCACCGTTATCAGATCTCAAATATTTAACTCTTTTCCCGGTCTGCTTTTCCACTGTCGTCTTCTAGACTTTGAATTTCTCGAATACTTCGGACTTGTGCTTCAGAAAGTAGATCCGGACTTTTCTCGAAAAATCGTCGATGAAAGTCACGAAGTATCTGGCCCCACCAAGAGACGACTCTGGGGCAGGCCCCCAAACGTCTGAGTGTATATATTCCAGTGTCTGCTTACTCCGCTGCGTAGATGTCACGAACTTCACTCTGTGCTGCTTCCCGAGAACGCAGGTCTCGCAGAAGTCTAACTTGCATGTCTTGATTCCTTTCAGTAGGCCCTTCTTGTGAAGCTCCAGCAGTCCTCTCTCGCTCATGTGGCCAAGTCTAGCATGCCACAGCAGAGAGGAGTCCTCATCTGATGTCTCAGAAACCGCCGCGTCGCCGGCGATGGTAGTGCCGATCAGTTTGTAGAGAGTACCAGAGCGCTCTCCTTTCATGACCACCAGAGCGCCTTTCTTGACCTTCAGATATCCTCCCTCGCCGGTGTATGAGCACCCAGCCACCTCTAGAGTGCCTAGGGAAATTAGACTCTTTTTCAGATCGGGCACGTATCTTACATCAGTAAGGGTCCTGATTGTTCCGTCGAACATTTTAATTCTGATACTGCCGATCCCGAGCGTCTTGCACTCCGAGTCGTTTCCCATCAGAACGCGACCGCCGTCACATTGCCTGAAGCTAGTGAACCATTCTATGTTTGGGCACATGTGATACGAGCATCACGTATCCATGATCCACGTGTCGGTGGTATCGAGGGTGGAGTGTACATGGAGTACGTCAGCATCGCTCTCGGGGTCGGACGCCACAGCCGCCTGTTCCTGATTCCTTTCTTTCGCCTTTTTCTTAGGACAGTTGTTTTTCCAGTGCCCTTCTTCCTTGCAGTAGTGGCACTGGTTCTTCTTGTCCCGAGACTTAGACCTAGCCCGATTGAATTTCTTCCTTCTATCTCTCGATCTCCCTCTGACCGGTTCTTTGTTCTTCACGAACAAACCTTCGCTGGTGCTGGGGCCGGGTTTGCTCCGCGTTTCGTTCGATAGCAGCGTCGTCATCACCTCCTCCATTTTGAGCGTATCCTTTCCGTAGAGGATCGTGGTGACCAGATGGTCATAGGACTTCGGTAGAGAAGATAGTAGTAGAAGCGCCTGGTCTTCCTCTTCGACTTTTACGTCCATGCTCCGCAGCTGGGAGATCAACTTATTGAACGCATTCATGTGTTCTAGTAGCTTGTTGCTCTCGGACATTCTTAAGCTGTATAACTGTCTCTTCACATAGAGCTTGTTTGTGAGAGATTTCGACATATACAGCTCCTCCAATTTCTTCCATAGGTCTACGGTGGTGTCAGCGTCGACCACGTTGTACATGACCTCGTCGGCGAGACTCAATTGGATTGTGCTGATGGCCTTCAGATCCAGTTACTCCCATTCCTCGTCTTTCTTCACGCCGGACTTCTCCTTGCCGAGTAGCGTCTTGTGGAGTCCTTGCTGAACAAGAACCGCCTTGATCCGCTTCTGCCATAAGCCGAAATCGATCTTGCCGTCGTACTTGAAAATCTTGAATTTTGCCGCCATTGTTTTGCTTGCAGTGCTACTGAGTGATCTGAAAAATGTTCTCGGATCAGATCTTGAGAAGGTAGGGAGTGGACCTTGTCGTCACCTACCGTTGACCCAGATCTAGAACCGGAACGCCCAGACGATCACCCCCGCGGAACCTGGCTCTGATATCAATTGTTATGCAATCGGACCGAGTACCGCGGTAGCGCAACGGAATTAAATCGAGCAAAAACAATCGCACAAAATAAAAAACCACAGAACGAGATATCCAAGCACACAGACGACACAGAAAATTTACGTGGTTCGGAGAGAAGCTCCTACATCCACGGGGAGAGCGCGTCGGAGAAGATCCACTATAAGGTATGGAGGTACATATTACAATAGAGACCGTAAGGTCGAGCAATGAAGAGAAAACCGAAGGGTGAAACCGGACTGTCGCCTGCGATAGTGATGTCGCCGGGCGACAGTAATACTGTTCACCTCCTTTGCGGAATCGCCGCCTGGACTGCACGCCTGAAGCCGACCTCGCTTGGGTTCGGCCGTCTGATGTCGCCGCGCCGCTTGGGATCACCTCCGCTGCCTGGAACCACCGCGGGAGACCGGCCTGATGTCGATCCGACTGGATTCGACCGGATGCCGCTCCGATAGCTCCGCCTGAAGTCGTCCGCCTGGAGTCGCCCCCTTGCGCACCTGCTGCCGCCGTCGCCGCCTGATGCCGCTGGGATGAGAACGTTGGATGGCTAAGAACTCCTTCGGATTGCTGTTGGTGTTGGGATTATTTGAATCATAGCCTCCCCTCCTTTTTATAGCTTTAGAGAGGACCGGTCATTCCATGTTTGGCGAGCACAAAGGGGGAAAGGAGAATAATCTCCTTTGATGAACTTCCAAAAAAAGATTTGGCCTGCATTAGGAAAATGAGAATCCCACGGATTGGTGACATGGCGCAATCCTAACGGTCCGGGCGCGAATAGGTGTCACAATCTAACAGTTCACTATCACCGGTCGGGAGAAAGAAAACAGTAGGCCAATACACAATACAACTCAAATCTCTCACAAAGAGAACCATAACCCCTTTATATTTATAGGGGAAATTAGGGCTTACAAAAAATATCAAAATATCCTCTCTTAAACAACATATAACAAATTTAGTAAGTTATTAAGGCTCTCCATTTGGCATGGCGGTGATTATCATAAACACGGCGGTTCATCCACTTTTATGTTTAAAGCTAGCTTTCTTCTCTTGAACCTTGATGGTGGTCGTAACCGTTGTCATGTGAAACATACATTCATTGACAGTGGTGTTTTTGTCCAAACTTGCGGGAGCCAAATCGCCACGCCAAACGGAGCCTCATCAGTCAACTTTTATGCAGATTTGGTGAATAATTTTTCAACGATTGTGTTTGAATAACTTGAAATATTACTATTCAAATATTAGTTTTGTTCTTGTCTTTTTGGGGAGCTATCTTTAACTTGTGTTGTTTTTCTGCAGCTCAATCGGGATGCTCCTCATGGTCACAGGGCTTTATGTTGTCCTGTGGGCGAAGAGAAAAGAAGATTTTGTAGCAGTAAAAGGCAACACGAGCACGGTGCAAAATGTGCAGAATGACATAGAGAAACCTCTTCTATCATAGTTATTGCTCCTAGTTTTCATTCTTAATACGGTCATGCATGAGCACTGTGTCTCTCTTAACCTGAAATCTGTAATGATGCAAATAGTTATCCTGCATGTAAAAAGTTTTTTCTTTCAGTTTTAGGATTTAGGGGTTAATTTCAGCTACGATCGACCTTGTATATATACAAATTCTGCAATTAAAAGAACAATGATTCATTATGAAAAGTAGATTCTGTGCAATGAAGCATGCATATGTTAAATTTAATTTGTTTGTCATATGAAAATAATTCATATTTGTTAGAATTGTTGGAGGTTGACTTGGTTGACCAGTCAACAAGTCAAAATATTGGATTTAATATTATTTTATGTGAGCATTTATTATTAGAGAGTGTGTGTATTTATGATGAGTGAGGTTTCTAGTTTTTCTTTGCCTATATAAAGCCCCCCCCCCCCCCCCCCCTGTACATTTTGCTTGCTGGAAAAATAGAGAAAAAAAATCCTCTCATCTTGTTTTCGAGCTTGTGAGAGAGAGCGCTGCAGCGCAAAGGGTATTTTGGAAGCGGCCTTGCCGAGCGGGTAGAGAGGCAAGCCGAGCGAGTTGGTGCTCTCGCCGGTTTGGGAGATCACGCGTTTTGGTCTCGCCGAGTTGGTTTTGGTCCCGGCGGTTTGAAGTTCTAGCCGCGCGGTTTGTGTTCTCGCAGAGTTTGGTAATCTCGCCGCGAGGGGTGCTCGCGGCTTGTACTCGCGGGAGGAGCGCGGCTTGCCGGGTTTGGTGATCTCGCAGGAGAGGTTCAAGGAAGTACTCGCGGTTTTGATCTCGCCGCGAGAAGAAGTGGTTGCGGCTTGCGTACTCGCGCGTGGAGGTTTCGCAGCTGAGCTCGCTAGGGCGAGATAGTACTCGCCTAAAGCGGAGAGAGGTCGCGCGGGTTGGTGGCGGTCTCGCAGTCTGGTGTTGAGTTGTGGAATCAAGTGGAATTGGTTAGTGGAGTTGGGTTTCTGCGGAGAGCTCATACATGTTTCCAACAAGTGGTATCAGAGGCAGGTTCAAACCATTACGGTGACTCGGAAGGTTTGCAGTAGGGGAGAAATGGAGTTTGGAGGTGTCGTGCCAGGGCAAGTCCCCAAGTTGACAAAGACCAACTATGGGAACTGGAGCATCCAGATGAGGGTACTACTTGCCTCCAAGGAGTTGTGGGAGGTAGTAGAGGATGGTGTGGAGGTGCTGACTGTCGAAGCAGAAGCCGCGTTGACGAACGCACAGAGTACAACACTGAGAGAAGCTAAGAAGAGGGACAAGAAGGCGTTGTTCATCTTGTACCAAGGTGTAGATGAAGCTACATTTGAAAAGATCTCGGACGCCGAGACTTCGAAGGAGGCATGGGAGATCTTGCAGCGCTCCATGCAGGGAGTAGACAAGGCCAAGAAAGTTAAGTTGCAATCCCTCCGAGGCCAGTATGAGATGATGAGGATGCAAGGGTCGGAGAAGGTTGACGACTATATGACCCGCCTACGGACGCTCACGAATGAGATGAAGAGAAATGGGGAGACCATAGACGAGGTTAGCTTCATGGAGAAGCTCCTGCGTTCTATGTCAAAGAAATTCCGACACGTGGTGGTGGCCATCGAAGAATCGAAGGACCTCACGGTGATGACGACGGATGAATTGATAGGCTCACTGCAAGCCCATGAGTACAGAATGGCGCAAGATGATGAAGAAGTGAGTGGCTTGGGAAAAGCACTCCAGACTCAGCTGAACTTCGGAGAGAGCTCAGGAAGTGGTGGTGGCCAGCGTGGCCGTGGCTACCAAGGAAGAGGTAGAGGAGGAAGAGGTGGTAGAGATCAAGGGAGAAGTCAATCACACCAGAAGGAGTTCGAGCAGAACCAAGGTTGGAACGCCGGAGGTAGAGGAAGAGGCCGAGGCAGAGGTCAAGGCAGAGGAGGAAAAGACCAAGGCAGAGGCCAAGGTAGAGGAGGTAGAGGAGACATGTCCCAGACTCAATGCTACAACTGTGGCAAGTTTGGGCGCATGAGCTATGATTGTTGGGCTTATCGGAAGGGAGGAGAGGCCAACCACTATGCGGAGACAAACAACACGGGAGGCGACCCGATGATGTTCCTTACTATCCAAGGTGCTGGAGGCGGAAGGAATGGAGTGTGGTACTTAGACACCGGAGCCAGCAACCACATGTGCGGTGAGAGGGAGCTGTTTACGAGCCTTGAACCAAATGGTGGTGAGGTGAGTTTCAGCGACGCCTCAAAGATTGCAGTGGAAGGAAGAGGAGTTGTGGCGGTCGTGTTGAGTGGGAAGGAGGTTCTCATCAACGACGTCTTATATGTGTCGGGCTTGAGGAGTAACATCCTAAGTCTTGGGCAGCGTGTGGAGAAGGGCTACCGGGTCTTGTTGCGGGATGGCACCCTGGCCATGAAGGACGGTCATGGGAAAGAAGTAGTGAGGGTAAAGATGACGGCAAACCATCTCTTCACTTTGAGCATGGACGTAAAGGAGACGGCATGTCTCGCGAGGAATGAAGAAGAGGAGGAAGCTTGGCTGTGGCACCACCGGATGGGGCATCTGGGGTTCACAGGCCTGAAGTTGTTGTCTGGATCAAAAATGGTGGAAGGGCTGCCTATGATCACACCTCCTCATAGGGTCTGTGAGGCATGCACAAAGGGGAAGCAGAGAAGAGAGACGTTTGAGGGTGGCAAGTCCCGAAGGGAGACGAGGCCATTGGAGTTGGTTCACTCGGACATCGCTGGTCCATTTGAAACAACTTCAATCGGTGGGAGCAAGTACTACATCACATTCACCGACGACTTCAGCAGAAAGTGTTGGGTGTATTTTCTGAAGGAGAAGGCTGAGGCGCTGGAAAAGTTCAAGGAGTTTCGGGCGATGGCTGAGAAGGAGAGTAGTCAACCGCTGAAAGTACTTAGAACGGATAGAGGTGGGGAGTACACCTCTAGACTGTTCGACGAGTACTGTAGGCAATGGGGGATCTCTCATCAGCTGATGGCGGCCTACTCGCCTCAGCAAAATGGCATGGCAGAAAGGAAGAACCTCACAATCATGAACATGGCACGGAGCATGGTGAAGGGTAAGGGACTACCGAAGAAGTTCTGGGCGGAAGCAGTACAGGTGGCTGTGTACGTGCTGAATCAGTGCCCTACCAAGAGTGTGAAGTTCAAGACACCGTTTGAGGCTTGGAGTGGCTGGAAGCCAAGTTTGAAGCAGCTGAGGGTCTTCGGGTGCGTGGCCTATGCCCACGTCCCGGACCAAAGGAGAAAGAAGCTGGACAACCGAAGTGAAAAGTGTATTTTTGTGGGCTACGCTCCTGCGAGCAAGGCTTACAAGTTATACAATCCTGAGACGGAGAAAGCTATCATCTCAAGGGATGTGGTGTTTGAAGAAGGAAGCTGCTGGAGCTGGGATGAGGCGGTGAAGAACATCAAGGGGATGTTTTTAGAGGATGATAATGAAGAAGGTGGAGGAGAGGCCGAAGCGGAGATGGGTGGAGCGGAGCCACCATCACCACCAAGCGGAAGTTCAGGGGGAGCTCTCACCCCTTACTCTAGTGGTGCGAGCACGAGTGGAAGCAGCCCTGGAGGAACAAGTACCAGTGGGAGCAAGGACCACCGTCCTCAGCCCAGGATGCGGAGGCTGGATGAGATATATGAGGAGACGGCACCGGCACTTAATAATTTTTCTTTGTATTGTCTGTTAGCAGATGTCGAGCCGTGCTCCTACGATGAAGCTGCCAAGGAGAAGAGTTGGAGGAAGGCGATGGATGCGGAGATCGCTTCTATAAAGAAGAACGAGACCTGGAAGCTGATCGACCCTCCTGCAGGCCAAAAACCCCTCGGGGTGAAGTGGGTGTACAAAGTGAAGAAGAACAAGGATGGCGGAGTGGAGAAGCACAAGGCCAGGCTAGTGGTGAAGGGCTATCGACAAGTCCAAGGCGTGAACTATGACGAAGTGTTTGCCCCCGTAGCGCGTGTTGACACCATCCAGTTGATCATAGCGCTAGCTGCTCACAATGGTTGGAAGATCATGCAGATGGACGTGGTCTCGGCATATTTGAACGGGTACTTGGAGGAAGATGTGTACATCGAGCAGCCTCCAGGGTACGTTGTGAAGGGGCAGGAGAGGAAAGTCTGCAAGTTAGACAAAGCACTCTACGGGCTGAAGCAAGGGGCAAGAGCGTGGAACGGAAGGATAGATGCTTACTTGCAAAAGCATGACTATCAGAAGAGCCCGCATGAGCACGCCCTCTACACCAAGGTGGACCAGGAGGGCAACATGATGATTGTGTGCCTCTACGTGGACGACATGATTTTCACGGGAAACAATGCTGCTATGTATGAGGAGTTCCGAGGCATGATGAAGAAGGAATTTGAGATGACAGACTTGGGAGAGTTGAGCTACTTCCTGGGAGTGGAAGTGAAGCAGGGAGAAGATGAGATCTTCATATCCCAGAAGAAGTACGCGGAGGAGATCTTGAAGAAGTTCAGGATGGAGGATAGCAAGTCTATCTCCACTCCTGCTGACCCAGGGTTGAAGCTGAAGAAGGATTCTAAGGAAGGAGCGGTGGATTCTACCCTATTCAAGAGTTTGGTGGGCAGTCTACGCTACCTTACCTTCACCCGACCGGACATCATGTATGCGGTTGGAGTGGTGAGTAGGCACATGGAGGAGCCAAAGGAAGACCACTTCACGGCAGCGAAGAGGATCCTGAGGTACATCAACGGGACCAGAGGTCATGGGCTGAAATATGCTACTGGAGAAGAGCTAACACTAGTAGGATACTCGGATAGTGACTACGGCGGGGATGTGAACGATCGGAAGAGCACTTCCGGATATGCCTTCAGCATGGGAACGGGGGTGTTCTCTTGGAGCTCGAAGAAGCAGGCAACGATAGCTCTATCGTCCTGCGAGGCTGAGTATATTGCAGCAGCAGCTGGCACCTGCCAAGCCATCTGGCTAAGGAATCTGTTGGAGAGCTTGCAGCATGGAGTGGATGGGCCAACGACTATGATGGTGGACAACATGTCGGTCATCCAGCTCGCGAAGAATCCCGTGCTACATGGACGTAGCAAACATATCGAGACAAGGTACCATTTCCTAAGGGAGCAGGTAGAGTTGAAGACAGTGGAAGTGAAGTATTGCCCTACCGGAGAGCAGATCGCAGACATATTCACCAAGGCGTTGAAGGTGGAGACGTTCGAGAGGCTCAAAGGCAAACTCGGCATGTGCTGCCAAGTTTGAGGGGGAGTTTGTTGGAGGTTGACTTGGTTGACCAGTCAACAAGTCAAAATATTGGATTTAATATTATTTTATGTGAGCATTTATTATGAGAGAGTGTGTGTATTTATGATGAGTGAGGTTTCTAGTTTTTCTTTGCCTATATAAAGCCCCCCCCCCCCCCCCTGTACATTTTGCTTGCTGGAAAAATAGAGAAAAAAAAATCCTCCCATCTTGTTTTCGAGCTTGTGAGAGAGAGCGCTGTAGCGCAAAGGGTGTTTTGGAAGCGGCCTTGCCGAGCGGGTAGAGAGGCAAGCCGGGCGAATTGGTGCTCTCGCCGGTTTGGGAGATCACGCGTTTTGGTCTCGCCGAGTTGGTTTTGGTCCCGGCGGTTTGAAGTTCTAGCCGCGCGGTTTGTGTTCTCGCAGAGTTTGGTAATCTCGCCGCGAGGGGTGCTCGCGGCTTGTACTCGCGGGAGGAGCGCGGCTTGCCGGGTTTGGTGATCTCGCAGGAGAGGTTCAAGGAAGTACTCGCGGTTTTGATCTCGCCGCGAGAAGAAGTGGTTGCGGCTTGCGTTCTCGCGCGTGGAGGTTTTGCAGCTGAGCTCGCTCGGGCGATATAGTACTCGCCTAAAGCGGAGAGAGGTCGCGCGGGTTGGTGGCGGTCTCGCAGTCTGGTGTTGAGTTGTGGAATCAAGTGGAATTGGTTAGTGGAGTTGGGTTTCTGCGGAGAGCTCATACACGTTTCCAACAAGAATCAAATGACATTAAAATAGGAGCAAAGAATTGCCAACTAAGGCTTCGTTTGGTTCGGCGTTTCGCCGCCTCTGTTTGGGGCAAACGCCGCCGGACGGCAGGTAAATAAACGGCCGCCATAGGCGTTTGCTCCGTTTGCACCCGCAGTAAGGAGGAGACGGGTCCGATCTGCTTCGTTTCAACCCCCACCTCTCTCACTCCGGTTCCAAAGTGACGTTTCGACCCACCGGATGCACCCGCCACCACCGAGCCAAATATCGCCCGAGTACTATGGCTCCGTTTGGCATGGTATTTTTGCTCTAGAGAGTTCGGGAAAAATGACAGTACTATCATAGAATGTATGTTTTGTTATAAGACAAGACAAGATAGAAAAACAAGGGGGGAAGGTAGACGGTATTACTGGATACTTTATGGGTATTATTATTAGCAAACTCACTTTCGTTACTAGCAAATCAGAAAAAAAATAAATTCAGTCATTTTTTGCATTTTTTTCTCTTCCCAAAATTTTTTACTAGCAAACCAATCTTATTTTTTTTTGCAATTTTTGTATTTTTGAATTTTGATCCCCAAATATTTCTCATTTGAAAAAGTGATAAACATGAAAGTTGTAGATATCATCGAGACCTACAACTTTCATGTTGAATATTTTTTGATTTGAAGTCGTTTAGGCCTCCAATTTGGGCATGAAAAAAGACACGCACAGAACGAGTCGTCCGTACAGATTTTCGGCGTGATTTTTTTCGGGGCCAAAATTGGGGGTCTAATATGATTCAAATCAAAAACTGTTCAACACGAAAGTTGTAGATCTCGTCGAGATCTACAACTTTCGTGTTGAACACCTTTTGATTTGAATCAGTTTAGACCCCCAATTTGGGTCACGAAAAAAGTCACTCTGATCCCGAGCGTTTGTACATATGTTTGGCGTGACTTTTTTCAGGGGTCAAATCGGGGGTCTAAATTGCTTCAAATCAAAAAGTGTTCAGCATGAAATTTGTAGATCTCGTCGAGATCTACAACTTTCATGTTGAACACTTATCATGAAATTGTACGTATAAGATGCAGTTTAAAAAGACGCATATATTCTTATATACATTTAACTCGTATATAAAGCACACCCTTATATGAATTAGAAATCAAATATATTTCAAACTGGGTTATATTTTGTTTAAAGATTTTGATGCGGATGATGATATTTTGTTGAAAAAGATGTTTTGGACATACTAAATAAAATTTTGCGGCATTTTGACTCATTTCTAATGCTAACATAAGTGATTGAATGAATACATTTGAAATAATTTGTAATATCATTATATGCAGTGAGTTACTTTGAAAGATTGATTGTTTAAAACAAAATTAATTTTTTTAAAAAAAAATTTATATTGATTTGCTAGTAACAAAATTATTTTCAAAAAATTATTTTGAAAAATGAGGGTTTGCTAATAGTAATGGTTTGATAGAAATCAAATTGGATTTGCTAGAAATCAAATTGAGTTTGCTAGTAACAGCAACTAACTTTATTTCATCAAAAAGGAGTTACAACCTGGTTACAGTCATTGCTATAAAGGGTTTATACTACTACCCTTTATATAAGAAAAGAAAAATACAAAAAGACGCATCATAAAAAAAAATACAACTACTTCAGGGGATAAAGCACGAGCTTCAAAACTTTTCATTATCCGATTTCGATTGTTGATGTGAACTTCATCTTGTACAACCTCGGGCTCGCAAGAGGCCCTCAAGGAGCGAATAAGCCGAGACAGGCGAATGGGACCAGGGGGCCCACTCGCGAGAGGCGAGATGAACTGTCTCTACAATAAGCAAGATGCCCCATTTGGGGGCGAGAAGGCCTCCAGCGGCGAGCGGCGAGAAGGCCTCCAGCGGCGAGAAGACCTCATAGCAAAGGACGTCGGCGAGACGGGCAGAGGGGTCCATCTCGCTGATAGGTGCTCCCCCACTCGCCAGGGTGAGAAGAGGTCGTTTTCATATTTCCATATCAATAGGGGATTTTACTCTTCTACCTCGGGCTTTTTTACCCTTTTACCCTTAGTGGTCTGCATATAGCTCCTCAGAACAGCGGAGTTTGGCTGTTGGCAGACCCAGCCAGGGGTACCCTGGTAATTTCAGACCAGTGCAGTTTTGTTCAGATTCCGAAATCTATAAATAGGCTCATAGGGGTTCTTCATAGGGCACGTTTTTCACTCTCGGGGGATTAGTGGCATTATCTTCTGTGCTTTCTGAAGAGCTCCAAGCCCAGCTTTTGGCTTTAGAGGGGAAGCTCTCAGTGATCTTCCGGGTAAGCGGTGGGACCTCCCTGCTGCGGCTTTGGGCCAGTTTTCTAGTCCTTCACAACCAGTCGGAGGTCGGAGCTTGGGCCAAGTAAGTGTCCGCTACGCCCCTATTTTGCGAACATTTGTCGGAGTCAAATTTTGGCTTCAACACATCTATTTTACAGGATCAAGGCGCATGGTCAAAAGGGCAGGATGGAGGAAGATTTACGGCTGCTGCGGCTTGATTACATTATTATACTAATACCCTCCCTTAATCGAGACTCCTACTAACACGTATCTTCCTTCTTAACTCTTCAAACTGGTCGGTAGCGAGGGATTTGGTTAGGGCAACAACGATTTGTTCTTTGGAGTGGCAAAACTTCACATAAATCTCTTTCTTACTTACTAAATCTCTAACAAAATGTCATTTTAGTTCCAGGTGCTTTGTTTTGTTATGGAAGATGGGATTATGAGCTAAAGAGATAGACGATGTGTTGTCGACCTTGATGTTGGTTGATATTTTAGTCTTGCAAGTTATCTTCTGTAACATTCTCTTTAACCATAGTCCCTCCCTTGCCGCTTCACTTAATACCACATACTCTGCTTCAGTGGAGGACAAAGCCACAATTTTCTGTTTTCGAGAGCTCCAGGACATGGGATTGCTTCCTAAAAAATAGATGAAGCCAGAAGTGCTTCTTCGCAGATAACTACTTCCGCCCTAATCACTATCTGAATAACCTGGCTGTATCAAATTACCGTCTTCACTTTCCTCTTATTTATTACTGACATTCTTTTCTTCACTAACATCATTACTACTAACAACTTATTTGTCTTTCTCCTTCTTTCTTTCCACTAGACTGACTTTTCTTTCAGCTTCTAAATTGCTAGAGGTAGAATTGCATGTGTTCCCTTGATGTAACGAAGAATACGTTTGGCCACCATTAAATGTTTTGTACTGGGTGAATGCATATATCTTGAGGTAAGGCTGATAGTATACTTTATATCTGGTCTTGAGTTAGTCAGGAAAATTAGTGACCCCACTAAGCTTTGATGTTCTTCATAGTCTGTTTTTGGTTCTCCATCTTCTTTCTTCTGTTTTACACCAATGGGAATTGGTGTGGCTGTTATCTTCGCATCCTCCATGTTGAATTTTGTGATGAGATCATCTATATACTTATTTGGTTGATAAACAAACCAGCATTGCTTCTTTCTATATGCATTCCCAGAAAATTATTAACTTGCCCAAGATCAGTCATTTCAAACTCGAGATGCATTTTTGATTTGATTGGGGCAAGTTCTATAGGGTCTGACCCAGTTATCAACAGATCATCAACATAGATGGATAATAGAGTAAAGGTCTTTCCAATTCTTTTAAAAAACAAGGCTGGCTCAAGATCTGTTTTGGTAAAACCAAAGTTTAACAAGCTTGCATCTATTTTACAGATCCAAGCATGAGGGGCTTGCTTTAGTCCATATAAAGCCTTTTTTTTTATAAACTTTGGTTTTATTATCAGCTAACTCGTAGCCTTCCAGTTGCAAAACAAAGATTTCTTCTTCTATCTCTCCATTCAAAAATGCAGACTTAACATCTAATTGGTACATATGGTAATTAAATTGAGCGGCTATATTTAAGATAATTCGCATTGACTCAAATCTTCCACGGGAGAAAATGTTTCAAAATAGTCAATGCCTGGTTTTAGGGAATATCCCTTAGCTACTAACCATGCCTTGTGGTTTGGAGATTGAACCATCTTCATTATATTTTACCTTAAATAGCCATTTTAGCCCTATGGCTAATTTACCCTGAGGTTTATCTAACAATTCTCAGGTATTGTTTTTATTTATCATGGCTATTTCATTGTCCATGGCTTCTTTCCAACACTGATTCTTTATGGCTTCTTTATAGGTGGATGGTTCAATTGTAGAAAAACAATGTTGCAATCTTGATAAATATCTAAAATTCTTCTATAATGCTATGAAGATGATGAATCAAATGAGGCATCTGAGATATTTCCTGAGGATTCACTTGAACTTCCTTCCTCATGAGTGGATGGCTATACTTCTTCAACTGTGACTGGTTCTTTAGTGGAATCATCAATGTTGTAGAGTGGAGCAACACTGAATTCTGATCTTGGACAGCATTCCACTCCCACTCTTCTTCCTCTATAACTTTTTCGTCTCCTGAAATTACAAGTTTATCACTTGTTGGATTATATAAATGATAGGCTTTGGATTCTGCACTATAGCGTAGCAGAATTATTTTCTCACCCTTCTTGTTTAGTTTAGTTATTTTTTCCGATGGGAGTAAACTGTAGGCTATACTCTCAAAGATCATAAGATGGTTTATTTGTGCCTTCTTGCTATGCCAAGCTTCATATGAGGTACAATTTTTAAGTGCTTTTGTGGGTGCACGATTTAGAAGAAAAATAATAGTGCTTGCTGCTTCTGTCTAGAAGGATTTAGATAAGTTCTTTTCCTGAAGCATACATCTTACCATTTACATTATTATCGTTTGATTTTTTTCCTTTCAACTATGCCATTTTGCTGGGAGGTACCTCTTACAGTTAGTTCTCTTCTTTTCTCGTTGTTTTCACAGAACGAATTGAATTCCTTGCTTAGGAATTCACATTCACCTCCTCTGTCGGTTCTTATAGCTTTTATTGACAGTTCTTTGGTTTTTTTCACTTGCTCCTTAAACTTTCTGAACTTCTCAAATGTCTCTGACTTATGATTCAGGAGGAATATCCATTGCATTTTACTATGGTCATCAACTAGTAGAAGAAAATACAATTTTCCTGATATGGATGAGCAAGGGGCAGGCCCCCATACATCCATATGAGGTTGTTATGGGGGTTTGGAGGCCCTACTGTTTCTCCATTTAGGGAAGGTTGATTTGTGTATTTTTTTTGTTAAACATTCTTCACATATCCTCTGTTCTGGTTGTATAGTAGGCAGTCCTACAACAAGATTTTCCCTACTTAATTTTGTAAGGTCATGAAAATTCAAATGCCCATATCTTTTATGTCACAACTTAGTGGCAGAGGGAGCACTACTCAAAAGGGCATGTTGTTTTATAGGAGGTAAGGACAAGGGAAAAATCTTATTGTTGGTCATTTCAATTGAAACAATTTAAGTTCCATCTTGTTTAGAAATATGACACTTATCTTGGTTGAAGATAACCTTATACACTCTATCAAAAAGTTGACCAACACTTAAAAGGGTCGAGTGGGGGAACATAGAATATTGCCTTAGCAGATGAAGAAGGGTTCCTTTCTGGAAGTTGATGTCGCCCGAACAAAACTTCCGCTAAAAATAATGAGTTAGGGACCAAAATCATATATATAAAATTTTTTGGGACTGATCTCATAAAGTTGTTGATAAAGTTAAGGTACATTTCCCTATTTTGCGTATGCATGAGATATCTGGTGCTAACCTCAAATCCTACTAACCATCAAACCCATAACCTAATTAACCATGCTTGGTTAAATTTGAGAGCTGTTAAAAGCACACCGATTTAGCTATGTGCAAACAAAAAAGATAGTTCTTATTCTCAAATCATAAACGTCGATTCGCAGACCAAATTTTTCATGTTTATCTGCAGACCAACATTCAACTTTAGCAATTGATGTCTTCTTCTCCTGAGCATGGGCGGATCCAGAGGGGGGCCCAGGGACACTGCCCCCCCCCCCCCCCCCCCCATTATTTTTCAAAATGTTCTACATACACAACAAATAGGATATTTGCACATCAAAAATAGGCTAATCAGACACCATTCCCAAATACATATGTTATATGTACAGGACGGACCGCAGACCAGGCGCAAGCGAAAACATCGCGACTTTCTCACTTCTCACCGTTGCTTCGCTAGCCGCTAGGGCTCTCTTTTCTCTGGATATCGCCATTCGATCTTCACGACTTCACCTGATCTACCATTACGGACCACTGCACCGTGCAAAGTGACGATCGATTCAGTCCAAGACTCCCAAACTGGTCAGCTTTCACTCTTTGTTTGTATCCACGTCGCTTTATTTTCTTCAAGCTAGGGTTCCATCATTTGTCGCCTTTCGGAAGTTCTACTGACTTGATTTTTGTAAAGAGTTTCGATTTTCGAAAACCTTTCTTGTTTCTTAACTACCAATGTGAATCAATGGATGGAAGATTAGAAGTTGTTTAGATATGGGATTTCTTCTATTCATTGATTTTGTTTTTAATTTTGGCTATATTTTTTATTGGATGCGGATGGTTAATTAGAGGGATTCACTCATCCAGATCGTAGAGTTGTGTTTTGGTACATAAATTACATAATGGTGTTTCTATTAATTCTTTTTGATCGGGGATTTTGTAATGTTAAGGTATATATACTTATTGGTTTCTCTCTATTCATCTTATTTCTCTTTATATTCATATATTGTAGGTGTGTTTTGAGGTATTAATCAAATAGTGACTAAGCAAATCATAGTAAATTCTGTGATGAATGTTTGTAGGGATGCTCCGTAGTATTACTCGGTAGAGGACCAAGCAGAGCAAGTAGAACTCTGTGATGAATTTTTTCAAATGCATGTTTGTGTAATGAGGTTTGCACTTTAGTAACGCTTAACCTAAATTGATGTAGCTTTGGTGAAATTGTAAATATGGACGGTCAGAAGGAGTCTAGTCTTATTGCATCTATGCTTCAGAAAAAGTTAAAATCACGAGAGTCCTCTTCGAGTGCGAAAACTCCAATTCAAGAATGTGAAAAATGAGGAGTTTTCCCCGTCTCCATCCGATGATAGTGAGACACATTGTCTGGTTACTTTTATTGAGCAAGGCGCATTTTTGAAAGTCAGTGGTGATGATCTTATCGATCGATTTCAAAAAAAAAAAGAGGACTCGTCGTGGACAAATATGATATTTTACTCATGTATTTTGTATTTTTCAGTGTTATGCAATTTTGTATGACTTTGTACTAACATGAATTTAATATTGACTTATTATTTTTTAAACAAAAAATTGTGCCACCCCATTATTAAATTCCTGGATCCGCCACTGCTCATGAGCAATGCCCGACCATGAATGAACTTCTCCGACAACCTTTTGATCGCTTGCTAACAACTCCATCCCAACATTTTGACATGAATTTCAACATTTTTGACATGAATTTCACCATTTTTGTTTTCGGTATTGGTTCAAAAAATTGACAAAGAGGTTCCTTTATTGTCAAGCATTATCATGAAAAAAGACATTAATTGCTAAAGTTTAAAGTTGACTTATCCCTATTATATAATAGAATAGGCATATCTCAAGCACACCATGAATCTCATCCGGACTGTCCGTTCTCCAGGAAATCAAATCTAACCGCTTGATTCATCAAATGCGGACTGTAATTAAAAAATATTAAAAGAAGTTACTGTTCATCCAGGAAATTTCCCGATACCGCCTTCCTTCTCCCGTGCCCTCCTCTGCCGCCACCGGCGGAGCGGCCGGCGGCCTGCCCGGCGCCCACCGGCGGGTTCGCCGGCGGCAGAGGAGGGCACGGGAGAAGGAAGGCGGAAGCGGGGGAGGGGGATTTTCAGTTTTTTTTCATTTTTTTAAAAATTAATAAGTTATTATATAATTATTTATTAAATTATAATTTGATTTATAAATATTAATTATTTATTAAATTATATAATTATTTAAATTTTGCTGGGGGTGGGCGAAGCCCGTCGGGGGGTGGGCGAAGCCCGCTTGATTACGGGTGAAGCCCGCTTGATTGCGGGCGAAGCCCGCAGCGACACATCGAGAACGGGCGAAGCCTGTTCGAAGATGCTAGTATGTATATATATATATATATATATATATATCTTTATACTATAAGCAAACTCCAAAAGATCCATGATGTAACATTCGTCTCCCCAAAATACCCATCAGCCATGGTGTAACATTTTAATGTCAAAATACCCCTCATTTTTTTATTCATCTACTCATTTGTATGGTTTTTTTGTCATTTGATAATAAATTTTCTTATTCTCCTACTCAGTTGCATAGTTTGTTTTTCTTATTCTCCTACTCGCTGCCCTGCCAATGTCGCCGCCCCCGCCCCGCCCAATGTCGCCTCCCCCGCCCAATGTCGCCGCCCTCGCCCAATGTCGCCGCCCTCGACCATTGTCGCCGCTCCCGACCAATGTCGCCGCCCCCGACCAATGTCGCTGCCCCAAACAAATGTCGTCGCACCCGACAAATGTCTCCGCCCCAAACCAATGTCACCGGCCCTCGGGCCAGGTCTCGCCCCGCCCCGCGGGCAGCCAGGCGAGACCGGCCCCCAGGCCGGGTCTCGCCGAGCCCGGCGGGTAGGCCGGGCGAGACCGACCCTCGGCCAGGTCTCGCCCCGCCCCGCGGGCAGCCCGGCGAGACCGACCGCCAGGCCGGGTCTCGCCGAGCCCGGCGGGTAGGCCGGGCGAGACCGGCCCCCAGGCCGGGTCTCGCCGAGCCCGGCGGGTAGGCCGTGCGAGACCGACCCCCAGGCCGGGTCTCGCCCCGTCCCGCAGGGTGGGTCCCCTATTTGCTTTAGGTGACGCGTTTTTCCTTCTCTACCCCCCAGCGTGGCGGTTTCCTATTGGCCCGAGGCCTTTTGGTCGTAGGGGTATTTTGGTCATTTTTGGCACAAAGGATTTGGAAAACTATAAATACCTTGGGTGCCTTGGAGAGGATCCTTTTTCTTAGTTTTCTCTTCCTTTAGCTTTTTCTTGGTAGAGTTGAGAGAGCTCTTCAAGGCACCCTAGCTCGAGCATTGGTTAGGGAGGGGAAGTGCTCAGGTAGCCTTCCGGGTGTGAGGTGGGACCTCCGCGCTAGAGCCGAGGGTCTGTTTCTAGCTTCTTGATCCCTTGGTCCGTGACGTTCTCTCGAGTGTAGTAGGTGTGAGGTCACCCCTTTCTAGGGACCCCGAACTCCACGGAGACCAAGTTTTTGGTTTCAACAATGAGGGTCTTCGGCGATCTATGACTTAAATTGTCGTGACCCATGCCGGGAAGACAAATTGCTCATATGTTTGGCCGTCAAAGTGGCGGTGGTGGGTCCGGAATGTCTATGACTTTAACTAACGTGACATCGACCGATTCACCGAGAATGTGCCCTGAATGCACGGGGTGTGTGGCCTTGTGAGCCTACGCCTGTGATGAATTGAATATTGATATATATTGCTCGTTTATGCTAATGAAATGCAGGGAAAGAGCATCGCCGCCCCGAGTTAGGGGCGAGATCGTTATAATTTGGTCAGCATTGCTGACCGTTGCCTTTTTGTTTGCCACAGTGCAGTGGTTATGTTGCTTGCAGGTGCTGCTGGACCAAGCGGTCAATAGCGGGTTAAAGCCCAAATTGCGAAGCCGGCCCTTGAAGGCCTAGTTGGAGTGTTTACTGTTTTATTCATGTATGACCGGCCTGAGTGTCGTGGTTTGTAAAACATGTAATATCAAGTGAACCATTTTGTAAGGTCTTAAGGCTTGTACTAGTGTATGTATAACATTCCTATTTGTTATTAGTGGACATTCATGCTTTAGTGTTGAGTTCTTTATTGCAACATATATAAACTGCTTCCGCTAGAATGCTCTGTGTAGGACGTTATGATTAGTTTAATGGTTTCCATGAGTAACCACCCGGTCTGTCTGTAGTATATGGCGTCGGGCCCCGGCCGGACCTACTGCTATATGTTATGCGACGGATAGAGAGTGTTACAATTGTAGCAACTCACAAAAAAATGTCGCCGTTCACGACCAATGTCACCGCCCCCGCCCAATGTCGCCGCCCTCACCCAATGTCGCCGCCACCGACCATTGTCGCCGCTCCCGACCAATGTCGCCGCCCCCGACCAATGTCGCTGCCCCAAACAAATGTCGCCGTCCCCGACAAATGTCTCCGCCCATGGTAATTGTCGCCGCACACGACCAATGTCGCACCACCGACGAATGACAAACCCCGGCGAATGTCGCACCCCGCCGAATGTCGCACCCCGCCGAATGTCGCACTCCGTCGATTGTCGCACCCCCGCCAAATGCCCCCAGGACCGAAGGCCCGTGCTTTTCACTTGTGTATATATATATATATATATATATATATATATATATATATATATATATATATATATATATATATATATATATATATATATATACCACTATAATAGATATACTGAGGTCTGCAAATATCCTGAGTTCGAAATTATGATTAATTACATGAGACGTCGGATTAAACTGTTTTGATCATCAGCCGTTGGATCTATTCCACTCAACCAACCCTCTCTCTCATTTTTTTTCGTAGGGGTCTTACACCTACTAAAGGGAGCCTAAACTTATTTGAAATTACGATTATACCCCTACATAAGGGGTAAACAAATTCAAAATAGAAACCCAAAACAACAACGGGCCGGTTCATGCAATAATACCAGAAGCCCACAAGAATGTACGTGCAAGTCAAACAAGCTGGCAGCCCGCAAGTCAAGAAGCACCTAAGAATTCAGTCAATAAGCCCGGAATATTATATTTAAGGAGACACTTTTCAAATATATCAGCGGTGTGGGATTAAAACAGGCGGGTGAACAGTGTTCCGCACTGTTCACCCGCCTATTTTATTATTATTAATTTATATTATTATAATATAATTATAAAAGAAAATAATAATAAAAAAAGAAATGACAGGCGGGTGAACAGTGCTCCCGCAGTCCCGTCACTGTTCACCCGCCTGTAATATTATATTTATATAATTATATAATTATATATAATATTATATTTATATAATTATATATTTTATATAATTATATATTTTATATTTATATAATTATAAAAGCAACCAAAAGTTTTTTTAACCCCGCCGGGGGTGGCCGAAGCCCGCCAAATGTTTCTTTTAAGCCCGCTGGGGCGTGCGAAGCCCGTCAAATGTTTTTTTAAGCCCGCCGGGGGCGGGCGAAGCCCCGCCCCCGGCGGCCGGTACTGTGGCGCGTGACCATCGGGCCGGAGGCCCGTGCCTGTCACTCGTGTATATATATATATATATATATATATATATATATAATTTTTGATGTACCAATAGAGGTCATTTGGGAAAGGATAAATCTATACGTACCTAAAATTTATCAAATACAATAAAAAATGGGTCCCACACCTCTATTTTTATAACAAAAACACCGGACTACAGATTAATTGAACGAAAAAAGTGTCAAAAAAAATATTTTATCCTTATTTTATTGTGTGGAGCCCACCTTTTATGATATTTAGGTAGATTTTAGGTGTGTAGTTCTGTCCTTTGAGAAAAAGGATGCCAAAAAAAATCATGTAAAATTTAAATATTTTCCTCACACGGACTATGAAGTTTTCAGCACTCTGTCCAAAGCAACGAAGCTGTTAGGTTTTGAAGTTTTCCATTCCCGCTGGCGGTCTCCTCCTCCCACTCGGAACAAGGGAGGTGGCGGATGTTCGGCTAAGGATGGTGGGGGTTTGTGCTCAAATGAATACGGAAAGGCCGCGATGCGGGTAGGCGGCGGTGTTGTTGTTGTGGCGGTTGTGGTTTGCATGCAGGACGGTGGTGGATTGGATGCTCGTTCGGCGAGAGCGGAGGCTCCTGCTCGAGCTCTCTCAGGTGAGCGGCCGGTTTTTGGAGGAGATTCCCCCGTTCAGGCTCAATCGGCGGTGTCGAACATGGATTTGGCGCCTGTTGGATGTCGACATCGAGCAAGGCTTTCCAGCTGGTTTTGCTGATGAAACAATGTAGGAGCCTGGTTGGTGCATGTTGTTTCTTCTGCTGGATTAATTGGTCATCTTCAAGTTGAGGATGGACTGCATGACTCTCAAAGGCGCACACAATCTGTTTGTGATAATGTCACACCCGGCGACCTGGTCAATGGATCCCGTGATAAGCTTGGTTCGCTAGATGGGTCGATTAGGCCATCTAACCTGGAAGAGGAAGTCGCTAGGAACGAGCTCCTGGCCCGGAGAACTCTGTAAATGTCAGAAACCCGTGATACTTCTCTCCGGTGAAGCCATCTTAACCTTCATATAAGTCTGTCGATTTGAGCTGAAACAGGTTGGTTGGTGATGACGGTTGGGATTTTCTTATTCAATCCAGTGCGGTGAATGTAGATTTCAGCAGGAATTCTCTCACAAGTTGCAGGTGTCAGATACAGTTAAGTATCTCAATTTGTGCCATAATCAGTTGTAAAAAAAGAATTGTTCTTTATTCCATATTGAATTTTTGGGGCTTCCACTCATTAGCTCTTCAGAATAAAATCCTAAAACCTTATATTTATGAGAACAGAAATTCAGAAGAAAAAAATTCAAGTTGAAGAGCACTTATAAAATGGATTGCAAATAAAATTTGATGGTGTGTCAATATCAAAGATGTGCATATAATCAAATTTGGTGTGCCCACAACAATGCTCTTAAAATTTTCTATATATATATACTCTCTCCCTCCTCCTACTCACATCCCTCCCTTCTTAGCATGTGTCCCTCCCTCCTCACGCTTTATTTCTCTCTCTCCAACAAGTGTCATATTTTCTCTTCCAAATTCCCCTTCAATTGTTCCAACGGCCAGAAAAGAACTCTCTGATTCTACTTCTTCCCCCGCCATCGTTCTCAAGATGTTGAGCTTCAACAATGGAGGTGCCTGGATAGAGGACGCCCTGGTGGTCACCGGCTTGATTATCGTCCAAGTTTTATGCGCCTTCTTCACCGTGTTCGCCGCCGGCTTCCTCGCCGCTGGCCTCGATCCTCTGTTCCTAGTGGCGTCTGGAAACTTAATCAATTCCTTTCTCCTCCTCCCGTTAGCATTTTCATTTGAAAGGTTTCTCTATGCCTACTTCTTCTTTCTCATTCCTTCAAAATTAAAAATTAAACCTTTCACTCTTGTTTTAATACAGTAAATTATTATGGTTGAATATGGGTGTTGCAGGAAGAAATGGCCAGAGGAGGTGGGGGTTTATCTGATCATTCGGCTAGCTTTGATTGCGCTTGCAGGGTAATAAATCATAATTGGAGATTTTGAATTTTTTTTTGAATTTTTTTGCTGAATAGCTTAATTAAATTTAATATTGCTTTATTAATTTGGTATATTCCTCTTGTCAAAAAAAATTATTTGAACTCTATTTTACATAAATATATAATGTTTTTATAAGTTTTAATAAGGAGAGAAGTAGTTTATTTAAAATAATGCTTCACCAAATGGAAATCAGTGATATTAAAAAAACTTAAATTTTGTCTGGGTCGGCTTTGATGACAGGAAAAATAGTGGTGAAATTAGATCTAACAAAAAAAACAATGGTAGGACAAACAGTAGTGAAGAATAGAGATGTAGGTTCTGTTTTGTACCGTGGTGACGATCATGAACGCGGTGGTGATGAACTGTCATTTCACATTTGTTAACATTCGACCTCACGTAAGGAACATCATTCGCTTCATAATCTTACCAAACATGTGTTTTATGATGGTGATGTTTTTGTTCAAACTCACGGGAACAAAAAATCCGTGCCAAACGGAGTTGTAGAGCTAGTGGAAAAGATGCATGGAAACACAAAAAGCTCTTTTTAGCTTTTTTGAAAGTGTGTGTGAGCTTGTTGCTTTACAAAGGTCCTAAAAACAATTTTTTGATACACACACTCTTCCCACCAGCGGGAAATCAAACGTATGCAATAGATCAGACGTGGTGGGAATTAATAGAACCTTTTCAAATTGAGCCTTAATTGAAAGCGAACATATTTAAAACAATAACGTTTTCAAATTAAGATGCTTGTAGGGATGGTTAGGTAGGGGTGCTTTTCTTTAAGGCGATTGGTATGTGCAAATCGATATTTTTTGTGCATATCAAAAATTATAAGTGCAAATCATTTTGTCTCAGGCAAATCTATTCCCTGCCCCATTTTGTCATTTGAATTGTTAGTCTTCTTCCCGTATACCATTTTCTGTCATTTGAGTTGTTAGTATTCTTCCCTTAGGTTTCCTGCTACGTCTCCACCCAGCGTCGCCGACAATAGGTAATCCATTCTATGTTATTTTTGTCTTCTGTTCTCTTAGCTTTCTTTCGTTTCATTCATTCTACAGGTTCTCTGCTTTAGAGAATTGCCACAAGTTTTTGTTTTATCTGTGTTTCTTAAGACTGAGACTTTTTGCTTTTGGTTTCCGACCTAATTCTACATAAATTAAATCTTATTTTGTTTAAATTGCTTCTTAATTTCTTCATATTTCCCTTCCTCCGAAGGATCAGTGTGGGGATATATGGTCTCTGTAACGGCAAGTTAGTCTATAATGATGATGATCATTTTTTAAATGATCTTAATTTTGTAAGGGAAAAATTATGATTTTTTTAATTATATGAATTAATTGGCAGTGTTGTTTTCAACTAGCATGTTAGGCATCAAGGCTTAACATGGTATCAGAACGGGGCCTGTTGCAAGCTAGGAGTGTGTTCAGATAATCTAGTGGTTCCATATGCAGAGTGCGTGTAAGAGCGGGGTAGTCATGTTGCCTTTCGCGGTTCCCATGGCAAGGATACTGCAGTGTGCGTGTGGATGGGATCACATTGCTTGCCCATGAAATGTTCTTGGACTTTTATTGTTTGACATCAATCCTCTTTTTACCTTGGGATTTTGGGAGTGAAGCCTCAATGCTTAACACTTTCATCATAGAAGTATAGAGCAATGGTGTGAATGCTGAAATTTTTGTGTAATATTATGTACTTTATAAAAGTAATTATCATTGGTGCTGGAGTTATTAAGTTGATCGGGCCCCACAAGTTTGTTGGAATTACCATTTCATTTATGGTTGCTTTTAATGAATAAGAGAGAGGATGTATTAAATGGGTAGATGAGAGGTTGTAATTATTAGGAGAGAAATTTTTTTTGCTTGTTTTCCTTTGCCTATAAATAGGTCATTTGTAGTTCTTTTTATGATTGATGAAATAGAGAGAGAAGCTCCCATATCCCTATTCTTGTTTTAGAGAGAGAGAGAAGCGCTGCAGCGTTGGAGTGTTTTCTGTCCGGGCGGTTTGTCAACCAAGTCGGGCGGCTTGAGCTTGCGGGCTAGGCGTTTGATCTCGCCTGTGTCAGCTCGCGGATAGGTGAGGAGCTCGCGAGAAGGGGAAGCTCGCGGCTTGTATGCTCGCGGCAGGTGTGCAGCTCGCGAGAGGGAAGCTGCTCGTTGGAGTACTCGCCAAGCGAGTAGGGGCTCGTTGGCGTCGGGGTCGCGCGAGTAGACGGATCTCGCCACGCGAGTTGGGTGGTCTAGCCACGAGTGGGGTGCGGTCTCGCCGGGGTAGTAACCGCGCGACTTGGCGGTCTCGCCAAGTTGGTCTCGCCGACTACTTAGAAGAGTTTTCGAAAGTTTTGGGGAGGTAGCAGGAGCCCATACACGTTTCCAACAACTGGTATCAGAGCCAGGTTCCAAACCTTGACGATGACTCGGAAGGTTTGAATTAGAGGAGAGATGGAATTTGGAAGTGTCATGCCAGGGCAAGTCCCCAAATTGACGAAGACGAACTATGGAAATTGGAGCATCCAAATGAAAGTGTTGCTCGCCTCGAAGGAGCTATGGGAAGTCGTCGAGGACGGCTATGAAGAGCTTACTGCTGAAGCAGAAGCGGCCTTGACGAACGCTCAGAGGACGACATTGAGAGAGTTGAAGAAGCGAGATAAGAAGGCATTGTTCTTATTATACCAAGGGGTCGATGAGGCGACTTTTGAGAAGATATCGGATGCGAGAAGTTCGAAAGAAGCATGGGAAGTGTTGCAACGCTCCATGCAAGGAGTAGACAAGGCGAAGAAAGTGAAGCTGCAGTCTCTCCGGGGTGAATATGAAATGTTGAGAATGCAGGCCACGGAGAAGGTCGGAGACTTTGTGACCCGTCTGCGGACGCTCACAAACGAGATAAAGAGAAATGGAGAGACGATAGATGATGTGAGTCTCATGGAGAAGCTGCTGAGATCGATGTCGCGGAAGTTCCGTCATGTGGTTGTGGCGATCGAAGAGTCGAAGGACCTCACCTTGATGACTGTTGACGAGCTTGTAGGCTCATTGCAAGCTCATGAGTACAGGATGATGCAGGATGATGATGAAGCGAGTGGCTTGGGAAAAGCACTCCGGAACCAGCTGAACTTCGGAGAGAGCTCCGGAAGAGGAGGCGGCCAGCGTGGCCGATGTCAACAAGGCAGAGGAAGAGGAAGAAGAGGAGGAAGAGATCAGGGAAGAAACCAATACCACAAGCGAGAGGCGGAACAACCTCAAGGAGGAAGGTGGCAAGATGGAAGAGGAAGAGGAAGAGGCCAAGGAAGAGGCCGAGGAGGAAGAGCCCAAGTTCAGTGTTACAACGGCAACAAGTTTGGGCACATGAGCTATGACTATTGAGCTCCGAGGAAGACAGAAGAAGCCAACCACTATGCGGAGGCTAGGAACAAGGGGAACGATGCTGGGGGTAGAGACCCAATGATGTTTCTAACCTACCGAGGGGCGGAAGAAGGAAGAAATGAAGTGTGGTACCTGGACACAGGGGCGAGCAACCACATGTGTGGAGATAAGGAGATGTTCTCTAACCTTGAACCCAGTGGGGGTGAGGTTAGCTTCGGGGATGCTTCGAAAATTTCCTTGGAAGGAAAGGGCCTGATTGTTGTGAAACTGAGCGGGGAGAGAGTACACTTGAACGATGTGTACTACGTACCAGGGTTGAAGACCAACATCTTGAGCATTGGGCAGTTAGTGGAGAGAGGCTACTGCGTGCAGATGAAGGATAGGTCTCTGACAATGAAGAATGATCAAGGGAAGGAGGTAGTGAAGGTGAACATGACGGAGAACCGTCTCTTCACGCTGAAGATGGATGCTCAAGAGACGGCTTGTCTCGCGAGAACAAAAGAAGAGGAAGAAGCATGGCTATGGCACCATAGGATGGGGCATTTGGGCTTCACATGGTTGAAGCTACTATCCCACTCCAAGATGGTGGCGGATCTGCCTATGATCTCCCCTCCGCAAAAGGTGTGTGAGGCGTGCACGAAGGGGAAGCTGAAGAGGCAGACATTCGAAGGAGGGAAGTCCTGGAGAGCGAGGCGGCAACTTGAACTGGTTCACTCAGAGATCGCGGGTCCGTTTGAGACCACCTCAATAGGCGGAAGCAAGTACTACATCACCTTCACGGATGACTATAGTCGGAAGTGTTGGGTGTATTTTCTGAAAGAGAAGTCTGAGGCCCTTGACAAGTTCAGGGAGTTCAAGGCGATGGCCGAGAAGGAGAGTGGACAACCATTGAAGGTGCTAAGGACAGATAGAGGTGGGGAGTACACCTCGAGGCTGTTTGATAATTTCTGCAAGGAGAATGAAATATCACACCAACTGACGGCTGCATACTCACCGCAGCAGAACGGAGTGGCAGAGAGGAAGAACCTCGTCATCATGAACATGGCAAGGAGCATGGTAAAGGAGAAGGGGCTACCAAAGATGTTCTGGGCGGAAGGAGTGCAATGTGCGGTGTATCTACTGAACAGATGCCCCATAAAGAGTGTGAAGTTCATGACGCCGTTTGAAGCATGGAGCGGCTGGAAGCCGAGTGTGAAGCACCTAAGGGTCTTCGGGTGTGTAGCTCATGCTCACATCCCGGACCAGAAAAGGAAGAAGCTCGATGATAGGAGCGAGAAGTGCATTTTTGTTGGCTACGCTCCGGAGAGTAAGGCATACAAATTTTACAACCCGGTGACGGAAAAGGCCATAGTCTCGAGGGACGTGGTGTTTGAAGAAGGAAGCAGATGTAGCTGGGATGAGGAGACAAGAAGTATGAAGGGCATGTTCTTCGAAGATGAGTAAGAGGGTGATCACGAGGCTGAAGCCGAGAATGGTGGAGCTGAGTCGTCATCACCACCGAGTAGAAATTCAGGGGGAACTTCCATCTCCTATTCAAGAGGGGAAATCTCAAGTGGAGGCAATCCTGGAGGAGGAAGCGGGAGCCGGAGTGACTCTTAGAGTCCACCACCCAGGATGAAGGGGTTGGCGGAGATCTATGAGGAGACGATCCCAATTCATGCTAACTATTCATTATATTGCCTCTTAGCAGATTGCGAGTCACGGTCCTATGAAGAAGCTGCTCAGGAGAAATCTTGGAGGAAGACAATGGATGTCGAGATGGCGTCCATAAAGAAGAATGATACATGGGAGCTAGTTGATCCACCGGCGGGCCACAAACCCCTCGGAGTGAAATGGGTTTACAAGGTAAAGAAAAACAAAGACGGAGCTGTGGAAAAGCACAAGGCAAGGCTGATGGTGAAAGGGTATAGACAAGTCCAAGGGGTGGACTATGATGAAGTCTACGCCCCAGTGACGCGGATCGATACTATAAGGCTGATCATCGCACTGGCGGCACACTACAGATGGACTATCATGCAAATGGATGTTGTGGCGGCGTATCTGAATGGGTACTTGGAGGAGGATGTGTACATCGACCAGCCTCCAGGGTACGTGGTGAAAGACAAAGAGAGAAAAGTCTGCAAGCTGAGCAGAGCTTTGTACGGACTGAAGCAGGGAGCTCGAGCTTGGAATGAGAGGATAGACAAATTCCTTCAGGAGCATGGGTACATCAAGTGCCCATATGAGTATGCTCTCTACATGAAGGTGGAGAAGAGCGGAGATATCATGATCCTATGTCTATACGTGGATGACATGATATTCACCGGGAGCAACCCTGCAATGTTCGAAGAATTCAAGAGGCTGATGATGAAAGAGTTCGAGATGACGGATTTGGGAGAGCTGGGCTACTTCTTGGGAGTTGAGGTGCAGCAAAGAGAAGATGGGATCTTCATCTCCCAGAAGAAGTATGCCGAGGAGATTCTGAAGAAGTTCAGGATGGAGGGCAGCAAAGCAATCTCCACTCCTGCGGACCCTGGAACGAAGCTGAGGAAAGATTCCGAAGAGGAAGGAGTGGACCCAACTGTGTTCAAGAGCCTGGTCGGAAGTCTAAGGTACTTGATTTTCACTAGGCCGGACATCATGTATGCGGTCGGGATAGTAAGCAGGCATATGGAGGAGCCCAAACAGGACCACTTCACAGCAGCGAAGAGGATTCTGAGGTATGTGAACGGGACTCGGGGCCATGGCCTGAAGTACTCATCTGGAGGAGAGTTGAAGCTAGTCGGCTACTCGGATAACGACTATGGAGGTGATGTGAACGACCGGAAGAGCACTTCCGGGTATGCGTTCAACATGGGAACCGCGACGTTCTCATGGAGTTCTAAGAAGCAGGCTACCATAGCCTTATCATCTTGCGAGGCGGAGTACATAGCGGCGGCGGCATGCGCCTGCCAAGCCCTCTGGCTACGGAACCTTCTGGGAGAGTTGCATCATGCGCAGGAAGAGCCAACGACAGTGCTAGTGGATAACATGTCGGCCATCTAGCTCGCGAAGAACCCGGTGCTGCATGGGAGGAGCAAGCACATCGAGACGAGTTATCATTTCCTTCGGGAGCAAGTGGAGCTGAAGACAGTTGAAGTAGTGTATTGCCCAACCGGAGAGCAGGTTGCGGACATCTTCACTAAGACATTGAAAGTAGAAACTTTTCTGAAGCTAAAAAACAAACTCGGCATGGTCTGTCAAGTTTGAGGGGGAGTTTGCTGGAGTTATTAAGTTGACTGGGCCCCACAAGTTTGTTGGAATTACCATTTCATTTATGGTTGCTTTTAATGAATAGGAGAGAGGATGTATTAAATGGGTAGATGAGAGGTTGTAATTATTAGGAGAGAGATTTCTTTTGCTTGTTTTCCTTTGCCTATAAATAGGTCATTTGTAGTTCTTTTTATGATTGATGAAATAGAGAGAGAAGCTCTCATATCCCTATTCATGTTTTAGAGAGAGAGAGAAGCGCTGCAGCGTTGGAGTGTTTTCTGTCCGGGCGGTTTGTCAACCAAGTCGGGCGGCTTGAGCTTGCGGGTTAGGCGTTTGATCTCGCCTGTGTCAGCTCGCGGATAGGTGAGGAGCTCGCAAGAAGGGGAAGCTCGCGGCTTGTATGCTCGCGGGAGGTGTGCAGCTCGCGGGAGGTGTGCAGCTCGCGAGAGGGAAGCTGCTCGCTGGAGTACTCGCCAAGCGAGTAGGGGCTTGTTGGCGTCGTGGTCGCGCGAGTAGACGGATCTCGCCATGCGAGTTGGGCGGTCTAGCCGCGAGTGGGGTGTGGTCTCGCCGGGGTAGTAACCGCACGACTTGGCGGTCTCGCCGACTACTTAGAAGAGTTTTCGAAAGTTTTGGGGAGGTAGCAGGAGCCCATACATGTTTCCAACAATTGTGATATGATTAATTGTAGTGGCTTTTGATATCATATTTAATGTGTAGGACTCCAATGTATCAAGTTTTCATGCTAATGGGAGTGAAGAAGACAACCCCAGCAGTCGCCACCGCCATACCCAATTTAGCCCCGGGGATCATCTTCATAATCGCCTCATGCCTCAGGTTAAGTGCCAACATTTTATGCTAATTTTAGATAATCAATTATTTTTTTTTTCTAATTATCATCGTTTATATAATAATTATTTAATCTGTCTCTCTTTGTGTAAATAAATTTAACAATAACACTAAAATGATTTAACCCACAATATCTGAGGTAGTTTTCATTTTAATTCATCCCAACTCATGCTAAGTTGAACTATATGATTTTATTATTGTTCCTGAGGCGTCATAGAAGTACTACTTAAGAGGTGATCATTAATCCCAAAAATACTTTCATGTATAGCTGATTTAGCAGCTTAATATTTATAGATGATTTAGCAGATTAATTGTGAAGTTCCTATTGAAACTCCACAGCTTGCTCCAAAAATGTGCATACAATATTTTGGGATCAAAAATATTACTCAAGCTCAATACTTTTCACCCTATTTCTATTTGAGATTTATCTTGTTTTTGCACATCTTTTCATCTAAAAGCATGTCATCAAGGAAGAATATCATGAGGTATTTTTAATCCTATCATCATTTCACAAAACACCCCTCACTCAACGAATTCGGGATGTTATGTTATACACTCAACTTCCTGAAGTCATCGTAGGAGTTTCCCACTCTTGAACTTCGCTCAATTATGTTTCTAATATCACTTATTGGAGACGTGAAAACAAATATTAGGTTAAAAACACATTTTCTCTTGCGGGACTTCATCGATGATTTTTATATATGGTTATTTAGGACCTCCTCAGGAAGTTTGTGTAATTACAGCTGGCATCCCTCTAACTTTCGAAATTACAAAAATCTCCCCTCAATGTAAACATTCCATAGCATCCAAGTACAAAAGTATCCCCTTGAAGTAAACATTGAAGGGTGGTAATTGTAATTTTAAAAGTTAGAGGGGTGCAAGTTGTAATTACACAAACATCAAGAGGAGTTTCCGGTAACCCTATATATACATATATTTATTTATTTGTTTGTTTTGGTGTCACAAAATGTAGGTTGGAGAAATTCAGCATAAAATGCAATTACACAAAAGTAAAGATAGGAGGGACCATGATGTGTTTAGGTGGGGCCATGGCCTTGAGCTTCCTGCGGAGCCCTCAAGAGAAGCCCACTACATCTACAACCGTTGATTCTTATGATGACTGGATGATTGGTTGCCTCTATCTGTTTGCAAGTGTTTTTTCCCTTTCTTGCACCATGGTTTTACAGGCAAGTCATCCTAAAATTCACACTTTTATTTTTACTATTTGATATTATTATTATTATTAATACATTAGAAACATCAGAGCACACACATAGAAAGGGCAGCCCGATGCACAGAGGCAACCCTGCGCAGCGAGGGTTTGGGGAAGGATTCCACCACAATGGTGAAATGTATGCAAACCTTACCTGGCATTTTTGCAAGAGGCTGCTTCCAGGACTCGAATATATAACAAAAACATTTATTGGAATGAGTAATGACGGGGATATAATAGTCTTACATATGGAAACTTATATATTCTTATGCATTTAACATAGATCATGAGTGTCTCAAACTGTAACAAATTAATGTTAGATTTAATGCATTAATGCATAGATTTTAGTATGATGCCCCCCCCCCCCCCCCCCCCCCACACACACACACGTGTGAGCTTAAGTCGGTCACACACAAGTTGATCATAGAACAGACGAGTTGCTAGAGGGCTACTACAGTGAGCTGGTTGCGAGTTGAATAGGACCCTCATAGGATTGTCCTTTGGTAAGACGTTGACCTTCTGACATCATGCTATTCTAGTTTCCGGCATGGTGCTGACTGCCCTTGGCAAATACAGATCATACGCTTATGTCACTCGGCTAAAAAAGAAGTAATTCATGTGTTAGAGGTCAAAGACGGAAGAGGGTCTTTGAGAGTATTATTGTCTCAAATATTGAAATTCATATGGCTTTATGCAATTATGGGTCTGAGTAGAAAATAAGGAATTTTATTTCTTTCACTAAAACATTTACATCTTGTCTTTATATACACACATACAAAGAGAACTACAACACCATTCTAGCGGGGTGGGACTAAATACAAAAGGAGGAGGTCTGCTATCGGCACACCAATTTGCGCTATTTGCACACCAAAAACCAACACTCCCCCTCAAGGTGGGAGAATGATATCCACTGAGCTCATCTTGTCACTCAATCTACATAAGTCAGCTAGTCAAGTGAGCTAAGTTCTTTGGTTAGACAATCAGTCACTTGCTTTTTTGTAGCAACTTGTCTTAGCTTTAGTGTTCCACCATCCAACTTTTCTTTATGTTTGATCTTATCATGTTGGGCAGTATTATTTGCAATGTTAATAGTTGACTTGCTATTACACCATAGTGTCATCTATCCTCCTTGACCTATCTTGAGTACAACCAGCAAGGCTTTCAGCCATAACATCTCCCCTACGCTTAAGGCCATGACCCTATATTCTGTCTCGGTTGTAGATCTCGCAACTACAATCTGCTTCTTGCTTTTCCATGAGACAAGGTTGTCTCCTACAATCATACAATATCCTGATGTTGACCTTCTGTCATCTGCACAGCTAGCCCAATCAAAGACGCAATATCTCTCGATGTTTAGATGTCCATTTTTCTGTAAAGTAAGTCCCTTCCTAGGTGCGCTCTTCAGGTATCGAAGAATCTGATATACGACATCCAGATGACCCTCTCTAGGATCATGAATATAATGAGCTACCAGGCTCACTGCGAAAGATATGTCGGGACGGGTGTGATCCAGATAAATTAGCCGACCTACCAACCTCTGGTACCTTTATCTATCAATTGGCTCTCCCGCCTCCGCATCGAACTTGGTCTTCTGATCAATAGGAGAGACGACCGGCATGTAAGCCATCATTCTGATTGTTCAAATATGGACCTTGAATCCAACTTTCCCACATTTGGTCTATTGTCTTGCACAAAACATACGCAACCAAAGGTTTTAAGAGGAAGAGTATCTTCATTTTTTCCTCGCAACATCTCGACCGGAGATTTTCAAGTTAAGACTTGCGAGGGAATCCGATTGTTCAAATATGTTGCTGTTAGAACAGCTTGCCCCCACAAATGCTTCGACACATTCATCAAAATCATCACACTCTGAATTACTTCAAGAAGGTGTCGATTCTTCTATTCAGCTACTCCATTCTGCATTGGTGTGCACGGGCAAGTGATTTGGTGTTGGATCCCATGTAAGAATAAACACTCCTCAAATGTCCTGTTGGTGTACTGCCCCATTGTCCGACCTCAACACCTTCACCACTGCACCGTATTGTGTTTGAACCCCTTTATGAAAATCCTTGAAGCAGATAAACACATCACTTTTGTTTTTCATTAGGTATAGTCAAGTCATACGTGAAAAACAATCAATAAAAGACACGAAATATCAAAATCCATTCATAGTAGGCGTGGGACATGGTCCTCATACATCATAATGAACTAGATCAAATAAATTAGAATTCCTTCTACCAGAACTTGAGTAGGAGTTTCTTGTATGCTTTCCCAGTTCACATGCATCACATACAAGTTTTTCTTGATTGACCTTTTCAAACAAAACAAGATACATTTGACTCAAAACAAAAAATGAAGGATGACCCTGACGCCCATGATGAATTATGAGTTGGTCCTCCACGCTCCTTCCCACTCCTGCAGTATCCTCTATCATTATGGAAAGGGCCGAGTCCAAGCTTTCCCTAACCAGGTACCACAAGCTGCCCTTACGCTATGTGTCAGTCCCAAGTTTCCTGTCAGTCTTTTTCTCCTGTAAGATCACCTTTGGGATATCAAACAAAACAACACACTTTAACTGAAATATAATGACACTAATAGATAAAAAATTTACGGGATAGAATGGGACATGCAAAACATTGGACATAGTCAAAGTGTTGGTACATTATACGATACCCTTACCAACCACAGGTCGAGTCGTGTCATCGACAGTTTGAATATGTTATAGGACTACTAGGAGAGTATATGAAAGAATTCCCTAGCATTCCCAGTAACATGTCGGGAGGTCCCTGAATCGATTATCCACTCCGGTGATCTAGTGATGGATATAAATGTGAGGGCACGTGTGTCACATGAACCTATGGCGGAGTGAGCAAAAGACACAATATTACTCCTAGACGCAGTTGGAGTGTGTGTGTCATCCATCACACATTTCTACTTCTTTTGCATCAGTTGGTGGTACGCATCCAAAATCTTCTGCTCCTTTGGGTGACCCATATCTGTAATACCTTCTTCTGTCACTTCCTCGCTTATCATGAGATTTACCCTATAGCCTTCTCGTCCACCACTTCTACGACCTCCACGACCGTGCCCCTGACCTCCAAACTCTCCCCATCCACCTGCATCCCGCTCTTTTGGTGGCTTGGGGTAAGTCAGCCGGAGATGACCTTTTTCACCACAATTGTAACATTGTCGCGTCTCGCTCTTGTATCGCTCGTGCCCTTGACTAGTGACCGCTAGAGCCGATTTTCCTCCCGGAAGAGTGGTTCCACTAGACTGGAGCCTAATCATGTTTTCCTCCTGCATCATGGCTGAGATCGTCTCATCCAGGGAAGGAATCTTTGGTTGAACGAGCAACATCGTACTCCTTTGTTCAAATGTCGGGTTCAACCCCCTCATAAAGTGTATAGTCCTCCGTCAAGCATCTCGCTCCCCTTTCAAGCATTCGGGGTCTTTGCAGCATGTGCTGGTGAGAAATAATCATAGTTTGCTCATAGTCGCTTCAGATCTGCAGCATACTCCTGGATCGAACGATCCCCTGGGTTACAGTCTCAATTTCTCGTTCAATCTGAGACACGTGCTTGTTGTTGTCGGCTCCTGCATAATGCCTCTGTAACTTACCCTAAACATCGTTTACAGTCTTTATGTCATCCACCGTAATAGCGATAGATGCAATCATTGAGTTTAGGAGTCATGTGTGCAACAGCTCGCAGAAACTGGTAAACTCCGCGCTGGCGAACTGGAGCTCATTGTCTGTGACGATTGTCTAGGGCAACCCGTGGCGGCAGATGATCTCCCCCCAAACGAAGTTCCTGATGACCTGGGAAGTCACCTTGGCCAGCGCATTTATCTCCAGCCACTTGGAGAAATAATCGATCATTACCTGTAGGAACCTTCTCTGCCCACTGGCCTGGGGGAACGGTCCAACCAAATTCATTCCCCAGATGGCGGGTTGACTGGTGAATGAGGAGGGATCTTCCACGGGCAATGATGTGGAAGCGTGACTATCCAGTCGGGTCTCTTGAGCCTCCAAGCGTTAGAGAATCTCTTGAATCGACGCGAGAGAACTAGCTTGTTCGTCAAGGCGGCGCTCGACAGCATCCCGACGGGCTTCAGTCATTGCGCGGGTGGACGAACGCCTCTGTCGGGTGCCAGTAGCCGATGGAGGCATCAGAGCTTGCAGGAAGAAGTGCGGAAGAAACCACGAGAAGGGAGCGTGCTGAGGAATGCAAAAGCCCGGAACGCCAATACTTGGAAGAACAGTGTCGTCGACCTAACAGGTGCGATCGAGGAAGACGTGGCGTCGTACTGCGTGTATCGAGGCGAGCAAGTCGGAGCGGTGCGACGGAGGCGCGAATAGGCGCGAGCTGCACTGACCCGACTGCTTGTGATGAGAAGGAATCACACGCGGAGAAGCTGTTGCGGAAAACCCGGCGACGCTCGATAGGTAGGTGGGAACGACGGGTCGGACCATTGTTACGCCCTAGATAAAATGAAATCACTTCAAGGGGGAAACCTCTTGGTCATCCCTAGGCTCCAATACTTTTCAATTCAAAATCCAAGACAAGATACAAGGGAAGGATTCAGGAGTATTATATATAACCTCTCCCGCCCATAGAGAAATGGAAATAAAGTGCAACAATGGAAGTAAACATTATAACGGCAAATAAAGTGCGACAAAAGATAAATAACCAAACGAGAAATAAAAATAGCATATGGGCGATCATCACAGTCCTTCTCTGGCTCTTTCTTCTCGCCAGTCAGATAGTCCTCCAAGTTCCTTCTGGAGAGTGCCCTTTTCACCCGATGCGACCAAATTAAGTATGTAGCTGGTCCATCGAGGTTCAACTCCACAGGGGGAAGATCCAACTTTACCAGAGGCGGCGACGACTAAGCCAATCCCTCACCTTTTGACATCCGCAGAAACTCGAAGAACACTTTTAGATCCGTCTCCTCCATCTTGGCAACCAATTTCTCCATGAGTAGCCTGCAAATCTGCTTTGACCGTCGCGCCTCACTGGATTCCACGCTCACTACAGAGAACCACTTGCTCTCGTAGTCTCCCACACGACAATACTGCTCCTTCAAGGCATTGTGCTTCGATCGGCCGCACGCTACTCAGTTGCAGAAATTTAGTTGCAATACCGCTCCATCTCCACAGCGCCCGAAATTCTTGAGTGCTCGTTCATCACAGCTGCAGAAATTCAGACGCACACGAGAAGAAGGAGCTTCAGATTCTAGCAGAGAAGTGGAAGCTTCTACTCGCTAGACTCATATTTCAGTGTTTGTGGAATGACCAAAAGTTATTAGAAGAAGCAGGCCAGTCTCGACCAGGTTTATGCAAGGGGGAATCCAATAAGATCAGCCAAGCATAAATCTCTCTTTTAGTTTTGATCGAATTGAAGGAGCTCCTTTGCCGCCCGCGCGCACTGTTTCTCCCCCCTGCGTGCGAGAAGCCGCACACACTGTTTCTCTTCCCCCTGCGCTCTCCTTTGTCGCACCTTCTGCGTGCAGGAGGAGCCTTCCGTCGCTCTCCTTTGCCGTACCTTATGTGCGCAAGAAGTTTTGTGTCACGCTCCTTTGCACGCTCGACATTGTGCGTGAAGAGCCCTTACGTGTCAAAGACTCCGTCTCCCGCAGAGATTACGTGTGCGTGCTGTCCCGCAAAGATCTCTTGCTTCTCCCGCCGCGCGCGTATCTCCCGTCGTGCGCGTATCACCCGCTGCGTGCGTATCTCCTGCGCAATTCTAATTCCTTCCCTCACTACTAGGAAAGGAAGAAAAATAATAAATGATTGCGGGAGAGGGTTGTGATCACCGAAGCGGATTACAGGAATTTATCCAGATCAATTTTTATTTATTTCCAAACCTGCCTCTTGATATTAAGTAGAAAATAAGGAATTTTATTTCTTTCACTAAAACCTTTCCATCTTGCCTCTATATATACACGTACAAGGATAACTACAACACCGTACTAGCGGTGTGAGACTAAGTACAAAAGGGGGAGGCCTGCTATCGGCTCACCATTTGCGTTATTTGCACACCAAATACCAACAATCTGTTTGTACGGGTGGTTATGGTTGTAAATGAAGATAAAATAGTATTTTTGAATGGAACTCCATCCATACGGTTAAAAATCAAGCATAAATTGACATTTTGGGGATCAGTGATTTCAAATAAAAGATATTCAAACAGACAAAAAATTACATTTGCGCTATTTTTATTATTTTTGGAAAACCCAACATAGAAAAAACTCCCAGACAAATGGAACATAGTATAATCCTCCATCTGCAAACACTTAATTTTAGCACATATATATAGCATCAAAGTAGACTATTCCCAACAACTCACACTAGACTAGATGAAAGGACAGTGGTCCCATGTGCAAGGATTTTCAATGGGTACAAAAACAGGAGAACCTTAAATGTAACACAAAATTGATAATTTATTTTCTTTGTATATCTTATTATAGATAGAAAGAAGTCTGTGTTAGAGGATAAATATACACGCCTTGCATGTAAGAAATGGCGTGCTGAGTATATAGTCCCACTGCTTCCACACATGTGGCCTTGTGCATTTAATATCTTTTCACCTACAACAGATTAATTTTTCTAAGTTAGATACAGTCATCCTACATGAACATAGTGAAACATCATAATCTAGCCAAGAGTGATAAGTTACTAAAAAGCCCATCTTGTACTCTAAATGATTTCTTCTGTGTCTGTATATATGGGTCATTTGTTATGTATGCTCCTGTTTCTTACTTTCTTGAATGAATGCTTTGTGTTGCAGGCTTTGACTATGGAGGATTTTCCTTGCCCTCTTTCTTTGTGCGCCATAGTATCCTTCATGGGTTCAATTTTTACCGGATTAGCTCAGATCATCATCCAAGGAAAAATAACCACTGGATCGTCTAACATTGGCATCACGAACCTTCTTGCAGTCGTGTTGACGGTACTATATTGCTTCCATGATAAAAAGTTCGAATTGAAGGTGTTGATAAAATAATATAGTATATTGTGCAGATTGTATGGATGATGATGAGCTTTTCCACATGCACCTATAACCAAATAATTTTGACTACATATGTATATTCTAATGAAATATCATTGGAAATATATTTGTTGGGTAAATAAGAGCAGAAAGATGAGATAAACAGAAAATCACAACACATAAGACAAATTTGCATGATTCACATGATTAAGATGGGCTACGTTCATGGTAGCAGCAGTCCGTTTTTCACTGGATCAAGAATTAAGGCGGTTACAGAAAGTGGTCTTCTTTTAGTTTCCGAATTTCGGAATAATCTAGACCCTAGAATGACAAGAAGCTTATATAACACTATGTGCACCGTCTTTGGGTTAAGATTCGATGCATAAAACTAACAATATCTTCCAACATTATGAGTATGCATATCCCAATAACTTACCCTTATATTGCTAATTAGAAGAGGAAGTCCATGTGTTGGATGTTGTTTTGTTAGGCAAAGATAAAAACTCTTAACTTCAATTCCATTAATGCTTGAAAAATCGTACTTCTATTTTTCTAGGGAAAAATAGAAGTATCTAGGGAAAACTAGAAGTATCCCCGCACAAAGCATCCCCGCGCAGTGCGGGTTCAGGGAATGGTCCAATCACAAAGGTGAAGTGTAGGCAAACCTTACACTGCTTCCAGGACTCGAACCCATGACCTTAAGGTCACACGACGACACCGTAGCCGGCGCACCAAGATTCCCCTTCTAGGGTATTCTTGAAAATTCTAGAATATTGTGGAATAAGCTAGAATATAATAAACAATATTTTCGTTACTTTCTAGAAAACTCTACAATCTTCTAGAAAGTTTTATAAATTGGCAAAACCTGTCATTTGCATTCAAATTGGGTGTCATCTAGTATTCATTCTTAACTTTCTCCGTTTTTGCTCCACGGTCATAAAATATGAGTTTGGCAAGACAATGGTCATAATTAACCACCACCAAGAAAAAAATAATAATTTTGAATATAAAAGTGGATGAAGTACTTCCTTAGGTGAGGTCAGGCGTTTAGGAACGGCAATTCATAACCACCGCGTTCACGACCGCCGCCGCCATGCCAAATGGATCATAATTGTTTACAAAGTTAGGTGAAAGCGTTAAGTGCTCCCCGCCTCGGAATTCTTTTATGTTTTTCACGGCCTACAGTAACAGAGGCCTGAGACCGTTAACATGAAGAGAAGTGTCGGGAACATAATCCTATATCGAACAATTGATGTCGTCTTGTGCATTTAATATGATATTGTGTTCCTCCACCTAGGATTTATGAAATTTTGCACTTCAAATGCAGGTTGGATTGATTACATGCGTGAGCTTATCAATTGTGGCATGGTGTGTTCATAAAAGAGGGCCAGTTATCGTTTCAATATTCATTCCCATACAAACAATTTGTGCAACCGTTCTCTCAGCCGTCTTATTAAAACAATTCATCACTCCTGCAAGGTATTCACTTTTATTTTCGTTTTATATCATATTTCGCGCCCATTTGGCGGGGCTGTCGGGCGGAGTGGCAAGGCCCAGACCGCGCGAATGCTCGGAATGCATTCACGCATGCCAGGAACCATGCCGCTGTAAATACGCCGCCCCAAATGGGCATTTCATTCCACATCAGTGTGAATGAATTTGACTCCTTTTTTTATCTTATCAAGCATTTTATTTTGGCTTGATGCAGTTTGGCAGGAATGACGGTATTGTTTGTTGGCCTCTACATTGTGCTGTGGGCAAAGAAGAAGGAGGCTGAAGGATTGGGGGAAGGAGAAGAGGAGAAATTGCTATGCCTGGGCGATGAGAAACCTCTCCTCTGCTAATTTGGTTTTACCCTGAAATGGTGTAGTTAGTATATGTGCCCAGAAGAACTGATGTTTCCAACTTAATCCAGTCCTATGGTTTACATAATGAAAAGAAATTTAAGAGATTCCCATTGGTGCTTAGCTTTCCTCGGGAACAGCGCTCGGTAGGTCGATACCTTCATCGAAGGCATGCCGATGACTCGGCATTCACTCGCTACTGTGCAATATAATGAAACAATCATACCCGGTGAATCTATCGTGCCTTGGATGTTCCGCCGTTTTGACATGTGGTCATCTCTGGGTAATTGGCAAAGTACACCCTGAAAATATAGGCTTTTGGCAAAATGCACCCCGAAAGTTTAAAATTGGCAAAATGCACCCCCAAAGAGGTTTTTCTTGACATTGTGCACCATCAGTAGACAAAAGATGAAATGACCAAAATGTACACTCTATGGTTGCACATTGCCAAAAAAAATCATTTTGGGGGGTGCATTTTGTCAATTTTAAACTTTCTGGGTGCATTTTGTCAATTACCTCGTCATCTCTCAACGCGCGTTACTCTCTTTCAAATACTCAATCCTGGGGGACATTGCTGGCGGGCAAAGATATTCTTCACTGTTGTCGGTCATAGTCGGTGGCCCTTCCCGTCCATTATGGCCGCCCCACACCCTTTGGTCGCCCAGATCTGGGCGGCCTCTTGTCCACCCAAGGTTGGGTGGCCCTCTCCTGCTGGTGGCAGGCGCCCATATGGCCGCCTAGCCCCCTTTAGTCGCCCAGATCTAGGCGGCCTCTTGGCCACCCAGGGCTGGGTGACCATCTCCTGCCATGGGAGGACGGCCATATGGCCACCCAAATCTGGGCGGTCATATCCCGCCAGAGGGCGGCCATATGGCCGCCCCAGGGCTGGGCGAGCTTCTCCCACCTAGGAAGGGCGGCCGCGAGGCCGCCGCGCCCTCCGGCCGGGCTCCGCCGCCTGCCAGCAGCCTTGCCTGGTCGACGGCCCTGCCGACCTCCTCCGGCCGCCACCCTTGTTGGTCGCTCCTCCCCTCACAGGAGGAGCGATTATTTTCCGACGAGCGCGGTTATTTTCCGGCCAGGGCGGTCTTATCAACAACAACAACAACAAAACCCATATAGTCCCCAATCATTGGGGGTAGGGCGGGAGAAGATTGGAAACAGACCTAATCTTTGGCACTACACACAAAGTGGCTTCTCTCAGAGGAGAAAGACCTAATCTTTGACAATAAATGCACAAAGTGATCACTCACAGATACCACTGAAATAGTGGCCCCATATACCGTCACGTTTGATGCGGAATTGTGCCCTCAATCAAAGCGAAAATGAAAGACATCAGGGAGGGCAGACCCAAGAATCCATTTTGATAAAATTTGTGATCTGCATGCTCTAAACGGAGCGATTCTATTCGTCCGACGGGTGGTTACGGAGAGAAATCATTTGCTTACCCCTCCTAAAATCTATAAATATGGTTCATTTCTCTTCATTTTCATCTTTTTCTCAGCTGAGAAATCCTCCTATGATTTTCTCTCTCCACCGCTTCCCTTACGCGCTTCTGTGTGCGCCTATTCCATGCACACTCTTGCGCACACCTCTTCCTTACGCGCTCCGTGCACGCCCCTTCCTTGCGCGCTTGTGTGTGCGCCTCTTCCTTGTGCGCTTGTGTGTGCGCCTCTTCCTTGCGCGCTTGTGTGTGCACCTCTTCCTTGCGCGCTCCCGCCCGCGACTTTTCTGGACGCGCTCTCCCTTGTGTCTCTTTTGTGTGCGCTCGTGCGCGCTCGTGCGCACGCCTTTTCCTTGTGCGCTCTCGCGCGAGCTCTCCTCCAGCAAGCGCCTCATGCGCTCTCTTCCAGCTAGCGCTCTGCGCGCACTCCTCCGGCAAGAGCTCCATGCGCCATCCTCCAACAAGCGCCTCGCGCGCTCTCCTCCAGCTAGCGCTCTGCGCGCTCTCCTTCAGCAAATGCCACTGCGCGCGCCGCCGTCAAGACCGTCCAAGCGCGCCTCAGCGCGCCCCGCCGTCTAGACCGTCCAAGTAAGCCTCTGCGCGCGCCGCCGTCATGACCGTCCAAGAGCGCCTCAGCGCGCCACGCCGTCTAGACCGTCCAAGTAAGCCTCTGCGCGCGCCGCCGTCATGACCGTCCAAGCGCGCCTCTGCGCCCCCCCCCCTCAAGACCGTCCAAGCATGCCTCTGCACGCCCCGCCGTCAAGTCTGTCCAAGCTCGCCTCCGCGTGCTCCGCCGTCAAGACTATCCAAGCGCGCCCCGCCGACAAGACCGTCCAAGCACGCCTTCGTGCGCCCTGTTGTCAAGACCGTCCAAGTACGCCTTCGTGCGCCCAGCCGTCAAGACCGTCCAAGTGCGCCCCGCCGTCAAGACCGTCCAAGCGCACCTTGACGTCAAGACCGTCCAAGCGCGCCTCCGCTCTCCCCGCCGTCAAGTCTGTCCAAGCGTGCCTCAGTGTGCCCCTCTGTCAAGACTGTCCAAGCGCGCCTCCACACGGGCCATCGTCAAGACCGTCCAAGTGTGCCTCCGCGCACCCCATCGTTAAGACCATCCAAGCACGCCTCTGCGCGCCCCGTCGTCAAGGCCGTCCGAGCGCGTCTCCGCACATGCCGTCGTCAAGACCATCCAAGCGCGCCCAGCCGTCAAGACTGTCCAAGAGCGCCTATACGCGTCCCGCCGTCAAGACCGTCCAAGAGTGCCTTTGCGCACGGCCCGCCGTCAAGACCGTCCTAGCGCGCCTCCGCGCCGTAACACCCCCGTTTTCAGAACGAATCTCTTGGAAGCTATCGCCCGGCGGTAGCTTAGCGTTGAGTGGCCAGGCACTAAGAGCGTTGAGTGGCCAGGCGTTGAGAGTGTTGAGTGGCCAGACGTTGAGAGTGTTGAGAGCGTTGAATGTTAGCGCGCGGCGTTAGCTAGGTACCGCTCGGCGTTAGCCCCGTTTCGTCGACCGTCGAACGAAAGTCCTGTTCGTCGAGCGTTGGAAGTTTACCGCCCGACGATAGTAGGTATCGCGCGACGATAGCCCTGATTCGTCGAACGTCGAACATAGGACCCTGTTCGTCGAGCGTAGAGTTCTCGAGAAAGACGCTACCGCGAGGTGTTAGTCTTATCGCCGACGTTAGCACGACATTATTTTCTGGCCGAGTGCTCGGGAAATTACCGCTCGGCGGTAGATAGTTACCGCCGGCGGTAGCGGACGGAAGCAGTTTCGTCGTTTGGCTTTTTAGCCGTCTGATTTCTTCTAGCATTTGATCCTAAGGCCCAAAACTCTCTTCCAGAGTGCTTATATAGGGCTGAACCGTTGTTTCTCCTCATCTTTCTCATTTGGGAAGGGAGAGTTAGGGTTTTGAGGAGAAAGGAGGGAGGAGGAAGAAGAGAGCTTTCTTCCGCCATTGACGGAGCTTTAGACCTCTGATCGTCGTTTCGAGGACCAGATCCGTGAAGAGGACGCGAAGGCGCTCGTTTTCATTCGTGCAAGACAAGGCCGTTTTCATGCCTAAGAAGAGGAGTCGTAAGGTAACGACACTTCTCCTCTCGGTTTTAGGATGTGTGTGTGGCATCTACTCTATTTTTTTTTCCTTTAAGCATTCTAGGCACCGGATCTCTCAAATGAGAGGGATTCGGGTTGCCATGGTTCAAGAAGAGTCACCGGGTCGATTGTGTCCGTCCCCGACATGTTATTGCACTAGAAATCCGCTTCGTTAGTGGATTAGGCATTTTGGGTGAAGTCGCAGTCGCGACCGTTAGTCCGACTCAGTGATGATGCATAGGCAAGACGTCGTTTGTGATGTTGTATGCCCCCCACATTTCGCGTGAGTACGCGTATGCAGAACCGGACAAGGTTAGCTCCATTGTGACGATAGATGGTTTCCTTAGGGCACGGTAACGTTAATCGGAACCGGACAAGGTTAGCTCCGTTGTGACGGTAGATGGTTTCCTTGGGGCACATGAACGTTACGGTACGAATGGTGGATTTGGGTGGGAAAGGTGTGAGATTGTGATGTGCTAAGGCGTGATTTGTCTCTGTGGTCGGATGGCTAGCCCGTAACGTTGCAAAGTCATATGTGGAGAGTGTCCCGGCGAGACAAGTCCCCCTTCTGTGGAATTGACGAGAATGCCGAGCTTTGGGCAAGCACAGACGATTCCAGCTGGGTCCCGCCGGGTCTCCTTCGGTGGACTTGATCCCGATATTGGAGCCGGGCCTGGGTCGTCGCGAACGGGTGGGGTCTGGCAAGGTTTCTTATCGTTTTGTTTGTGTGGCGGCTTGTATGCCGTTTGGGGGAATTTAGAGTACCCTTGTGTTTGCGGTTTGTATGTCGTTTGGGGGAATTTAGAGTACCCTTGTGTTTGCGGTTTGTATGTCGTTTGGGGGAATGTAGAGTACCCTTGTGTTTGCGGCTTAAATGACGATGGGGAAATTGGAAGTACCTGATGTGATGATGTGCTAGAAACATACGCTTTAGGGTGCCTTGGGTGAAACCCGGGATTGCATTCATGCTGCATTGTAGGCCCCTTTTATTATATGCTCAACATAGAAACGTGTTTGTTGTATGAGACATTCAAACCTGTTTTATAGCTTTACATGTTATTGTATTTTGCATACAGAGTGCAGACCTGCAGGGTGATGAGTGCCTCCGGGGTCCGCTAGGGACGGCCGGGAGGAGATGTGTTGGTTACACAGTTGAGGTCAGTCTTTGCTGACCCACGTTACAACCAAATTTTTACAGGGCAAGGAGCGCAAGCGGGAGCAAATTCGCCGGCCAAAAAGGCTTAAGCCTCATGAAGTGTTATAGCTCTGTTTTGTGGAATGTAATGCTTTATGTACTATATTTTTCGGCTTGCACGCCGAGGTAACCTAGGAGTGCTTATGCACATTGACACTTAATGTTATGGTTGAATGTTGGACTCTTCATGTTGTAAGGCCATAAGGCCGTGTTGATACTCATGTGTTAGTGGATAACTTTTGGTTTTGCGCTTTTGTTTCTGTTATTTATAGTCTGTGTTTTGAGTTGGGTAGTTTATATCATCTTATAATGCTTAAGTTGTGGCGTCTGTATGTTGTTGGGCCCCGACCGAACCCATATTATACGGTCATTACAGGGGAGGTGTTACACATGCGCCCCGCCATCAAGACCGTCTAAGCATGCCTCGGCGCGCTCCGTCGTTAAGACCGTCTAAGCATGCCTCCGCGCGCCTCGCCGTCCAGACCATTCCAAGCACGCCTCCGCGCACCCCGCCGTCCAGAACGTTCTAAGTGCGTCTCTGCATGCTCCGTCGGGACCACCAAATCTCCTCAGTGTCAGCAGAGCAAGCCCGCCAGAGCACCCAAAATTTGTGTGCCCCGCCAATAGTTTATAAGAGCAACTTCAGAGCCCGCCAAGGACCGCTCCACTGCAGTCCGAAACGCAGGACGCTCAGCATTCCTAGCACCCTCGACTCAGCAGCAAGCTCGTCGGGCGGCGACAAGACAGCCATTACAGCTCATCCAAGAGCTACAGGAGACAAGCCCCAGACACCAGGACGAGCATAGCAAGTCGTCTCCACTTCTGAGCATCAACAAAGGACTCCAAAGTACGGCCAGTGCATCGCTACCCACAACTCACAAAGAAACATTAAGCTCAACGAGGGGTGGCTTATCACCTTCTGAGCTCTCCCTCCACTCTCTCTTTCTCAACAATTGTAACGAGAGACGACCTGCCACCCTCGAGTTCTTCAAGAAAGCTTTGTACAACAACCAACAAGTAGTGGAGGTTTGGCCGACACAGATCAGACCACGTGATTTTCACCCAATTGACAGGTTTTCCACGTTAAAAAAAGTTCTCTTCCAGCTTCTTTACTTACTGTGACTGTTCGCGCGCTCGACCGCTCCCGAGCTAAGACGGTTCAATTTAGTCTGGTCTTCTACCGGAGCCTTGAGCGATCCCCAACACTGTCATTTATCATATTAGGCCAATTTGATCTCTACCAAGCAGTAGCATGATACTGACAATTGTTTCGGTTTTCTTTCTTCATTGGCAGTGCGGGAAAACATCAACGTTGAAAAACTTGTTTAATAAAATTTCTTTCTCCATTTCTAACTCTCCAAAACTTCATTTTGGCTTTCAACGTCAAAGTTGTCCCCTCCCACCATTCCCACTGCTCCATTATAGCTCTCATTTCCAACACTCAAAAATACCACTGTCGTAACAAACAAAGCATATTTCTACCTAAGATTTGAAATCAACAATGAGAGATCTAAAATTATCCTAAGAAACTTGCAGAATTTGAGTCAAGTTACAATAAACTTCTTGTGGATCACTCGAGGCTCTTGTAGACCGGTCTAAGCTTTACCATCTTAGTCCGGGAGCGGTTGAGCGCACAAACAGTCACATAAAAAAATATTGCAAGACAATTTTTTTAACGTGAAAAACCCGTCAAATGGGTGAAAAACCACGTGGTCGAATCAGTGTCGACCAAACCTCCACTATTCGTTGTAGTGTTACATGGCTTTGAAGAAAGTGAGGGCAACATACCGCACTTTGTTACAATTATTAGAGAGAATACTGGGCTCGGAGGGTGACATGTCACCTCTCATAAAGCTAATTCTTTTTCCTGCTACAATGGGTGATCAACGCTTTTGAGCGAACTAGGGACTTCGACTGCTACTTTGAGGCTTCAGCGGCGCATTTTGTGCTCCTTGTCTTTGTGCCTTGTCTCTTGTTGTATTCAGAGGAGTCTGAAGCGATTGACTTATTGCTGGCTAGGGGCTTACCGATGACTGGAGGGCACTATGTGCGTGAAGTATGCTGGACTTCGCTTTAAGGTGCTTTGTGTTTTGAAATAGTACTTATGTTCCACCGGTGTCACTTTGGTGGAAGCGTATGTGTTCTTGGAATTTATCTTGAAGGCAGAGCCCGTGGAACACACGCTTAGAGCGGAGCGCGAGGAGGCGCACTTGGAACGGAGCGCGCGGGAGCGCACTTGGATTGGAGCGCGCGGGGGCGCGCTTGGATCGGAGCGGAGCGCGGAAGCGTGCTTGGACCGGTCTTGAGAGCAGAGCACGTTGAGGCGCGCACATGGTGTACTTGGAACGGAGTGCACGACGGTATGCTCGAAACGGAATCATGCGCACTGGAGCGCGCAAAGAAGCGGTGCGCGTGGGAGTGCGCAAGGAAGCAGGGAAGGTGGGAGGAGAGAATGATCATAAGAAAAATAGGAGAAGAGAGAGAAAATCGTAGGAGAATTCCGGGGAGAGAAAAAGTGGAAATGAAGGAGAGTCTACGGTCCTATTTATAAACCTCAGAGATAGTTACGGTCACCCGATTATCCGCAGACTATAACCACCATAATTAATATTTGAAGGCCGATTTTATAAAGTTTTACGCAGTGGCGGAGCCAGGATTTTATCTCCGGGGGGGGGGGATTAATATTTAAAAAAATGTATTACAAAAAATATATATTAATGCATAATAAAGATTAACATTCACTTACAATCAATAATAATTGCATTCGACGTGTTTCATTGCTTGAAATCGCTGAATAATTGACTTATTTTCAACTAATTTGAATTTGTCTCTCTCAATGTAGGTCAATAAGCTGTCATTAAATCATTCATCACTCATTCGGTTGCGTAAACGTGACTTGATAATCTTTATTTTAGAAAATGCTCTTTCCACTGTAGCTGTTGCAACTGACAATAATAATGTCAATTTAATCAACCTGAATACTTGAGGATATGTCATATCTAATTTGAACTTAACAAATTGTTTCGCTAGATCGCTAACTCCCGTAAGATTCAAAAATTCAGCTCGGGATGATGCATCTAAAATATAAGTTTCAAGCTGACTTTGAAGAGTTATAAACTGCATTTGAGAGAAGTCTGATGGATAAAATTTGGCAAGACACATCAACTTTTGTGTATCTAATACTGCAAATTTTTCATTTGGTCTAAACAAGTCATACAAATCAGTATCTCTGTGTTGACTTCATTAAACTCGTGGTTTAATTCATTCAGTTGCAAATCAATAACTGTATAAAATACTTCAACACGATAATGATGTATATTAGTTCTTTCTTCTACCTTTCGTCTTGATCTTCCCAAAACTTTAAAGTTTTCCTCCATTTTTATTACTTCTATCTTATGAATATCACAAAATAATGTAACTTCTTTTATCAAATCTAACCACTCATCATCTCTAAATTTTTGCAGACGTTTTTTAGAAACATTGACTGTATTCTGATCCTTCTTTTGTAACGCCAGTGATAATTCATTTGTCATTCCTAAAATATGTTTCATTAGATGCAGATTGAATGTGAATTCATATGTTTGAATAAAAGTTAAAATAGCAGATGTCTCCGATCTTTTCTTGAAATCTGATTCATCTAATCTTATGTCATATAGTACATCAACAACTGAAGAAAACATAAGTATCATACTCACTAAAGAAGTAAAATGTGATATCCAACGAGTATCTCCAGCTCTTTTGATACTTGTTTCTTGATTTAAACCTTGATCAGTATGAATTTCTCCATTATACATCGTTATAGTAATTCTAGCAATCTCCTTCCCTCTAAGTTTATCTCGTCTTTGGCACGAAGCTCCAACAATATTAGAAATATTGCTAACAAGAGTAAAAAAACATAGAAATTTGACAGTCAGTATTTGCTACAGCTATAAGTGTTAGTTGTAATTGATGAGCAAAACAATGTACATAATACGCAGATTCATTTTCCCTTAATATCAAACTTTTAAGACCTCTAAATCCCCCTGCATATTACTTGCTCCATCATATCCTTGTCCACGTAGTTTTGAAAGTGTCAAACCATGAGTAGAGAATAACATATCTATTGCTGCTTTTAAGGATAAAGCTGTTGTATCAGTGACATGAACGATAGCAAAAAAACACACTCAATAATACTTCCGGTCTTGTCCATATAACGAAAAACAACCGCCATTTGTTCTTTAATTGATATGTCACGAGATTCATCAACTAATATTGAAAATAAGTCATCACCAATTTCTAAAACTTTGGTCTCTCTAATCTCACAAGAAATAGCACTTACAGTATCTTTCTGAATCTGAGGTGATGTTAATTTATTATTTTCTAGAGCATTTTTAAGGTTACTTTTGTAATATTTTCATTATGCTCTCCCAACCATTCTAAAAGCTCAAGAAAATTTCCTTGAATATTACATGTCGCGGATTCATCATGATCTCGAAAAGATAGTCATTGGTTCAACAAAAATCTAATAACATCAATTGATGTTGTTAAACAAGCATGATACTCTGCTTTAACAATATCTGTTTGCTTAGATATTGCAACTTGAATTTGAGTATTTTTTTAAGGTCAAAAATTACGTTCCTTATTTCAGATTTATGATCTTGCTTACGTTCCTTATTTCAGGATAATTGTTTCAGATCTATGATTTTGCTTACGTTCTTTGTTTCAGATCTATTTTTATTTACTTGTGTAGTTGTAGTTTTTTTTGGTGAACTTCTATCTCATTGTAGTAGTGACTTGTGAATTGTAGCTTTTGCGTTGATTTTATTTTTTTCCCGTAGATGGGCAAATCAAAAGAGGGCGGAATTTCTGCAAATTGGGAGACACCGCATGTTCTCTTATTTTTGCAATCTTTGTATCCGAGAATCGATTTAGGGAATAGACCCACCACTCATTTCAATAAGAAATGGTAGGGCAATCTGATGAAAAACTTCAAGGAGCACACTGAATAGCTGTTTTGCCAAACAACTTAAATAACTTCTCCGTTTGAAACAACTCTGCGAAAAGCTGTTTTTCTAAACAGTTTCACATATTCTGTCATCACTCTGCAAAACAACTGATTATTCCACCACTGCTTCGCACCACTGCTTCTCCAGTTGCTGCAATTGAGCCAAACAGTGCCAAAAATATATAGAATGTGTGAACACCTAATTAATTATTATTTTTACGTGAAGTGCAATTTATAATTTTCGAAAAAAATAAACTCATTTTCGTAGTAAAAAAAAATTAAAATGGAACCTGTTTTTTTGGACTTTTGGCACTTTGCACTCTCAAAATATGGGGTTTGGTATTTTGCACCTCAAATCTTTAAAATTGGCACTTTGCAGTTTGCACCCCAATTCCAAATTTCTGACACTTTGCACCCTCAAACCAAAATTACAATGGTATTTAGGTCTGGTTAGCACCAAAAATGCTCATTAAAAAGTATTTAGATATGGGTAGAACCAATAATTCAAAGTGCAAAGTGTCAAAATGAGTATTTTTGGGTACTGGTCTGACCTAAATACCCTTGAAATTCTGGTCTGGTAGTGCAAAGTGCGAGAAATCAGTAATCAAGGTTGTAGATGTCAGATATTGGGGACACGTCGTTTTAGGTTTTCATGTCAGTTTTAATATGTCGGGGGATATATCGAGGATATTTCACATATCAGATTTTAATATTAATTATTTATATGTGTAATTTATTTATACTTTTAATCATTTTTAATTTATATAAATTAATATTTTAATAATTTGATAGTTATTGAACAAACTAATATAAACATTTTGTGTTACACAAATAATAACGGTATAACACGTGAAATAAAACAAGAAAAAGTAGAATGTCAGAAATTTTCGATGATAATGGAAAATAATAAATCTTTAGCCCATAATTTAAAGACGGTGCATAATTGACGTCGATGACGTACTTGAGCAAGGAAAAAAGTCAAATGAAGGAAAAAAACCTAAACAATGAAATAATTTTGGTCAATTGTCTATTATCTCATAGTCACTAATTAAAATAAATTGAAAAAACTAATCGATAAAATATCGGGATATATCGACCGATATATCGGCCAATAGTAGTCATATCGGAGGATATATTGCAAAAAGATATTTTGCAAAAAAATATCAGTAATATGTCGTTTTGTCCATAAAATCCTTATGTCGGCCGACATGTCGTATATGTCGGAGGATATCCACAACACTGTCAGTAATTGAGGATGCAAGCTGACAATTTTAAAGAGTCCGAATGCAAAATGCCAAAATCTCATATTTCAGATATCAAAGTGCCAAAAGTTCTTTTAAGGACAAAATAATTTTGGCAAAACACTCATTTTAGTCCCTAATGTTTATGCACTTTAAGATTTCTGTCCCTAACATTTTATTTTAAAGATTTCAGTCCCTAACAGTTATCTCCTTTAAACTTTAAGTCCTAAAATGCTTTTACAGTTAACTCTCCCGTTAACTCTATATTTATCCGTCAGAATCACATGTAATTCTAGAAGAAAGAGGTGATTTCGGCCTAGCTTTGTTTGACATTACAAATAAAACAAGAGTTAGTAACTACTATTTAAGGAATATGTTATTCTAGCTACCAGTGATTAATCGCTTATTAACATAAAAAACATTAACTCTACAAACATAAATCATAATTAATATGATATTTTAAACTAAGGCGATAAAGAGATCAGCTGAATCAATGTGATTTGCTGTATTTATTTACACAGATACAACAAAAAAATGAAATATAATGACCCAGCCGCCGAAAGCTCTTAGGCGGCCACTAAATCAGAATTAATGAAGAGGAGGACAACAGAAACATAGACGAAAGCTCTCAAGCGGCCACTGAACAGAGAAAAATTAAGAGGACATACAATCGAGATTGACGACACCGGAGAGTTCGCATACTAGATTGACGCCGCCGGTGAGACTGCAGACGATGTAGCCGGTGAGATTGCAAATGAGGTTGCCGCCTGCCGGTGAGATCGGCAAACGAAGCTCTAATCTTCCATTGTAGTTACCGGGGGAGCTTCTAGATGTAGCGTGTTTCTTTGCGATGCATGCATGTTGGGGATAGATTTTAGGTTTAGGGAAACCGAACTTTAATGAGAGTGATTTTTGGGACTTATTTCTAAAGTTATTAAAGATTAGAGTGTTAGTGACTGAAATCTCCAAAATCAAATATTTGAGACAAAAAACTCAAGAGAGGAAAATCGTTAGGGATTGAAACAAGTATTTCGCCAATGATTTTTAGTGCCATCTACAGTTGGGTGTCCCGACCCGGCGCCAAATAGACCCGAGTAAAACCTGATTTGTAACAATAATCTTAGCATTGCTTCATGGATCTCTTGGCTGAGGAAGAAGCCCTAAATTAAAGAAGCCGAAGGAAGAACGATGAAACAGAGGAGATTCATAGCCTCGACGGGATTCATACTTCGGCCTCACTGCTCCTCTTCGTTCTCGGTAACTCGTTCCTTTCTTCTTTCCCGATCCCATTTATCTGTTCATTCTCAGAGAAAAGGCATTTCTGACCCCACGTTCTATCGCTTTCCTGCTTCACACTAGTGGCCACCCTGACCTAGATCCCACTCCCGGCTAGTGCGTAGTTCCTTGATCGGCTAGGATTTCTGGGGCCTGTTGATTGCAGGGTTTATCGCTGATCAGATCAGCGTTTGGCAGATTCAGTCGGAGCATCTGTCACCGTTGTTGTCTTAATTTTCTGTTTTGGAGGAAGTATTTTTCTGTGAGCTTCCATTTCCGTGATCCTATGGCATCTCCCCCTCCTCCTTTGCAGTTGGAGGAGCAGACGCAGGAGGATTTTTTCGACAAGCTTGTTGATGACTATGATGCCCCTCAATATCACTCCAAGCAGGAAGACATGGCCGTTTCACTGTCAAATCTTAGTCTATTAGAGGTCGAGGACTCTGTGTCTGCCTTGGAAGTGAATGGTCTGAAGGATGACCAATCATTGGACTTTTCAGATGCTTCCAAGAACGATGCTTCCATTGGAGTTGCTCAATCTGAAACCTGTTCTCAAGGGACGAGTGGCGTCTCAAAGGGGGCGGCTGTCAAGAAGGTCCAGTGGAGTGATTTCAGTGTCAACTCCCCGGTGTTTGGACTGGTTGATTTTGAATCCAATTCATTCTTGGATACTGGAAATGGAGATTTGGAAATCTCGCAAGTTTTTTCTGAGCCTAGATCAACTTCGATAGAAAACACGTCTGGAAATGTAAGTGCCAGTGTGAATTCCTATGAGCATAGTGCAGATCTTTACCCTGGTTGGAAGTATGACTCAATCACCGGGCAATGGCGTCAGTTAGATGGTTATGATCCTACCACCAACGCCCAATCTGATTTTAATACAGCTAGTGTGAATACCCATGAATACTGTGAAACTAAAGTTCAGAATGCTTTTGAGGGGTTAGTATTAGATGGTTATGATCCTACCACCAACGCCCAATCTGATTTTAGTACAGCTAGTGTGAATACCCATGAATACTGTGAAACTAAAGTTCAGAATGCTTTTGAGGGGTTAGTATTGGAGAGATCGGATGCTGTGAATTTTCGTCCGGATAGTCATTCTGTTCTTGAAACTATATCTGAGGAGAGTGTTGCCTTGGACAGCTGGAATCAGGTTTCTTGTGGGAGCATAAACTACCCTCATAACATGGTGTTTGATCCTCAATACCCAGAATGGTATTATGATACAATCACACAAGCATGGTATACTCTTGCATCATATAATCATTCCCTTCTTGATGCTTCAAGCCCAAGTCATGACCTGCAGACAAACAATGTGAATTCTTTTAATGCACTGAGCATAGATGGTCATGGCCACCATGTTTCATACGGAAGTTATCCGCAGTCTGGATCGTTCACAATGCTGGAGCCGAGTGATCAAAAGAGTCATTGGAATACTTCTGGCAGTGGATATGGTTTTCAGAGCACGTGGCAGGTACAAACTAATCGAGAAAATAATTTGCAAGCTTCTGGGAGTGGATATGATCAGCAGAATAGATGGCAGACAGAAGCGTTCCTTAACAATGGAGATGTCACAAGTTTTTCCAGCAATCAGCTGACACAGAGCTATCATGATTCAGTGGAGTATACAGGAAACCAGGCAGGTAAACTGTTGCATTCTAACAATTATTTGTTGAAACATAACTATGGCGGAAGTGAGACGACTGTTCCTCAGAACTATGCTAGAGAAAGCTTGAATCAGTTTACTCAACCTAACATGGAGCAGAACCTTCCAACATATTTACATAATAGTAGTAACTATGGCACTGGAAGCTCTATAGACTATACCCCAGAATCATTTCATGGAGAAAATTCATCTTATTCACAGTTTTCTTATACTCCTAATGAAGGGAGATCGACAGCTGGACGCCCTCCACATGCTTTGGTAACTTTTGGATTTGGTGGAAAGATTCTAGTCATGAAGGATGTTAGCTCTTCAAGCTCAAGTTTTGTTTCTGGAAGTCAGGTGAGCTTTATACCTAAATTTTATGTGCATGAGAGCATTTAATTTATTTGATCTGATGGAACAAATTGTCAATATTTTACAAGATGATATGCTAACTATTTACTATTCTTAGTTTCTATAGCCTTTCCGCAACTGAATCCTTTTTGTTGATGCGTCAAAGGGAAATGTAGGTGGTGTAATCTTGATTCATAGCTTAGTTGATCTGGTGAATGATAAAGCAAACTTCTTGAACACTTCTACTGGAGGATTTGGTTACATCCATGCTTTATGCCAGCAGTCCTTTCCTGGACCACTTGTTGGTGGGAATGCCACATCCAAAGATGTGAGTAAGTGGATGGATGACAGGATAATGAATAGCGAATCCGCAAGCATGGATTTCCAAAATGGATTACCCCTAAAATTGCTTCTCTCTTTGCTGAAAATATTGTGTCAGCACTATGGAAAACTCCGATCTTCTTATAGTGTCGAACCCTCACTTGAGGTATGATTTATTTGTTATGTTCATTTATTTCCACTTAAAATTTTTAATGCTTCCTTCCTACTTCTTTAGTGCTCAAGGACTTCAATCCAAATTCATTATATATTTGATCAATCCATTTTTCTAAGAAATTAGCCATTTTTTTCATTTCATGTGCTTTAATTTGCCTCCTTATGTGTGTGTATGTGTGGTCACGCGTGTGCTTGCTCGTGTGTGCAGTCATGCGTGTGCTTGCGTGTGCTTCCGTGTGATTGCGTGTGTTTGCATGTGTGCGCGCGGTCACACCTATGTCTGCGTGTGTGTGTGTGCTGTTACACATGCGGTTACGCGTGCGTTTGTGGCTGCATGTGTGCAGCCACGCGCACGTACGGTCACGCTTGCGTGCACGCATGTGTGTGTGTCTGGTCGCGCGTGCATTTGCATGTGGTCACACATGCGTGGGCACGTGGTCACACGTGCGGATGCGTTTTTGTGTGTGCGGTCACACGTGCGTTTGTGTGTGTGTCGAGGGGGGGGGGGGTCACATGTGCATGTGTGTGTGTGTGTGTGGTCATACGTGCTTTTGCTCGTGCGTCTATTTTGGTTGATTTGACGAGGTGGACGGGATCTGCGCGTCGCTCACGGTTTTTAAGCGGGCAACATGTCAAATCCACTGAACCGTGACTCCGCTGATTGAAGGCGGAGCCGCGGTCACGGATTTTATCTGCTGGACCACGCCGGATCCGATTATGTGAACATATATTTTAAAAACAACCATGCATGTTTTTTTTTGGTAGATTGTTGAGAATTATTCTTTCTAGAACGAAACTTTTATTAGGCATCAATTTGTCCACTAAAACTTATCCGAGGGTTACTCTTTATTGTCAATAGTTAAAAAAATTGTTTATTTGTGGGGTATTTGCGACATTTAGATGCCCAACAAAAGCCTCTTATATTGACATTTATCAATAATCTAGATGGAATTACCAAAAGGGTCAACATTGAATAAGTATAGGACTAAATTGGTGCTAAAAAGTAAAAGTCTTCAATATTGTGGGGACCAATTCGGTCATCTTCGTTTTGTTGGTAGGTATGAATCTGTATTTTCATCTTTTGAATTTTTTTGGATTAAAGATCACCATATATGTAGATATATATAAATATGTACAATTGCGGCCATTCACCATAAACAAATTGAGTCATGCAACGATCAGTATATGCACTAGGGATTTAAAAAACTATGGTTTTTGTTAGATCAAGGAGATGAACAAGATTCATTTGGTGTCTTATTTTAGGATTACGACCACCACAAGTTTTTATAGATATATGTTCTCTAACAACAGTGCGCGTCATGCTAATCTTAATTTTTATTTAATCTAGTTGAGTTTACAGTTGAAATCCCTCAAGCTCAATAGTGTTGAATTTTTTTTGACTTAATTATGTCTGTTTTTTGTATATAATTTCCAAGTCTTTGTGTCTGTTTTTTGTATATAATTTTGTGTTTCTTTGTTTTAGCTTTATATTGTCTTTCCCCTTAGTTTTTGTAGTTCTCAAGTCTTTTTATAAGAAAAGCGTTTTACTGAAAGAATAAATTAATTTGTGCTTACATGCAGGTAACTATAATTTTATGTGTTTACAGGCTTTGTGCAACTTCTTAGTTATTTGTTTGTTTCTTTCATCAGGATGTGTTTTTTACTTGTTAGCAGTGCTTAATGGTTATGTTGTTTTTCTGAGTAAAGGAGAGAGGGTTACCAAGGTAGAGGCCTATGTTGTCAAGGCGCGCACCTGAGGTGCCGGGCGCACCGCGCGGCGCTTGAGCACGGCCGAGGCGGGTGAAGTTCCTCGGGTGCGCCCCAGGCGCGCACCTTGCGTGTCATCCAGGCGCACATTAGGCGCGTCTGGCAGATGTTCGGTCTGTTTTTTTAGCCTGGCCATCGGTTCTGTTTATTTTAAGTTTAGGGTTTTGTTTCTTATAACAAGTCGGGTCGGGGCTCATTATTTACCTAACGCCATCATTCTTTATCTCACGCCAGAGCCCAGACGAAAGCTCGCCCGCTGCTAGACGAAAGCTAGTATTTCTGGTTACCTTTACTTTCTTTCTTTTATTGATGATTACTCTCGTATGACTTTTGATATTTTTGGTACGTCGCCATGTTCTTCTACTTCCTCCGCACACAGCTTGATCTACTCTCGACTCCAATGGTTCGCTCCATGGCATTTCACGAATGCCCCACACGTTGTCGAGCCGACTTCGTACCGTGAGGCTGCCCAGATACCTGAGTGGCAGACTGTCATGTTTGTTGAGTTGGAGGTACTCGAGCACACTTGTACCTGGGAGTTTGTCCATCTTCCACCTGGTGCTGTATCTATTACTTGCAAATGAGTTTTCAAGATCAAGACTCGCTCAGATGGTTCTGTGTAGAGGTACAAAGCTCGACTTGTGGCTTTTGGTTTTCAGTATGAGCAGGGACGAGACTATGGCGAGACCTTCGCTCCGATCCCCCACATGACTATGATTCGTGCTCCTATTGCATTTGCAACTGTTCTTCATTGGTCTCTATTCCAGCTCGAAGTGAAGAACACCTTTCTTCATGGCGACCTCCAACAGGAGGTGTACATGTTTCCTCCTCCCCGTATCTCCTCTCCTACGGGACTTGTGTGCTGCTTATGGCGAGCTCTTTACGGGCTCAAGGAGGCACCTCGCACGTGGTTTCCATGTTTCAGCTCAGCCATTATGGCTGCTGGTTTTCACCCTAGTCCACATGATCCAGCCCTATTTGTGGACTCTTCCTCTCATGGCCGGATTTTGTTGTTACTTTATGTGGACGATATGATTATTCCTAAGGATGATCCTTCTCATGTGACCTTCATCAAGAATCACCTTCAACAGCAGTTTCAGATGACTGACCTTGGACAACTGAGATACTGCTTGGGCCTTGCGGTCACCTCTATAGACTGTGGTTTTCAACTCTCTCAGTGGGGTTAGACATCAGATCTCTTAGCTCGGACTGCTCTCTCTAACTCTCGTGTAGTGGACACCTCTATGGAGCTTCACCTTCAACTACGTCCGGATGATGAGGTTCCACTCCCTGATCCTACTCTCTATCATCACCTTGTTGGAAGTCTCCTATACCTCACTATTGCTCGGCCCGACATTGTCCATATTGTTCATGTGTTGAGCCAATTTGTTATTGTGTCTACCTTTGTGCATTATGGTCACCTGCTGCGGCTTCTGCTCTATCCCCGGATGACGACTTCTCGTGGGCTCTTCTTCTCAAGTTGTAGTTTTCTACAACTCCGTACGTACTCAGATGCTACTTGGGCCAATGATCATGTTTATCGTCGACCATTGACGACCAGTCACTGGTTTATGTCTGTTCTTGTGTTCTTCACTTGTTGCATAAAATTCAAAGAAACAGACTGATGTTTGTCGTTCCAGCACTGAGGCTAAGCTTCAGGTCATGGATACCACCGTTGAGGATATTATTTGGCTTCACTGGCCTCTTGAGGACCTTGGTATTTCTTTTTCAGATCCCACTCCACTCCACTATGATAACACCATTGTCATTCAAATTATTCTAAACCTGGTGAAGCACTCACTCCCCAAGGATATCAGAGTGGATGTTTTCTTCCTACGTGAGCAGTACGTCCGTCGCACTTTTGTTCCTTCCAAGCAACTTCTTGCAGAGTTGATGACTAATCGCAGACGCGGACCCAATATGTCTTTCTATTGTCCGAACTAACGGTGTATGATCCCCCATGAGTTTGAGGGTGGGGTGGGGGGGATGTTATGTACACACTATATAGTAGACATGTCTTAGGCTCACCTTTGGTATTGTGATCACCCTCTCTTGTACATGTATTTATATTTTATTGTTGATGTGAATAATAATTTTGATCTTTTCCTATCAGAGATCTTATCATTGTAATTAAGTTGCTAATTTTATGCTGGTTGCGCTTCAAAATTGCTTGTCAAGTCTAATGTCGCTTGCTTGTTTAAAATTTGCATGCAAAATTATTTTTGTATTGCATTCATCCCATCGGGTGCGATTACGAGTGCATCAAGTCATATCAGAGCTAGGTTCTGGCTTTGAGGTTTTGTTTAGTGTCATCTTTGAGTCAAAAAAAACACAACAAAACTTGCAATTTTTCCAATTTCCGTAATATTGTATCGCTATCCAAAAATTTTAATTTATAATTTTGACATACCTCACAACATCATTTCGTATTAAAGTGCATCATAGCCTCCATATAGCATAGTAGTTGCATCACCTCTCACTTTTGATTTTTTTCATGGCTAATCAATAACGAATTAAATTATATAAATACGGCCCCAACATGCGATCTAACGTGGCAAGAATTACTCGATAGAGCACATGAATTATCCCAAAGCATCAAACATGACAATGATTTGCAAAACTCGCATTATGGAAGAAAGATGGCAAAATTTGTCTAATAGGCAACAAGAACTGTTACACAAAAAACAAATTATATTAGATGATATTAATCATCAATTAAGATTACTCATTGCCACACGTACAGGGACCATACCCACAAATAATCAATGTCGGCAGAATGAAAGTAGGGAGTTTATTGAATTAGATGATCATAAGAGATATAATGTTCAAAAGATAAAAAAAGATGATCTAAACTTTGTTAAACAATTTCCTTTGTGTTATCACCATGTTCATCTAACCCACACTACTAAAAACTTAATCAATATCAATCATCATGATATTAAAATTCTTGATTGTAAGCTAAAATTTAATCTAGTGAATAATTGTACAGTTTTTCACAATCCTTTTTTTGTTGGTGACTTGATGATGATCTTATTATAAAAGACAATGATCATGAGGCAGGAGATAATTGGGAAGATAATATGAAGTTTTTTAACAATTTAATTTATGATGATAATGTCAACAAATATGATATAGAATCCCATGACCATTTATCAAAAGACGACAACATAAAAGAAGGTGATTCTTTTGAAGATAATGTTGCACATGAGTTAATACCTATTAAACAAGAATTATTTGAGCAAGGATATGGTCACAAGCCTGAATTATTGGTAGATGTTATTTTGGGTTCCAAACCTTTACATTCATTTGTGTGTAACTATATGCCTACTAATGAGCAAATCAATTTTATATTTGACTCAAGATTATTTGAGATTTCCATTAATAAAATGAATTATTTAAAGCATATGGTCTTCAAATTGTGTACATGAGACTAATGCTAAATGTCACATTCGTGAATTTCAAAATATTAAATCTAATGTTTTCAACTTTTTTGAGTTTAATTATCATAGAGTTAGCCTACATTTATTTACTGATGAACAAATTGATTTTGTATTTGGATCTAGAATGTCGGACATGATAGATAACACAGAATTTGGCGAGTAATTTTTTTTTCAAGTGGCATATCTATGACCCCAACATCAAACATTCTCTTAAAATAATTCAACACATTTATGTGCCCAATATTAAATATGCCCTATTTGAGTTCTTGGATTTAACAACGTTTGAGGATGATATTTTAGCACGAAATGTTGGGAGATTTCATCAATTATCAATTATCCACTTTGGATTATTGTATTTTAAGGAAATTTTTCGCTTGCATGAAAACATTTAGAATGAGAAATACTTTTTTAAAAGTTACATTTTAATGTTAATTTTTGTTTCGTTACTTTGCATTTTTTAGGTTTTGCATATGTTTACCATCATCTGACTTGGCTACATCTTATTTCCATATAAAGTCTCATATGCATGATAATCGTATGAAAATTACTTTGATTGTGACATTAGGTTCCTAAGTCATTTTTGGAGAACATTATGGGCAAAGTTGGGGACCAAATTTCAGTTTAGCAGTGCATATCATCCTCTGAGCGATGGACAAACTGAAGTAGTCAATAGGTGCCTTTGTAACTTAGATGTCTTGCGGAAGAAAAACCAACCCAATGGGATTTGATACTTCCGCAAGGCGAATTTGCCTTGTTAACCGTTCCACCAGCAAAACCTCCTTTGAGATGCTTTATGGTCTGCCTATTCCCCACGTACTAGATAAGACTCCTTTATCTTTTTATGGCAAGATTAGTGCAGAGGATAGTGAGCTTAACGACCAGATCCTAAAGGTTTAGATGGAAGTATTTGAGAGACTCTATATCTCAAATGCACAGTATAAGGCAGTCACCGATGATCATAGGAAAGAGTAGCATTTTCACGAGGGAGATATGGTGATGACATACTTTCGGCGACAGGTTCCCAGTTGACGCTTATGAAAAATTGAGCAGGAGAAAGTCCGGTCCATTTCGTATATTTCGTAGATTGGGGACTACCGCATACTTGTTAGATATCTGACCTACTGTTACTACTTCCCCCTTGTTCAACATTGCCAACCTGACAATCTACACATGAAGCACAACAAATGAGGTGGACGTAGAGACACTACTATTTACACCTGTGGAGCTGCTAGAAATTGAAGAGATTGACGACATCGTGGATATCCAAACCACTCAGACTCGACATATGGTACATCGACGATTCTTAGTACGTTGGCGAGGACGACCGTTGACGGATTGTTCATAGAGTGAGATCGAGGAGTTATCGAGACATCACCCGGACATATTACAACATATCACTAAAGCTTTCTCGTTAGGGGACGAGATTCTCTCACCTGGGGGAAATTGATGCAAACAGGCGCCCGCAATGCCAAATTTTATTTTACGCATGCTCATTTTTTTGGTCATGTCGAACACGTTTCTTTTATGTCGTGCAATTATTTCTCTTTTATTTTCATGTATTTTTTATGTATTGGAGAGGTTGTAATAGTGTATTCCATATGACGTAATTAACTAGGTCGTACAATTAGTTGCTTTAAATTAGTCGGAGGCGTAATTCTTTGATTCAGGTGGATCGAGCCAAATTCATTTCCCTAATCTCATTTTGAGCCTTAGCCTTTATTTCAATCCTGCACCTATTTAATTCTCATCTAAAAATTGTGTTGTTCACAATCTGTTTTAAAAAGAGTTCTCCAAACGAAAAAAAATAGAAAAAAATTGATTAAAAATAGAATAGAATGATGGACAGAGATCAAATTAGAAGGCAAATATTTATCCTATGTCCTAATCACATGTGAAATTCACTGCTCATGTGAAGTGTGGGATAAGTGCACATGAGTAACATATTAAATAGGAGAGAAGAAATTATTTCTTCAAGGATTATTTTGTGAAGTTCGGACACGAACTGAGTTAGTGGGAGCAGCAGAAAGCCCGTGACTGGCTCTTACGTGAAGCCATGATACGTGGGCTATAAAGGGTGATTCTCCCTGGAAAAAAATAGAAAAAGAAAATTTGAAGCCGGTGAATTCACCCCTCCCTATACAAAACAGTGAATTCCTCCCTTTATCGTCTCTCCATTTTCTTCTACGTGATTTCTTCCTCCTTCGTCTCTCCACGAATTTCGATGCCACCATACTCCTACTACGCCACCTCTTCATCCTCCTTGCAAGCCGAAACCACATTTACTTTGTTTGCATAAGTCTCTCGTCTTTCACCGGACATTCCACCGACCACCATCACCATACCTATCTATCCAAATCTTCCGGTTCGCCTCTGCCTAGAAAACTAACTTAGTTTCTGAGGAAAATTTGTTTTTGTTTATGTTTTTTCCTTATTCTCTGGTTTCCTCTAAGTTAGTTTTCTTTTTCTGGACAATTATTTTGTTACTTTGGATTTTATTTATTGTCGCAAGATTGACATTTATCGGATGATTTGTGCGCTAGATAAATTTAGTTGCTAATTTTACGCAGGTTGCATTCCAAAATTGCTTGTTAAGACTAATGTCGCTTGCCTGTTAAGAATTGCATAAAACTTTATTTTCACATTACATTCATCCCATCAGGTGCGACTATGAGTGCGTCACTTTGGAGAGAGGTGCACTTTGGAGGACCCGACCTTCAAGTGCTTCTTGGGAGCTCGTCTCCCGAGCTTGTATCTTTAATTGTATGCAATGCAAGTTATTGTTCGCGTGCTTGTTTTTGATACTGCGTAGCTTTTTGATACTACGTAGCTTGCTTGTATCACCTCCTTTCATTATATAAGTTAGCAAGGGGGTTATTTTATGCAAGCATGAAATTATCTTTTTACTCTCTTAGTTTCCCTCATCTTTCCCTTATTTCTAAATGATGGGGATCATCCACCACATTTGGCTCATCGCAAGGCGGGACTCATGTTCATGTACTCACGCAGGAGAGTTTGACCGGATTGACAGTCCGACTCCATGGATGCTTCCGGGTTTTTATTTACTTATTTTTTCATAAATTATGTTATCATATTCAGTTATTATTTACCGGGGTCAGGTATTTTACAATAATGGTCAATCATTGTCGTTGATTTAATAGTACCCTAATATTATTTTATTATAAATAAGAGTAAGGAGACAACTGTCACGACATTACTGAATTTTGGAGAGTTCTTTCCAGATTCCAGTGATCCTCTCACGATGACTCCGCGAGGATCTAGGTGACGACTCCTAGGTAATCCCTATTATTCCCATTATTTCCCTTATCATTCGCCCCTTCCCCGACCCCTTACAGCACGCTGAACTCGTCTAGTCGCTGTGGCCAATCTGTCTATCCAAGCAGTTGTTCGGTTCCACCCCAATCACTCGAAACCATGAAGATCCCCTTCTACCTCTCACCTACCGCTCTCGCTAGCTCCGACGGATACTCCCTTCCTGCTTACCAGTGCTCCATCCCCTAAACCCCATCACAGCCTTCTCCTTTCCACCGCTAGTGACCTCCCACTCCAGCAAAAACCTCTCTTCCAAAATTGCAATCCTCATTCCTCCACCACTCGTGACTTACCCTCTTTCATAGTCACCTACTTGTCCCGCATTCGAGCCACCATTCTACAGCCTCTGCCACCTCCAAGACATCAGTCTTGCACCTCCATATATCATATATACCTCCTCGTCCGCATCCTTCCTTATTTTGTGAGTATTATTTTGTCGTATGGATCTTTGTTTTAATTATTGATATATGGTATTGTGACTTCATACTGATTTGGATCTATAGTTTCGTGGTTGTTTGCTATAGGGATTCTTGTTAGTTGCAGGATCTATTTTGCTAGCGCTTTATTGCTCTGGCTCTTTATGCGGAGTAAATCTGTAACTTTCTTTTAAAATAATCGGCATCACTTAAAATTAATTGCTTGAATATTTATTGTTTATTTCTTGCTTATGATCTACCCATTGAATTCTATCTGTGTTGCATGTAGTAACCTAGGGCGATAGAGTTATTTCTGCTGACATTTTACCTCAGATTACTTCTTATGTTTCACATCCACCTAGTCTATCCTACATCAGTTGGTATCAAAGCCCAAAGTTGGGTAACTTTTATGCTCCGTAGTGGTAGTTTTTTTAGATCCCCAATGTTTGTCCCCCACATCACTGATGACCAGGCGACTAGCTCCAATTCAGGCATGTCTCCCACCGAGTTTCAGCGACTAATCTTAGATTGCTTCTATGCCTTAAGCACCTAGGTTGAGGATCTTAATCATGACTTCTCCGAGATTAGTTGTTGAAACTTCGACATAGCAGGGCCATCCTCCCGAGGACGACATAGCAAGGCCATCCTCCCGAGGACGACATAGCAGGGCCATCCTCCTGAGACCTAGTTTGAGTGATAACTATTTTGAATTTGAGGATTATCATACCCTCAAAGGGGTGGCCCTCCTTAGGAGGGTGATATCACCCATCGTATCCGCATCAATGCTCCCTCTTTCGACGGTTGCTTGGACCCAAAGGCCTCTAGTGATTGACTTCTAGATATGAACCATTACTTCAAGTGGTTTACTATGAGTGGTGCGCCCGGTTTGCTATGATAAAACTATATGGGCAAATCAAGATATTCTAGATGAGTTTCTAGAGGTCTCTTGATTGAGACTACTACTACCCCATCCCCTAATGACAGAGATGAAGCCAAGGCTAAAGGATAAGTATCTTCTTGCCTCAGATAGAGATTAACTCTTCGATGAGTTATTTGGCCTCCGCCACGGGATGCTTACTGTTGCTAAGTATGTCTCGTTTTGATGAGCTAGTGGTTATGAGTGGCATTTTTCGAGGATCCTATTGCCACCGCGTCCCATTTTCTGGTTGACCTGCGTTCTAGAGGGCTGATCCCGCATTGAGCAGATTTTCCAGCTCGCCTTAGAGTACGAGCATGACCTTCTCTCTTCATGGCCAAGACAGATTCCCTCCCGACTTGACAGCTCGACCTTCAGGAGGCTTGCCCCATCTCAGGTTGTGAATACCGTGCCTCCACCTACCCTGGTGGATAGGAGATGCAAAGTAGACTAAGTAGTCATCCCTGGATCCCCAAGCTTAAAGGAATCCAATGATATAGGTGTTTTGGAAAAGGACATATAGCGGCCCAGTTCCCTATGTGTAATCTGCTTATTGAGGAGGGAGAGCCTAGTTTAGGACCGAGGGGATGGTGGACAAGGAGATTGTGGCTATTGTTGAGGGTAATTGGGAAAGTGATATTGAGAGATCGCTAGAGATAGGTGTAATTAGATGCCTTCTGGATACCCTGCGTATAGATGTGGACTGGCACTGCTCCATTATCTTTTATACATATTTTTCTAGTATAGGTAACCCCTGCAAATTTGTTATAGATAATGGGAGCTATGTGAACATTGTGGTTCAAAAGGTTCTAGAATGAATATAGGTGAATGCTAAGCCTCGCCCTTACCCCTATCACGTTATCTGTGTCGATAAGACTGCAATCCAATTCACCCAACAGTGCCTTGCTCTAATCATTCTTGCCACAGTTGAGAATCATGTGTGGTGCTATGTCAAACTTATGGACGTCACCCACATATTACTTGGGAGACCCTGGCTATATGATTGTGATGTCACATGTTTCGGTCGGTCAAACACGCGCGTCTTTTATGATAATGGTCAAAAGATTACACTCCCCTCCACGGCTCCACCCAACCCAAAGAGAAATCCAAGGGTCGGTTCGAGCCTTCGATTAGTACGAGCTTCTCGAGACCTCTGCATATCTTACAACGTAGCGAGTTTTTGAGGGATAGCGCCGATTCGGGAATCGTTTATGTAGTGGCAGCGACCATGACGTCTAAGTGCCCTATCGATGTCCCCGAGCCTCACCCGAACATTTGTCGCATTTTGGACGAGTACGCTGATATTATACTCAATGAGCTTCCTTACGAGCTGCGGCCCTTGTAGGATATTCAACACGCCATCGATCTAGCCCGAAAGCTTATTTACCAAACCACCCCCACTTCATATGAATCCCTATGAGCATGTTGAGATCAAGCGGTAAGTAGATGAACTTATCAAGAAGCATTTCATTCGTGAGAGCTTGAGACCTTGCGCGGTCCCTTCCCTTCTTACTCCCAAGAAGGACGGTTGCTGGCGTATGTGTATAGATAACCGAGCTATCAATAAGATTACAATGAAGTATCATGTTCATATCCCCCGATTTGACAATCTATGGGATATGATGGCTGACGCCCAGATCTTCTGGAAGATTGACCTTCATAGTAGGTACCTCTAGATACTGGTTCGACAAGGGAACGAATGAACGACTGTCTTCAAGACCATTGATGGTCTATATGAGTGGTTGATCATGTCATTTGGGCTATCGAATTCCCCGAACACTTTCATAAGGATTATGACACAGATTCTATGACCCTTTATAGGCAGGTTTAATCATATACTTTGACGATATTTTGATTTACAGTCACACATGCCGACAACCTTGGGCACCTGAGAGTTCTCTTTAACAGTCCCGACAAGGAAAAATTATTTGTGAACATGAAGAAGTGCTCGTTTTTATTTGAGTTGGTCCATTTTCTGGTATTTATTGTCTCCTCCTTTGGAGTGTTTGTCAATCCCGAGAAGATCAAGTCTATCCGTGAGGGGGCCATCCCCTCTACTATTTACGAGCCTCGCAATTTTTTGTTGGACTTGCGACCTTCTATCAAAAGTTCGTCAGGGGGTTCAACATGATCATAACCCCTTTCACGAACTGCCTCCGTAAGGGCGAATTTCAGTGGACCCCGACGACCATTAATTGAATGAATCAAGGAGAAATTAACGACCGCCCATGTATTGAGATTCCCTGAGTTTAGCAGGGCATTTGAGATCACATGCGAGACACCTGACATTGTCATAGGTCATTGTCATAGGTGGTGTGTTTGAGCCAGGAGTGACATCCAGTTTTTTATTTTAGTGGCAAGCCGAACGATGGTAAGCAGAAATATTCGAACTAGGATCGAGAATTTTATGTGATTGTTCTTTCTCTACGCTATTGGAGGCACTATTTTTTACCCCGGAAGTTTGTGCTATACTCTGATAGTCAAATATTACATTACCTATATTCGCAGGGAAAGTTAGGGCATCGTCACACTAAGTGGGTCGAGTACCTGCATGATTTTTACTATGTTCTCAAACACCACGTGGGTGCTCGGAGTCGCCGAATCACATTACCACAAACACTTAACACACAAGTAGATGAATTCGAGAGGGTGATCACTAACTATCTGATTTGTCGCGACTTCGGTGAGATATATGGCATTGTTCATAGTTACCTCAAAGCATACTGAGGGGTTTCTGATTGTTGGGAGTTTTTTAATATCTAGGCTCTTGCCTTTGCATCCCTAGGATCTTCTATCATGATTACTTGATCTAGGAGATGCATGCGGGCGACGCTGCTGGTCATTTCAGTGTGGATAAGTCTATAACCCTATTAGTATTTGAGGATCACTTCTATTAGCTGAGTCTGAAGAAATATGTGGCTCGCATCATTTGACATTGTGTACCTGTCAAACGTCTAAAGGGAGAAAACGTAACACGTGCCTCTGTACTCCCCTGCTTGTCCCACATCAGCCTTGAGTAAAAATTAGCATGAATTTTGTACTTAGGCTACCTCGCTCTTTGGAGAAGTATGATTCTATTTTCATCATTGTCGATCGATTCTCGAAGATGACCCATTTTATAGTGTGTAGTAAGACTACTAACGCGTCTCATTGTGTGTCATTATTCATGAAGGACATCTTTAGGATGCACAATCTACCCAAGTTCACAGTGTCCAACCGGGACGTGAGATTCATGAGTTATTTTTGGAAGACATTATGACATAAGACAGACACAACCCTGAAATTTTCATTGACCTATCACCTTCATGTCTCAGATTGATGGACAGACTAAGGTAGTCGATGGAAGTCCAGGGAATCTGCTTAGATGTCTAGTAGGGGTTCATGCAACTACGTGGGATTCAGTCCTCCCTATTGTGGTGTTCACTTATAATAGTTCGGTTAATAAGTTTACTAGGTTGAGCCCATTTTATGTAGTACTAGGTTATAAGCTCAGGAAACCTATCAATCTCATCCTCATTCCCCTAGATCTTATCCCAATGAGGCAGCTGAGTCTTTTGCACATCATTTGCATGAGTTTCGTGAGTCGGTCCGACAGAGGATCACTACAAGTAATGAGTCATATAAATCTCATTCAGATCATGAGCATATATTTCTTAAAGGCCAACAAATGATGATGAGAATTCGCACTGAGAGGCGCTTCCTCGTGGGCCTGCTGAAAAATTGAGTGTCAAGTGCATGAGTCTCTATACAGTCATGTGAAGGATCAGATCAAATGCCTATGAGCTTGATATCCCTAGAGTATGTGTACTCGTATTGTGGTGACCCTCCTAAGCCTACACCACGACATTCTTAGCCCCATACCCAGTCCACTCCTGAGCCCTGCCTGCCTTTGAGTCCATCATTTATGGCTTCACCGTCAGCACCGACGATCACACTCGGACTACCGACATGAGAGTTCAGCAGATTTTTCTCCGTTCATTCGACATAAGACAAGAGAAACGGTTCTCCTTCTTGTATTTGTTGATGACATTCTAATCACAGGAGATGATGCAAAGAGAATACAAGCGGTCAAATAACACCTTAGTTCTGTGTTTCAAACAAAATATCTTGGGAACCTTCGATACTTTCTTGGCCTTGAGATCGTAAGACATCCCGATGGTCATGTCCTATTCCAACGGAAGTACTGCCTTGACTTTCTTCAGGATGCTGGCTACTCTGGATGCAAGCCGATTAGTAGTTCTATGGATGTCAATCACAAGCTTTGCGCATATGCCTCTAACAAAGATCTTCTCCTTCCAAATCCAGAATATTATCGACGTCTGGTTGGAAAACTGATTTATCTAAAGCTCTGTTCGTTTCGCAGGAATTGAGATGCATGAATTGAAATTGACTTCAATTCCAATTCCCACAGCAATTGAAATTGAAGTCGATTACAATTCTGACGTTCGGCTAAAGGCATAAATTCTGTCACGGGAATTGGAATTAGTAATTTCGCTATTCCGCTCCGTATTAGAATTTTTCCGCCTAATCGCGCATTTTTCGCCCGAGCGAGCATATTTTGTCGCCCGGGCGCACATTTTTCGCCCGGACGTGCATTTTTCGCAAGACACGCGGTTATCGCCCGACCGCACATTTTTTCGCACGATCGCGCATTTTTCGCCCGGGTACACATTTTTTCGTCCCGGTGCGCAATTCTGTCGTTCAGCAAAAATGCATGCCACTGCGAAAAATTCGCGCCCGCCTGTCGAAAAATGTGCACCCGGGCAAAAAATGCGCGCGCGAGCGAAAATTTCGGGACCGGGCAAAAAATTCGAGCATGAGCGAAAAAATCACGCCCGCCAGAAAAAGCGTCCGGGCGAAATATTCGCGGCTGGCGAAAAATTTGCGCCCAGGCGAAAAATACGCACACAGGCCGAAAAATGCGCGCCCGGTCGAAAAATTCCTGTCCGGGGAAAATGCGCGCCCGGGCGAAAATGCACTCCCGGGCGAAAAATGCACGTCCAGGCGAAAAATGCGCATCCGGACGAGAAATACGCTCCCGGGCGAAAAATACGCCCCGACCGAAAAATACGCCCCCGACCGAAAAATGAGCCCCCGGCCGAAAAATGCGATCCTCGGCGAAAAATGCGCACCCGGGCAAAAAATGTCCGACCGGGCAGAAAAATTTGCGTCCGGGCTAAATATTCGCTCCCGGACGAAAAACACGTGCCTAGGTGAAAAATGCGCGTCTGAGCGAAAAATGCACTCCCGGTCGGAAAAATTTGTCGTCAGGCGAAAAATTAGCTTCCGGGCGAAAAATACGTGCACTGGCGAAAAAATGCTCGCCCGGGTGAAAAAGACGCTCCTGGGGGAAAAATACGCTCACGGGGGAAAAATACGTGCCCGGACGGAAAATGCGCACCCGGGCGGAAAATTCGCGTCCGGGCTAAAAATCCACGTCCGGGCGAAAAATCCGCGTCCGAGCGAAAAAATCACGTCCGGGCGAAAAATTCGCGCCCCGACGAAAAATTCTCTCCCGAGCAAAAAATGCGTGTCCGGGCAAAAATTCGCGCCCGGGCGAAAAATGCGCGCCAGGTCGAAAAATGTTCGCCCAGGCGAAAAAATGCGCGCCCGGCCGAAAAATGTGTGCTCGGGAGAAAAGTGCTCGTCAGTGCGAAAAATGCGATCCCGGGCAGAAAAATGTGCGCCCCGTCGAAAAATTCGTGCTTCAGCGAAAAATGCGGTACTGGGCGAACAACATAATTTGCGTTGATGTTTTTTTGAGCGAGTCGGGGACACACTGATAGGGGTGGGAATCACGAATGAAGATCTCGTGAGGTAAGAATTGAGGGTGTCGTGTTTCTTCTATAATCAATTCTTATGAGAATTGAAATGAATTCCAATTCCAAGGTAATTTTATGGTCGTCGAACAATCACAATTGGAATTGACAATTGAATGTCAATTCCAAAGCCCCAATTCCATCAAAACGAACGGAGCCTAATTGTCACAAAACCAGACATATCCTTTATTGTTGGGTTTGTCAGACGGTTTATGCATTCTCCTCGGATATCTCATTTACAAGCTGTCGAACAAATTCTGAGATACCTGAAAACAGCCTATGATCAGGGTTAGTATACAAAACTTCTTCCTCTTCTAATCTTACATTAGTTGCATATTCGGATGCTGATTATGCTGATTTCCTGGATGATCGATGCTCCACCAACAGATTCTGTACATATTTTGGAGGTCATCTTGTTACCTGACGCAGTAAGAAACAGTCTGTAGTTGCTCGATCTTCAGCCGAAGCTGAGTAGCATTCAATAACATTTGTTGTATCTGAGCTCACATGGCTTGAGAGTCTTCTACGAGATATGAGAGTAAAACTGTCGTCACCAGCTAGCTACCTTACTCTGTGATAGTCAAGCTGCTATACACATAGCTAAGAATCATGTCTTTCATGAAAGGATGAAACACATTGAAGTTGATTACCACTTCATTCTGGAAAAGGTTCAAATAAAGAAGCTGGAGTTGAAACATGTTTCAGCTACTGATCAAGTTGCTGATATTTTTACCAAGGCACTACTGAGTACTCTATTTTATCAGTTTTTGTCCAAGTTGGGTGCCTACGATTTGTGCGCTTCAGCTTGCGGGGGAGTGTTAGAAAAAAATAATGTAAAGGCCCATTTAGTAGCCCATTATAGGCCTTTTTCCTCTTTATGCAATAGTCCCACATCTTGAAAAAGGGATTCCTCTCTTTTCTCTCCATATATATATATACATGTATATATATACATATATATATATATATTCATACTTGTAATTATGGTTTGAAGAAGTTATATACATGGTTTCAGCATTCTTCTACAGTTTCTAAACAGTTCTCACAAACAAAAATTAGGTCATGAAGATTCATTCAAGAAGTCATTTTTATGAGCCTAAACTTCTTTCCACCATCGGTCCTCTTCTCTTGGTTTCTTTGGTTGGTCTCATCCTACTCTTCTATTTGTTCATCCTTTTAATCCTCCGACCCCAACCGTCAAATGACTGATGTCATCTCAAGAGGCAAAGGTATTCCTTACACATCTTTGGGCTTCGTTCTTCTCCTTCAACCTAAGAGGCATCAGTCTTCTCAATTTTCTCATACTTCATATCTTTAATTCTTTCTCAATTGAGTATTCTTCAGATATTATTTTTTGTGAGGGGGGACACCTTTCAATCGAGTCAGTTCTTTGCTTACGTGTTTATGATAAAGCTTATTATTTCCTATGTGTTGAAACCTAACTTTGATGCGGGACAGGAGTCCACCTGCCCGCCACCTTGGCATCACCACCAAGGGGCCCACCTGGAGTCAGCACCAGGCGGCTTTATCAGGCCCGCGGGCCGTACACCCCAACCAGCTCTCCGTTATGGAATCACCACCATGCGGCAGGTTGTTGAGGCCGGGGCTCGATCCCCAGACCTCCTAGATAAGAGGCCTTCACCAGCGCTCTCATCACCAGCGCTCTCAACTGATTGTTGTACTGATCCGCGGGCGTTTTGTAACACCCCTTCCCAGTATTACAGAAATCAGCCGTCCGGCCGGGTCAGCGATATAAAGAAAATTAAGAAACAATATTAAAACTAGTAGCAGTAGGTAATAAGAGTCCCAACTAAACAGATTTAATACTTACAGCGGAAGTAAAAATTAAATTAAGGTTAACCACATACCTGATGTCTGGATTCACAGAGCCACTAAACAAGAATGAAATTTGCAATAACTGAAAATCTGAACTATCAAAATAAGTCTGATACAAGATATATAAAATATTAATGAGTTACACTGTCCACAACTACAAGTATATGCTGAAATGGAGTAAACTGAAATGGTAAAAGTACTACAAACTGACACCAGCATGACGCTTATCGTAGACGTAGTTTCCCACCTGGGTCACCTGAAAAACATTGCCCACGAAGGGTCAGAGTAAAGAAAAACAATTCCCCTTACTGACACTAAAATAGATTTACATATGAATGCATGCATGTCTTTAAAACTAGTCTCGTGCACTGAAAACATTTTATGCTATATGTTATGCATGCTTTTCCTATATTTCCTGGTGAACAGACTATAGTTCTATATTCATGACTTTCCGTTCATTTACCCAAGTTCTGACGTTCACTAACTAGTGTACTGTCTCACGCCAAACCTGTACTTGAGTTCTAAGTGACTTCTAGCCTACACGTTTACTGGGAAGGCTCTAGGCAGAGTAGCTTCTAACGCGCAACTGAAACTGACGACCCGAGACCATCTGACGAACTCAATTGTTCTAGTGCCACGCGGACACGGTCTCGAATCTACTAACTGTCTCAAAGGGGAGTCAACTCACAAGACTGTAACTCATAGGATACCATATGCCCTATGAGGAAGGTAGTGCGCCTCTACCAAGCACAAAAAGACTGGTGTGCTACTGACCTTTTTGGTCTGACGCTACTCTGCATGGGATATCTTTTCTGGTGTACTACTGGGCGACCCTTGACTTTCTCATGGTCGACTTGAAGGGACCTTCGCATCCTTGGTCGGACAGTCTCCAAACTTACGTGTACATGTGAAGTTTCGTACTTAACTAACTGTTCACGACTTTACTAACGTGGTTATGGAACAAGGCGTTATCATACGCGTTTCCACAATTATTTTCCTACTGTCACACTTCTCTATGCATGCTTATGATGTTGTACGAAACCTACAAAAACTGCTCCGACCTCGCCAAAGTCCTGCAAATTCAAAGCAGTCCTAATTATCGCATTTTCCCCTTAGGGTTAACTTTTTGAAAAAAAATTCCAAAATGCTACGGTAGTCCAAAATTAGCGGCTAACATAGCGTATTACCTTCACGAGGGAGGGATTGAAGTTTCCAAAGCGCCCAACTCCAAATTTCACGGTGAGGACCGTGCTGCAAAACCTAATTAGGGCACAAGGATGATAACCTAGGTTGCACTAGTTTCCAAAACGAATGAAAACTAAGCAGAAATCGAGAAAAGGAAGAGATTCACTCACCGGAACCGAAAAAATTCCAAGTTCCACCGATTAGGGTTGAATCCGGCACTTCCACAGCCAAGGAAGGAAAATGAATGTCCACCGATGCCTGCAGAGGAGGGAGAAGAAATCGGAGATGGAATCTGGAGGGGAAACGGCCGCCGATTAGGGCTTGCGGGAGGCGCGGCTTCGTCGGCGTCGAGCGTGCGGAACGGGATGTCGGGAGTCGGCCTGCGGTTTCTTATCCGTGAACAGAAGGATGCGGGATTTTAATACATAGGAGGATGCGGTTTTTGATAACCGTAATAGGTGAGAGGGGGAAACATTGCTATTGGCACCCCTTTTCTAAATCCTTTGAATATTAACTCATTTTCACACCGCGCGACACTAAAATGAAATGCGTCACGCACTAAAATTAACGCACTTAACGAACTAACGGTCGCTATCAAAAGGAAAAGTAATAGTATACATTGACGACGCGCTGCCTCGATCAAAATCCGTCGCGACTTTCCCCTACAATTTTAAATAAATTTCCATGTCAATTAACGGATGTTACACGTTTATTCTTCAGGTTCTTGTACTCGGCCATGTCTAGCCACCGCCATCGCCGCGTCGCCTCCGATTCCACTTCCGATCGCTCGTTCTGCATCCGGTTCGTCAAATCCTCCATCGCCTCGGATCAGCCCACTGCATCGTGAGTTTTTCATGGTATTATGTTTGTACTTGACATTGACACTTGGTTGTTTATCTATATTTGTGTTGTGATCATAGTTTGATAGTTGTTGTTTTATACGCTAATATTTATTGTGGAATTAGTCACCGCCGCTTGCTCAGGCCCTCCGTGCGGAGGAAGCCGTTACCAAATTGTCAAAGTTATTTAATTGTTTCTTTATTTCGGTTAACTGCGCGGTGTTGCTAATTTTCATTGTTTAAATTACTAGTCGTTGCTATCCGACTGTTCATTGCATGTAGCATTGCATTCGCATATCCCCTCACACGTGCACGTAGAGTCCTAGCTCCCGAGCACCACTAGCCTACCCCTACCTTATTTGGTATCAGAGCCAAGTTAGGTCACTTGCATGCTCCGTAGTGGTAGGACTTTTAGAGGAAGCATGGTAGAACCACAGAACACTGAGGACCGAGCGACGAGTTCGAATTCGGACGCCGCTTTCGCTGAGTTCCAACGCCTTGTCCTAGGTCGCCTTGACACCATATGAGCCCAGTTCGACGATGTGCGTCATGACCTTGCCGAGGTGAACCTTCGTTTAGGCCACTTAGAGGATGTCAGGGACACTCCGACACAGCGTGACGATTCTCTTTAGGACGACCCTGACGCTCCTCCACGTCGAGGACAATGCTCGAGGGATGGTCCACCTCCCGCAGACCGTCACCGTCGTGATAGTCCTCCTCGAGCCTCGATTCCGCCAGTAAGGCGACATCCTGATTTTGCGAGAGATTATAGGCAAGTCCCGGCGAGGGATAGGCTGCCACCCCAGCGTGATGAGTACCGTATGCCACGTCAGCCTCAGCCGGACCCTAGAGATCGTGTGCCCCCACACGGTCGTCGTGACCATCACCAGGATGATTATTATCCCCCGGGTCGGAGAGAGCGTGGTCCCCCACCCGCTCGATACGACTACGCTCATGATGAATACCCCGAGGACTACCCCGATCCTAGGAGAGGGGGCCACTATCATGACATCACTCGTCGCATCCGACTCGATGCCCCTTCGTTCGATGGTCGCCTAGATCCGAAAGCCTTCAGCGATTGGCTCTTGGACATGGACCACTACTTCGAGTGGTACGACATGAGTGACGAGCATTGTGTCCGCTTTGCAAAGATGAAGTTGATCGGGCAAGCTAAGATGTTCTGTATTAGTGTCGAGAGAGCTCTAGAGCGAGATGGTTACTACCCCATCGCCAGATGGGACGAGATGAAGGATAGATTGAAGGAGAAGTACCTCCCCGCGTCATATCGAGATCAGCTATTTGAGCAGCTACAGAACCGACGACAGGGGACACTTACTGTCGCCGAGTACATGGCTCGCTTCGATGAGCTGGTCGTCAGGAGTGATATTTCAGAGGAACCTATTGCCACTGCCGCCCGCTTCAAGGCGGGCCTTTGTTCCGATATTCGGAGAGAGTTGATTCCCCACCGCTTGGAGACTGTTGATCAGATATTCCAGCTCTCCCTCGAGTATGAGCAGTACCTTCGTTCGTCTAGTACGAGGCAGTTCACCTCTCAGACTGATTCCTCGACCTTTAGGAAACCCGCTCCGCCCCAGACCACCACGGCCACACCCTCGCGCATCCCCGCGGATGCGAAGGGGAAAGCCGTAGCCATTGATGGCCAGCGATCTGGGGACATTGTATGTTTTAGAGGCTCTGGCAGGGGCCATGTGGCGGCGCAGTGCCCCACGCGGAATCTGTTACATGAGGAAGAGGAGGAGCAGAGTTTAGAGGGTGAAGAGGAGGCCCCAGAGGAGGTTAGGGCCGCAGTCGAGGAAGGTTGGGAGAGTGACGCCGAGCGATCTTTAGAGGTGGGAGTGATTCGACGCCTACTACACACCCCACGTGTGGACGAGGACTGGCGACGCACGACCATCTTTTACACGTACTTCCCTAGTGCAGGCGGTCCCTGCAAGCTAGTTATTGATGGTGGGAGTTGCGTGAATATTATAGCCCAGAAGGCGCTTGACCGTATGTAGGTGAAGGCAGAGCCTCACCCCCATCCGTACCGTGTGTCTACGATCGCTCGGCGTCACTCTCCCAACCTTCCTCGATTGCGGCCCTAACCTCCTCTGGGGCCTCCTATTCACCCTCTAAACCCTGCTCCTCCTCTTCCTCAAGTAACAGATTCCGCGTGGGGCACTGCGCCGCCACGTGGCCCCTGCCAGAGCCTCTAAAGCATACAATGCCCCCAGATCGCTGGCCATCAGTGGCTACGGCTTTACCCTTCGCATCCGCGGGGATGCGCGAAGGTGTGGTCGTGGTGGTCTGGGGCGGAGCGGGTTTCCTAAAGGTCGAGTAATCAGTCCGAGAGGTGAACTGCCTCGTACTAGACGAACGAAGGTACTGCTCATACTCGAGGGAGAGCTGGAATATCTGATCAACAGTCTCCAAGCGGTGGGGAATCAACTCTCTCCGAATATCGGAACGAAGGCCCGCCTTGAAGCGGGCGGCAGTGGCAATAGGTTCCTCTGAAATATCACTCCTGACGACCAGCTCATCGAAGCGAACCATGTACTCGACGACAGTAAGTGTCCCCTGTCGTAGGTTCTGTAGCTGCTCAAATAGCTGATCTTGATATGACGCGGGGAGGTACTTCTCCTTCAGTCTCTCCTTCATCTCGTCCTATCTGGCGATGGGGTAGTAACCATCCCGCTCTAGAGCTCTCTCGACACTAATCCAGAACACCTTAGCTTGCCCGATCAACTTCATCTTTGCAAAGCGGACACAACGCTCATCACTCATGTCGTACCACTCGAAGTAGTGGTCCATGTCCAAGAGCCAATCGCTGAAGGCTTTCGGATCTAGGCGACCATCGAACGAAGGAGCATCGAGTCGGATGCGACGAGTGATGTCATGATAGTGGCCCCCTCTCCTAGGATCGGGGTAGTCCTCGGGGTATTCATCATGAGCGTAGTCGTATCGAGCGAGTGGGGGACCACGCTCTCTCCGACCCGGGGGATAATAATCATCCTGGTGATGGTCACGACGACCGTGTGGGGGCACACGATCTCTGGGGTCCGGCTGAGGCTCACGTGGCATACAGTACTCATCACGCTGGGGTGACAGCCTATCCCTCTCCGGGACTTGCCTATAATCTCTCGCAAAATCAGGATGTCGCCTTACTGGCGGAATCGGGGCTCGAGGAGGACTATCACGACGGTGACGGTCTGCGGGAGGTGGACCAGCCCTCGGGCGTTGTCCTCGACGTGGAGGAGCATCAGGGTCGTCCTCAAGAGAATCGTTACGCTGTGTCAGAGTGTCCCTGACATCCTCTAAGTGGCCTAAACGAAGGTTCACTTCGGCAAGGTCATGACGCACATCGTCGAACTGGGCTCCTATGGTGTCAAGGCGACCTAGGACAAGGCGTTGGAACTCAGCGAAAGCGGCGTCCGAATTCGAACTCGTCGCTCGGTCCTCAGTGTTCTGTGGTTCTACCATGGTTACTCTAAAAGTCCTACCACTACGGAGCATGCAAGTGGCCTAACCTCGCTTTGATACCAAATGATGTAGGGGTAGGCTAGTGGTGCTCGGGAGCTAGGACTCTACGTGCACATGTGAGGGGATATGCGAATGCAATGCTACATGCAATGAACAGTCGGATAGCAACGACTAGTAATTTAAACAATGAAAATTAGCAACACCACGCAGTTAACCGAAATAAAGAAACAATTAAATAACTTTGGCAATTTGGTAACGGCTTCCTCCGCACGGAGGGCCAGAGCAAGCGGCGGCGACTAATTCCACAATAAATATTAGCGTATAAAACAACTACCAAACTATGATCACAACACAAATATAGATAAACAAGCAAGTGCCAATGTCAAGTACAAACATAATACCATGAAATACTCACGATGCAGTGGGCTGATCCGAGGCGATGGAGGATTTGACGAACCAGATGCAGAACGAGCGATCGGAAGTGGAATCGGAGGCGACGCGGCGATGGCGATGGCTGCCTTCGGCAAAAAGTGGCGGTGACGGGTGGTAAACGGCGGGTCCGGCCACAAGTGAGTAGATCCGGGCCGGGGGAAAATAGATCCGATGATTTGGGGCGGATCCGAACAAAAATGGAAGGTTTGGGTGGAGGAGATAACAGATCGGAGTGTCAGTGGATAGATCCGCTAATTTTAGGACGGATCCGGGCTATGAGAGTGAGAATACGTAAGTGGAGAGTAGATCGGGTGAAGGTAGTGCTAGATCAATTAGATCTAGGGTTTTCGGAGTGTTGGGGAGCGGATCCACGAAGGTGAAGGGAGAGGAGTGGTCGGCTAGGGTGGAGGCTCCTCTAGGGTGGCTGGTTTTGGTGAGAGGAGGTGGCGGCTTGGCTGGGGTGCTGTAGAGAGGGGCCGGCTGATGCAGGGGAGGCGGCGGGAAGCAAGTAGGAGGGGCGGCTGAGTGGTGGGGCTTCGAATAAGGGACTGGCGGCTGCTGTCTTCACAGCAGGTCAGCGGGTTTTGGAGGGGGTTTCGGGGTTCTCCGGCGGTGGAAAAAGGGGGGGAAAGGCTGGAAAAGGATGGGGGAGGATAGGGGTTACCTTGGGGGGAAGGTTGGCGGCCTAGGAGTCGTCACCTAGGGTTCCACGGCGTCGGCACCGGGGAGGGATCACTGGAATCCGGGATTACACTCCTCCAAATTCTACAATGCCTTTGGAATCAGCCCCTAGCATCCTATTTATAAGAAAACATAACTTAGGGCATCCCCATCAACGGCTATGATTGGCCGGTGGGTTAGTCCTTGGAATACATCAAAATATACTCAAAAAAAATAAAGTAATATAGTGATTTGACTCGCGACGACGTCCCGGACCCAATCGCGGAGTCCGATCAGCGATCCGATCAAGTGTTCCTGCGCGAGTACATGTATGTGGGCCCCGCCTTGCGGCGAGCTCCTCCAAGTGCATCCGATGGCTCCCCATCAAACTTAATGTACTATACTACTATTTATTGTTAATATTTGATTTTATATGTTTTAGAATTTATAATAATTTTGTGTGCTATGGAAGTTGGTAACTATTTTGATACTGTGTAGTGATTTATGAGTTGAAATTTATGGTTTCTGTAAGTCATATGTCTGCGCAACTGAAGTGCAATCTTTGTTTACGATGCACTCTGCAAAGCAGAAATACATCTGAACTTTGTTAACAGCCGTGCTGCCAAGATATAATTGCTACTGTGTTCAAGTCCATGACAAATTAATGTGTCTACTGTTCTTAAAACTAAATCTATTTAATTAATTTCTTAAAGGAGCAAAAAAAATGAAGACAATTTTTTTTTTATAAATAGCAATACTTAAGATCTTTTTTATTTGTTTCCTTTGCAGTTTGGATGTTTCCTTTGAAGTGGCTAAAAGATGCTAATGAATAACAGTCACTTATAATCTCAGAAATAGAAGACACCAATTAATATTTTTTTGTTCATCCAGGTCAGTTAATCAGTATTAGTTGCCATGGCTGTGGCTGTGTTGTGGTTGTTACCTTTGCGTTGATGCTAGCCTAGCTTGTTCTTGATGCTTTTTTGTTTATGGGTAGATCTTGTTGGGAGAGTTTTGTTCTACATGAAATCTTGTAAGTGGGATGGTTATGCTCTTAGTTGTTGGAAGTATGCTTTAGCTTTATGGTTATATAGAGTAGCAAAATGAGTTGCCAGTATCTTATGTTATTTGGTTTTTAAGATATTTTAGATTTTAAGTGAACCTGAATAAATTGGAAGCTAATTTAAGTTTCCTATGTAGAACTAGCCGATTCATTCAGAGTGCAGTGTGATCACAATATACACTTTTTGTTGTGCATGTACACTTGAGTTTATTAATTTTCTTTTAGTATTTTTTTGTATTTTCTTGTAATGGGCAATATTAGGGATCTGGGTTATCCGACTCTCTGTATAGGAGAGTCAGTTGCGAATCTTAGGGCATCATGGAGTTTTGAAATTTTCTCTCATTTAGAGAGGGGCTCTAAGAGGGAACCTACCCTCAGGAGTTTGGCTGGAGCATGCCTTAAAAAATTTGTATTCCTTTTCTTGGAGTGCAGTCTTGAAGTTTTCTCTTTTGTTCGTGTTGCTACCAAGTGGTCTACCATGCCGGCCTCCACCCGCACCAATGCTGCCGAGATCCAGTGCCACCTCCGCTTTGCCGTAGTCGATCACTCTCCTTCCACGTAGATGAACGCCCACTTCGATAGGCTCGAACCAAAGCTCGCTACCTTCACCCTATTATTTGTGCCCTTCACAAATGGGCCATGCCTTCATCCCCATCGGCATGTGTTTCTTCCTCACCACCAGCCACAGACACGTATGAGATATCTATGTTGTGTTCTTCTGACAAATCTACTGGTCATTTGCCGCAATTACACCAATCTTCTTGTTTGCAACAATGCTTTTCATTACTTCCCAGCCCTACGCCCCATTCACCATTCATTGCTCCCCCAACCACCCTCTCGTCAATCTCGACCCACCCTCTCATATCATTGGGTCTCTTCGATGGTCTTAAGCATGAGGGAGTATGGCTATACTATCTCATATATGCTACCTCCGCATGGATCGCGGGTGCTATCATAAGTCATCCGGCGTCAACAAGGCTCATCATCCGACCATCTCGGCCGCAAAGATTACTAAAGATCTAGATTCTAGACAAATGCAATCGACCATCAAATGCAATGTGACCATCTCAGCCGCTTCCGAGAAAGTCATCGCGCACAGTTTACTTAAGAAGCTCAACCTCGGAAACAAGGTTGATTTTCATGAAGGATGCATTGATATGTGCTCACACTTGAGTTTATGAATTTTCTTTTAATTTTTTTTTATGTATTTTCTTTTAATATTTTTGATGTAATGTCTTGGAGAGTTCCTAAAGGGAATCAACCCTCAGAAGTTTGGTGCAAGCATGCCTCACAAATTTGTTCCCTTTTCTTGTTTTAGTGCAATCTTATTTTTGTTGCTACCAATGTTTCCATTGAAGATTCCACAATTTTTCATTATATCTGAAATGTCGATATGATTTATGTTCTCTCTGTTGTTTTAGGGAAATGATGGTCCAGAGTTGGCCGTTTCAAAGCTTTTTGCATCCACTAAAAGAAATGATGCTCCTTTCGGAGGATTTGGTTCGTTTATGCATTGTATGAAAAATCTACCTTCCGAAGGAAAGATAACGGTGATAATTTTTTTCTTTGAGATTTTGTTTTGTCGAAGGCTGTCTTTTAGATACTGAACTCATATGCTTATTTCTTGTAGGCTACTGCAAATGAGGTTCAAAATCTTTTGTTATCTGGAAGAAGGAAAGAGGCACTCCAACGGGCACAAGAAGGTCAATTGTGGGGCCTCTCTCTTGTACTTGCAGCACAGTTTGGTGAGCAGGTTAGTCCTGTTACTTTTTTTGTGCCATTTTAGCATAACTTTTATTTTACTGATTTCTCATTAAAGATGATTTATCTTTTCATGTAGTAGACCTTTATTTCCCTTTTCTGGCTAATTATATGCAGTTCTATAGCGACACTGTGAAGCAAATGGCACTCCGGCAGTTTGTATGTGGCTCACCATTAAGAACATTATGCCTTCTTATTGCTGGGCAACCTGCAGATGTGTTTTCCACAGATAACTCCTGTGGCTTATCTAGTCCCGTTAATGGATTTAATCAGCGTTCCCAGGTAATTTATCAACTTGAATTCACTAGCAGATAAAATGGGATTTTCTGTGTTTTATTGGAGCTACATATTGTACTGGTCTAGTAAGCATGGATTCTTGGCTCTTGTAGCAGTCTTATATGTTGTATTCAAGATGTATTAGGGTTGGAAAACTCTCAGAAGTTTGTTCCTGAAACTTCCGGAAACCCGTTCCTGAAACTTTTGGAAATTTTCTAATAGTGATCGATGAGACGGTGGAACACGAGTTTTGGATCCGTTTGGGATTGATTTGTCATCTGCAATTTTGTCGTCGCCCGATGGACATCATGGAACACGAGTTTTGGATCAATGTTTCGGCATTTTTCATGTATTTTTTTATTTTTTATTGTTTTATTTATGGAGACCGGCCAACCATCGTATACGGACAATCATAGTCGTCCATGATGGTTGCCCTAAGTCATGCTTTATTCTAAATAAGAGTGTAGGGGTATCCATCATGGTCATTCCAAAAATTGAAGACATTCTTCCCGAGAATCGGCATTCTCTTATGGTGCTGACTCCACTATACGGCGAGTTGTAAACTCTTTGTTATGTTATTTTGGCTCCTTCTCTTGTTTCCTTCGTTTTTCGTTGTGTCAACCCTTCCCCTTCGCTGTATTCCTACAGACGACCTTCCAAACCAGCCTCCACCTCTACTTTTTTTGCTCCCCCCTCCTCCCGCGCACCTAGCAGCGGCCCCTCCGACTCCCCCTCATATCCCTAGCCGATCAGCCCCCCCCCCCCCCCCCCCCCCCCCCCCCCCCCCCCCCCCCCCCCCCCCACACACACACACACACACCAAGTCCTCGCCTGTCCTTCAATACACCCCCAACATTCCCAGCCCTCTCCTCCTTCTGCCAAATTATTGTCCAGGCCCTTACGGCCCATTTTCACCCCCTTGACAGCCTTGCCCTCTCTCCCAGAACCCCACCCAGCCAGCCCCTCCACCGCTTCTACAGCTGTTGCATCTCCTCACCATCGCATACGGCCCTACGTTTCCAACTGTTTTATAGTTTGATCTCATTATCATCATCATTGATGTACGTACTTAGTTCTTATATGACTATGGATGTCTTGCTGTGCTAGTTTATTCGTTCTGTGATTGAACATTCCGTGCATGATTTTTTCTCTTGCGCATTTAGCTATCACTCCTCCAAATGATTTATTCTCTTGCGCATTTAGCTATGGGTCCTCCAAATGGAGGAAAGTCAAACCAGCCCACTTGTTTAAATTATTTGCTTTCTTGTTTGTTATAATTGCTTGAGATATATGCTTTTATTATTACTTGCAATTTTTTGTCGGATCGTTATTTGCATGCATACATCATCTTAGGCTAGACAACAATTATTACCCTGGAACTACACCCAGGGTTGCATATTTAGAGTTCACACACCTAGCCTACTCAACATCACGTTCTCTTTTAATTTTAAATAAAAACGTTTCGAATTATCTACTCATGGATAGTCTAGGATACTCCTGTATACTCATAAGTATGCCTGAAATGTCAAAAAATTGTGTTGATGACATAGAAAAGGACACATGAAAGAAAATTTGCTGAATACATGTCATTCATGCTCATCTAGGATATGATATAATTTTTTGTGATACATAAATCTTATCATCATTTAATATATGATATTTAAATTATAACTATTAAAAAAATAAAGTAGATGTGAAGGTTACATGTCTTTATATTAATTTGTATTTATTTTTAAATAATTAAAACTTCAAAAATGTTTCTCATATCCTAGTCTTTTTTTTAATCGCGAATCTCGTATCCATATCATATCATATCTCATATCATGTCCCTGACCCCATGCAACATTGGTTGTTGTTGCATCTTTTTCAGTGAAACATGATTTAATATTTGCATGGACCAATCTCTCAGTGAAACTTGATTTAATATTTGCATGGACCAATCTCTCAGTGAAACTTGATTTAATATTTGCATGGACCAATCTCTCAGTGAAACTTGATTTAATATTTGCATGGACCAATCTCTCAGTGAAACTTGATTTAATATTTGCATGGACCAATGTTCTTAATTAGTATTATTCTCATTTGGCCATTTGATTATTTAGGTTCTACCAAACACCATGTTAGATGATTGGCAAGAGAACCTAGCAATGATTACTTCAAATCGAACAAAAGATGATGAACTTGTCATTATTCATCTTGGAGATTGTCTATGGAAGGAGAGAGGAGAGGTCAGTATTCTTGCAATGGTTTTCTGCTGCTTGCTTATTTATATTGCTGTATAACCCACTTAAAATTGTCCATCTTTGATGCAGGTAACTGCTGCACACACCTGCTACTTAGTTGCGGAAGCAAACTTCGAGCAGTACTCTGATAGTGCAAGGCTCTGTCTTATTGGTGTAGACCACATGAAAAATCCTCGAACATATCCTTCTCCTGATGCTATTCAGGTTCATACGATTGCCTTCATTTTTAAAGATTTCTCTTTTCAGCTGTCCGTGTTTCTGTCTTAGTGCTTGTTCTCTTGTCTAGCAAAAATATTAATTTTTATTGCTACCTATAGGTTCGCACAGCCTAATTTTTTTCCTTTTAGAGTGTTATATTTAGATGTGAGAAGGTCGACTGAGATGGTTTGTACACGTACAAAGTAGACCATTAGAGACACCTGTTAGGCATTGTGAGAGTCCAGTCACTTCGCATGTTAAACGAGAGAGGGGTAGACCAATAATGATGCGTTCCTTTTGTGTGCCTTTTGTGAGCAGTAATTATTATGTTTTGAGGGGGGTATTTTGGTCATGTATGTGCCGGGTATATAAGGCATTGTGGGGGGGGGGGGTGCATTAGGGTATGTTATGTTGTGGAGTGTTGTTGTTCTCAGCCGTCGGGCAGCATTCCTGCAGCTGCTATTGTCCGCCTGTTCAGGAGCCATCTCCTTAGGGTTGGATTGTGGGGTGTATGCTATTCTTCTTCCAGTTGCTTGATTAATGCAACTACTGTTCTATTGTTCCATTGGAAGTGTGTAGGAGAAGGCCTCCTAGCTGCTCCTCAGCATTCTGGTTGTATCGCTGGTATCAGAACCACCGCGGGTAGGATCAACCATGCCGGTCTCTGACAATACCCGTTCCAGCACCTCGACGCCGGACCAGGAGCTTCTTCGCCAGGAACACGTGGCGTTGGCCACCTCCGTCCACAGCCTCACCGCGCAATCAGAAAGACAAGGTCGCACGATGGATGAGCTCCGTACGATGATGACGCAGCTGCTTTCAACGCGGCCGGACAACCCTAGTGACTCCGGCGGCCTCACCTCCAACACCGAGGGGTACCGCCTTCCGGCCCAGGAGTCTCACATCAACAGCCGTTTACACTGTTTCGAGTTCCCGCGCTTCTATGGTGACGACTTACAAGAGTCGATTTACAAGGCAGAACAGTTTTTTGAGCTGGAAGAGACTCCTGATGACTTCAAGGTGTAGATCGCTGCTGCACATGTGGAGGGAAAGGTTTTATATTGGCACCAAGCCTTCATGAAGTCCCGTCTGACCCGACATTGGCTGACATGGGACGAGCACATTCACGCTTTGGCTCAACGTTTTGGTTCGGTCCCCTTTGACCACCCCATGGCAGAGCTCAAGAATTTGAAGCAGAGGGGGACGGTTCAAGCCTTCTTGGATGAATTTGATGTCTTGCTCCACCTGGTGAACCTCATCGAAGCTAATGCGATGAGTCTTTGCTTCGCCGGCCTCTGGGACGACATCGATTATGCCATCTGCATATTCCAACCAAAAACCTTGCAGGATGTCTTTGCCCTTGCACGGATGGAGGAACGACGGACAACCTCGTCTCAACGGCGAAGTGTCGTCGGATCGACAGAGACAAGCTGGGCATCCGAGCGGCGGGTGTCGTTGCCCAAGCCACTTTCGACCCGTATTTCGGTGTCGCCACCGGGCGACACTCCCACCAACCATCGTCGCTTGACGGCGGCGGAAATGGCAAACAAGAGGGCCAAGGGCCTTTGCTTTTGGTGTGATACCAAGTACACGGCCGACCCCCGTTGTGCGGCACGGGGGAAATCCTATGCCTTGGAACTCATTTTGGACGATGACGATGGTGACCCGGACTAGGGGGCCGAAGGCGCGACCGAGGACCTACTTGACCAGGGCGCGACAGAGGAGGTTCCACATTTATCGGTGCACGCCTTGATGGGGGTCACCCAATATCAGACCATGAAGGTTACAGCTTCGCATCAAGGGCAGACCATTCACGTTCTCATCGACTCGGCGAGTACCCACAATTTTGTGGACGAGGGAGCGGCTCGGCGACTGCACTGCCCTTTGACACTGATTCCTACCTTCAATGTCTCCATTGCGGATGGAAGGCGTGTTTTGAGCTCCAATAAAGTGGCCGGTTTTACTTGGCGGATGCAGGGGGTGTTTTTTACCACCGACGTGTTGGTGTTACCACTGGGGGGTGACGCTGTGTTGGACGTGCAGTGGTTAAGCACATTGGGGGTCATTAATTGGAACTTCGACAATCTCTGTATGGATTTCACAAGCCAAGGACGGAAAGTCTCCTTGCGGGGCACTAAGACGGCAGCCGGCACTTGGATGACACAACACAGCTTGGAGAAATTGATCGCCAAGGAGGGTACCTTGAACATGCTGTCATTCTGCACTCTGTACCGGGTTCAAGCAACACTTGCAGGGGAGGCTACAACGCCGGTGCACTCGGCCGAGCACGGGGAGGCCGGCCGAGCACGGGGAGGCCGGCCGAGCACGGGGAGGCCGGCCGACCAGCGCTGCACTGGGCGGAGCAACTTTTCCTCACTACCGGAGAGGGAGACCGCCTTGGGGAACCAGTTGGGGGCGTGCAGCCACCTGAGGACACCTGCGGGCTGGAGGAGGTGTTGGCGCAATTCGTGGATATCTTTCGGGAGCCGACAGGGCTGCCTCCGCATCGGGACCATACGCACAAGATTCCCTTATCTGGGGGACACGACGACATCAATCTGCGGCCCAACCGCTACCCGCCGCTACAAAAGGACGAGATAGAAAAATTGGTAAACGAAATGTTGCAAGCTGGAATCATCCGACCAAGTAACAACCCTTCTGCTTCACCGGTGGTGTTCCAGCTTGCAACATTTCGTTTACCAATTTTTCTATCTCGTCCTTTTGTAGCGGCGGGTAGCGGTAGGGCCGCAGATTGATGTCGTCGTGCCCCCCGGATAAGGGAATCTTGTGCGTATGGTCCCGGTGCAAAGGCAGCCCTGTCGGCTCCCGAAAGGTATCCACGAATTGATCCAACATCTCCTCCAACCCGCAGGTGTCCTCAGGTGGCTGCACGCCCACAACTGGTTCCCCAAGGCGGTCTCCCTCCCCGGTAGTGAGGAAAAGTTTCTCCGCCCAGTGCAGCGCTGGTCGGCCGGCCTCCCCTTCCAATAAAGTGTGCATGCTTGCTAAGGCGGTCAACCACCACCAAGACCGTCGTCTTCCCGTGACTCTTGGGCAGCCCCTCCACAAAATCTAGTGAAATCTCTTGCCAAATCCTCTCCGGTATTGAAAGGGGCTGAAGTAACCCCATGACCTTCTGGTTATCCGGTTTACACTGTTGACACACAATGCAACGCTGCACATAGTCATAGACCTCCACCTTCATTTTCTTCCAAAAATATATCCTCTTCAAGCTTTGGTACGTGGTCATGATGCCCGAGTGATCCGCCAAGTGCTTTCGTGGTACATTTTCAACAACTTTAGCTTGATGGCAGCATCTTCGCCAGCTACTAACCAGCCCTTCCGCTTCAACAACCCTCTCTCCCACTGATACTTGGGGTAACTAGTGCTGTCCACCGCTTTTTGTGTGATAATATGTTGTAGTTTGGGGTCACGTCGCCACGACTCCTTGAATTCCCTAAACCCTTAAATTTTTTTTATCCTAATTATTATTTATTATAAATTGGAGACGGATGTGTAGAAAAAATAGTGATAAAACAATAATTTTTCCAAAATCAAAAGAGTTATTGGGTTGCAAAAATAAAATATTTTTACCCCCTTTACTTCTTTTTCTTAATTTTATTTCTTTTATTGTTATTCTAGTTTTGTTAACAAATAAAACTCATTGCATAGAAAGGAAAAAGATCTGTAGATTGGACCCTCTGTCTCCGGGGTGCACACAAGTTTTCCTTCCCTTGTTTGTACTGGATAGTGTAATCATAGCCCAATAATTTTGAGAAATAATTTTGTTGCGCCGTGGTCGCCAACTTTTGGTTGGAAAGAAACTTCAAGCTCTGTTGGTTCGTGCGGATGGTGAAGGGCCCAGTAATCAAGTAATGCCGCCAGTGTTGCACTGCTAGGACCATGGCCAAGAGTTCCTTTTCATAGACGGAAAGCATCACATTTTTCTTACCTGACGCCTTGCTGAAATAGGCTATGGGTCGGCCTTGTTGTAGGAGAATCGCTCCAATTCCCTTATCAGACACATCAGATTCCACCACAAATGCCTTGGTGAAGTCCGACAAGCATAGCACCGACGGTTGGGAGACGACTGTCTTGAGTTAGATGAACGCTTGTTCTGCCTCCGGCGTCCATTGTTGGCGGACTGATTTCAGCAGGTCTGTTAACGGCCTCGCAAGGCTGCCGTAACCTTGAATGAACTGGCGATAGTACCCGGTGAGGCCCAAAAAGCCCCGCACCTGCTTGATCGTCTTGGGAACCAGCCACTCCAACATAGCTCGCACCTTCTCCGGATCAGTGGACACTCCGCCGTGGGATAAGATATGGCCGAGTTAATGAATCCGACGCTGTCCGAAGCTACATTTACTCCTCTTTAGAAACAAGCTATGACGGCGAAGTGGCGCCAGGGTGAAAGTGATATGCTCCAGATGTTCCTGCCAGGAGGGACTAAAAATCAATGTCATCGAAAAAGACTAAAATGAACTTCCTGAGTTGGTCCTTGAAAATCTTGTTCATCAAACTTTGAAATGTCGACGGGACGTTGGTCAACCCGAACGACATGACCAAAAACTCGTAGTGGCCATGATGTGTCCGAAATGCCGTCTTGTACACATCTTCCTCCGCCATTCGGACTTGATGATAACCAGTACGCATGTCCAACTTTGAGAAAAAAACAACCCCGTGTAATTCGTCGATGAGTTCACTTTATTGCGTTGGCCCATCCGTATACCGCCAAAAGTGTGGCTCAGTTTTTTTTATTCTATTTTCTGGTTGCATGGGTTACCCGAGTCGATCGTTAGTGATCGGGACCCCACCTTTGTAAGCCAATTTTGGCGCGAGCTCCTCCGAGTGTTACAGGTCAAGCTCAGGTTGTCCACAGCGTACCATCCCCAATCCGACGGCCAAACCGAAGTGGTGAACCGGTGCTTGGAGAACTATTTACGGTGTATGTGTTGGGAGAGGCCTAAGAATTGTGCCCATTGGTTACCGCTCGCGGAATGGTGGTACAACACTACGTACCAAAGCGCCATCAAGATGACACCTTATGAGGTGTTCTATGGGCAAGCACCGCCCCTACATGTGGCTTATGACCCGGGACTGACGAGGGTGGAGGCAGTGGACCGTTCGTTAGCGACACATGAGCAAGTCATACACCTTTTAAGTGTGAATTTGGCGGCTGCTCAGAATCGCATGAAAATGTTGGCGGATAAGAAGCGACGGGAAAGGGTGCTAGAGGTGGGCTCGTGGGTGTATGTGCGCTTACAACCCTACAGACAGACATCCGTTCGCCTGAGGGGCTGTCACAAGCTATCGCCTAAGTTCTTTGGGCCGTTTCAGGTGGTGGAATGGATTGGGGCCGTGGACCTACCGGTTGAATCTTCCAGAGGAATCGAAGATCCATCATACCTTTCATGTCTCGCAGCTACGAGAGCATCATGGGGATTCACCTTCATAGGTACTCCCCCTACTATCGACAGTTAATAGTGAAGGCCAGGCAATGGTGGAGCCGGTAGCGGTGCTGAATCTTCGCATAGTTCCTCGCGACGGCAAAGCAGTGACTCAGTGGTTGATCCAGTGGGCTCAAGGGACAACAGAGGAGGCAACTTGGGAGGACCTCTGGCAGATTCGGAAGAGGTTCCCTGATTTTCATCCTTGAGGGCAAGGATGTGGTGGAGGAGAGGGTGGTTGATGCGTTCCTTTTGTGTGCCTTTTGTGAGCAGTAATTATTATGTTTTGAGGGGGTATTTTGGTCATGTATGTGTCAGGTATATAAGGCATTGTGGGGGGTATATTAGGGTATGTTATGTTGTGGAGTGTTGTTGTTCTCAGCCGTCGGGAAGCATTCCTGCAGCTGCTATTGTCCGCCTGTTCAGGAGCCATTTCCTTAAGGTTGGATTATGGGGTGTATGCTTGTAATCTTCTTCCAATTGCTTGATTAATACAACTACTGTTCTATTGTTCCATTGGAAGTGTGTAGGAGAAGGCCTCCTAACTGCTCCTCAGCATTCTGGTTGTATCAAATAAAGACTTGGAATGAAACTATAACGAAAGACATGACGTACTTAGGCATTAGTGAGATTATGACAAAAGATAGGGCACAATGAAGACAAAGGATCCATATAGCCGACCCACTATAGTGGGATAAATGCTTGAGTGTTGTTGTTGTTGAGAGTGTTATATTTATTTTTGTGACACATGTTAGTTAAAAAAATTGTTTTTCATGCAAGTAACATACTGCTATACTACCTAAAGGCTGCACTTCTGGAATATGCAAATAATTGACCAGGGGTTCAGCATTTTATTCTCGTGCCTAGAATGTTGAAGGTAGTTTTGAGTAAAAAATCTGTCGTAGGATGAGTGCTTTTGTTTTAACAATTTTTCTGTACTATTTATGTGATTCAATAATGAACGTGTTTGTCAATGTATTTGTGCATGCCCCTACTCACACGGAAGATATGTTTATGTTCAGACACACATGTAAGTTTGTCCAAATACATAAGTTTATTGTATGATCGTGATACAATGCAGTTTACCTTGTGCATTTTCTTAGAGTGTCTTAGGCTCTGTTTGGGACCAAGGTTGTCAGGATCGAGATCCTAGATGAGATCATTGTGAGGTAGGATCGGATCAGATAGCAAGTTCAGATCGAGGATCGCTTTACAAAATCAGGATCGATTTACAACATCTGGATCGTAGGATCGTAAGATCCTATGATCCGGATCGCGATCCTGACAACCTTGTTTGGGACAGCTGTACTTGATAAGAAAGTTGTTGTTTGAATGCAGTGGTGAGAATATGGGTCAGTTTGTTTGACCGTTTTTTCTCCTTTGCGTTGGCACCGGAACGCTATTGGGCAAAATGATCCATTTGGTTTGAGCGTTGCGTTGACAACGTGCCAATTTTTGGCGTTCCCAACGAAGCTTTCCGACAGGAGCTTGGCCCTCCTTTTCAACGGAGCGTTCCCACAGCCACCACTGTATCACTTTCGCAAAAAAAAAAACAACTCCTCTCCTTTTCAACGAAGCTTTCCGTGGACGCCGTGAGCTTGGATCTCCTCCGCCGTGGACGTCGGCGAGCATTTTGCCATGGACGCCGACGAGATAAACTGACCAGAAGCTTTCCGTGAAGCTTTCCGTGGATGCCGTGAGCTTGGATCTCCTCCGCCGAGGCGCTGCTGCTTTCTTTCTTGAAGCAGGAAGATGAACAGTTATAATAACAATATATTATTATTATATAATATTATCATATATTATTAATTATTAATTATTAATTATTATATTATGATTATGATTATATAATATTATCGTATATTATTATATATTTATATTATATATTATATTATATTATATTCTATAATATTATCTTATTATTATTATTAAATTTAATTTATAATAAATATTAATTATAATTTTTATTTCATTTTAATTAATGTAATTGCAAAAAATTTATAATTAAATGTAACAGAAACGCCACCGCTGTTTTACCAAACTGTTTCTCCATTTTGAACAGCTCTGCAACCGCTGTTTTACCAAACTGTTTTTCATTCTGAACAGCTCCATTCTCACAGCTCCATTCTCACAGTTCCTTTCTCACAGCTCCTTTGTCCACCGCCACCGCCGAAACAAACTGACCCTAAAGCTGTTAGAAAAGTTCTGATGAAAAAGCTGTAGACTGTTTGGCGAACCTGCGCTTAAGTGCTGTTTGAAATGGTGTTTTGGTCAATATTTGTGGGTCAAGCTTTCAGTCAGAAAATCTAAAAAAATCCATTCCAAAATTAAATACATAGAAATAAACAATTGAACCATTTCTCCATGAACTGGAGCAAAAAAACTTTTCATGAATCTAAGTGATTTTGTGGAAAAATTGGCATTGGATCATTGTAGGAGAAGAAATTAAGGATGATTTCAAATATATCATCATTAAACCAGTTAAATCCATGATAAAAGAACAGTCTTCCTGCCCGCATTTAATCTTCAAGTAACTTCACAACCCTAGTTAGAGATCCATTCGGTGGTTACTTGATAAGTTGATGCAGCAGCTTGCAGGCTCCTCCAGTTAGCTGTAGAGGGAAGATCCAGTTGGTGGCAGAGGAGGCTCCAACCAGGAGGCGGTGCATGGGAAGAAATGGGTCAGGATCTGCTCGATCTGACACCCACAAGCGACTGCCACCCGGGAGGAGAGAGCGGAGAGGATGGAAGAGTTTCAGCCACAGGTGCATCAGATCTTCTTCATTCACAATTTGGTGATGCATCAAAATAGCATATAGCATCTGCCTTCTTTGGTCTTTTTACTCTCCGAGGTTTGAGTGATCTTTGTAGAGAAAGCTCAAAAACTTGTATGTATTGATTATGTAAATACAAGAAGAGAATACAAATATATAGGAGGAAGAGAGAGAGAATAAATCATATACAAGATGTGAGACTAAAAAGAGAAGAGAGCAATAATGAGCCCAAAAGATGGGCCCAATACATGGGTTATTCTAACACTCCCCGACAAGTTGGAGCGTACAAATCGTATGCACCAAGCTTGGACAAGCATTGATAGAAGAGTGCCTTGGGAAGAGCCTTTGTGAGGACATCCGCAACTTGTTCCGACCCTGGGACATGCTTTAGATCGAGCTTCTTCATTTGAACTTTTTCCCGAATGAAGTGACAATCGACTTCAATGTGTTTTGTTCTTTCGTGGAAGACTGGGTTCTTGGCAATATGTATAGCCGCTTGGCTGTCACAAAAGAGAAGAGCCGGTGACGGTAATTTTACACCCAGATCAGTGAGAAGACTCTCAAGCCATGTCAGTTCCGATACAACATATGTCATTGCCCTGTATTCTGCCTCAGCTGATGATCGAGCAACGACCGCTTGTTTCTTGCTTCACCATGTAATCAAATGTCCTCCAAAATATGTGCAAAAATCACTAGTAGATCGTCAGTCATCAAGAGAACCAGCATAATCAGCATCTGAGTATGCAACTAAAGTTGGAGCAGAAGAAGAGGTTCGGTAAACAAGTCCTTGACCAGGAGCTGTTTTTAGGTACCTGAGAATACGTTCAACAGCTTGAAGATGAGATTTTCGAGGAGAGTGCATGTACCGACTGACAAGACCAACAACAAAAAAAATATCTGGTCTGGTAACCGTGAGATAGATCAATTTTCCAACGAGTTGTCGATAATATTCAAGATTCTGGAGAAGTAGATGAGCACACCTTGTGGTTAATATCCATAGTCAGCTTACATGAAAGACCAGCCTGAGCGCACGTTGAGATAGAATAACTTGTGACAACCTCAAGACCCAAAAAATATTAATATGTCCTTTGTCTGAAAGACGGAGTTTAGATGTATAGGCATATATCCCTTGTATCAGACAAAGAAGAACGCACTGCTTGCCAAGGATTGACTGAAAATGAGTAAAAGATTACTGGAAGACCCTGACCGGCAAGACTGATGCACCCGCGCTTTGTTTTGTTATTTTTTATCGTGTTTTTTTTATATGAACGTTTTTGCGATTTTGGATTTTTGTGTCGTGTAGTTGTATTGCGCAGATTTGCGCAGCACACACTTTCGCGCAAATTTTTGTTTGGCTCGTTGGTTGACCGGCCCGTTGAGGTCCGGATAGAATAGGGCAAGCAAATAATAATTAACTAATTTTTGTATTTTTTTCATCGCAGCCGGTCGAATTCTCCTCCACTTCTTCTAGCCCATTTCAAATGAACTATGAATGTTTTAAAATAAAGCTCAAGCCTAACCCTAACCCCCCCATCAAACCCTAAACCCCACACCTATTATAAAAACAAATCCCCCCCCCCTATGAGAGCCGGTTGGAAAAGGAAAAACTTCTTTGGTTTTAGTCGGGTTCCCCAGCACCGTATCTCGCGCTTCTCTGCGCGAGGAAACTTCCCAGGTCCTTTGTCTCCCGAAGAACTGCCGCTGCCAATCGGTCTTCCTCACGGATCTCTGGTTTAGTCGCGATGTCGACGACTTTGACGACATCAACCGCCGGACCTCCATACTTCATATCTTTTCCTCCCTTCCGCCGACGTGAGTCCCCAAGGCAGGCAAAGAAGAACGTGGCTGCTTGCCGAGGATACATGAGTCACACTGAAAAGGAGTAAAAGCCCTAATATATCTGCCATTTTGAAGAGCCACCATACTATTTTGTGCATGTGGATTGTGCTGGTTTCTAGACGTGCGGTACCGGCAGAGGGGTTTTATCGGTTTAAAATGCCCAATTCGCGCCGCGTTTATTTCAAATACGTATTTTACGTTTTTTAAACTACACCCCCCTTTAAATCACATCACATGCCCAAGACGCGATGTCACGCCGTGGAAGAAACAGAAGACAAAATGGTGGGAGATTCGTCGAGAAGGTAGAGCTCGTTCCGCAGCCGGCCTTTACCAATGGTAGTCTGCGTCCGTCGATCCTGTATAACAAATGAAGAGGAGGTGAATATAACCGAACAATCAAGATCAGTCGTAAGACGTCCAACAGAAAGTAAATTAAACGGTGAACTCGGAACATGAAGAGCCGAGCGAAGGGTGATCGACGGGTTGAGTGAAAGATCTGCCGAGCTGGAGACAGGAACCATCGCCCCATTGGCCACAGTGATGGTCTTCGGATAAGGAGAATCCGAGTACTGGGCAGGCTGTTGCGAAGTAATGTGATGAGTGGCACCAGAGTCCACAATCCAGCCCAGGCTGGTGGAGAGACAAGCAGCACCTGTGTTGGAAACGGAGGCGACAGAGGCAGATGGTGGGTTGAGCAGACTCTGAAGATGCTGGAGCTGATGACGGACGGTCTCCAGATCAGGAGGACTGACGTCAGTAACAGTAGATGCCGTTGGACGAGGAGGATAACCAATTTTCTTGTAGCTGGTCGCCTCAAGATGACCATCTTTCCCGCAGAAGGAACACTTTGGCCGACCCCGGCCACCACGGCCAGGGCCCCGAGAGCCCGAACCCCCCCCCCCCCCCCCCCCCCCCCCCGAGCAGAAGTAGGAGGGGATGGTAGGAGCGGAGGGGCTTGCTGAAGAAGGGTCGGGGGAGAAGGAGCAGAAGTATCTGGAGGAGGGGATACATGGAGAATCATGGAGCATACATCAGAGAAAGATGGTGTGGTGGGAGCAGCCAAGACCTGAGCACGAAGGCTCCGAAGGTGAGGTGGAAGACGGGTCATGATGATGGCAATGCAAGCGGATTCCTTCTGAGCGCGCTGAGCAGCATGATCATTGGTGGGCGGTTGATGCTGGATCCATGCTTCAGCAAGAGTTTTAGCCCGAGCGACAAACGAGGTCATATCCAAAGCCCCGCCAGTGTCGAGAGCAAAGAGGTCAGTGAGTATGTCATAGAGATGTTGAAGGCTGTCGCGGACTGAGTACAAGGAATGCAACTCATCTCACATAGCCTTGGCGGTGTCGTGGTACATAGCCATCTGATAAGGCTCACCATCCAAGGAATTCAGGATCCAAGTCTAAACGCGGCCATCATTGCGGAGCCAATCATCGGTAAGAGGAGACGGAGGTGCCTGAGTAAGGTGAGACAGAAGACCCTTGGCCTGAAGAACCCGTCGAACTGAGTGCACCCAAGGAATAAAGTTTTTCTTGCCAGAAAGAGAGATGGTAGTGATCCTTAGCTCGTCACGAACTTCAACAGAGCAAACCGAGCGGTCTGTAGGACAGGCCGGGCGGTCAATAGGCGGACTGGCCGCCGAGCTAGTGGAGTTACCCGAAGAAGCCATAGAGGCAGACCGCAGAATCAGACCACCTATGGAGACCGCCTCGAAAAGAGCAAGAGGTCGCACGACAAGACCGCACGGGAAGGACTGGAGACCGCGACCAAAAAAATGCGGAAAAGGTACTTGTCCGCACGGTCACGCCGGTCACCAGCGAGTAGTCAGTTCGCGACCAAAATGCGGAAAGAAAGAAGTCCGCACGGTCTAGGTGAACACAACAGCGGTCATATCATACGACGCAGTCCGCAAGAAGAGAGAGAGAGAGAGTCCGGCGGACAAGAGCAGTCCGCAAGAGAGGAGAGTCCGCTCGACTAGAGCAGAGGCCGCCCGGTCAAGATGTGAAAGCACCAGCGGCAGAAGGAGGCCGCGACCAAAGGCGAAGCGGACTGGGAAAAGAAAGCCGCAGCGGACAGAGACAAGCCACGCGGACAGGAAGAGCAGGAGAAGCGCGACCAAAATGCGGGAGAGGAACAACCCACACGGTCTGGCGGATCACAGCAACGGTCTGAGGAGAAGGAAATCGCGAGTAGAAAGACTCAAGCGGATAGAGAAGGCAGGTCGCGGATAGACAGAGCAGCGAATAGCAGAGTAGCGGACTGAAGACAGGTCGCGGCGAGCAGGAGCATTCCGCCAGAAGAACAACGACCAAGAACCGTCGGCGAGCAGGGAGACCGCAGCGGACAGTGGAGAATAAGGGAGAAGGTGGCCCCACGGATCAGGGAGAGAAAGGGCTATAAGAAGCCAGAGGGGGGGGGGGTGGAACCACGTGAGAAAGGGAGCAACTGGAGGCAGCGGAAAAGAAGCGGACAGAGACGGGCAAGCCGCAGAATAGAAGCGGACAGAGACAAGCAGGCCGCGGGAGGCAGGCCGCGGGAGGCAGGCCGCGAGAGGTCAACCGAGGTGGACAGAAAAGAAGAGTCCGCGAGAGGCCGATTTTGGCTCTGATACCATGTAGAGAAAGCTCAAAGACTTGTATGTATTGATTATGTAAATAAAAGGAGAGAATACAAATATATAGGAGGAAGAGAGAGAGAGAATAAATCCTATACAAGATGTGGGACTAAAAAGAGAAGAGAGCAATAATGGGCCCAAAAGATGGGCCCAATACATGGGTTATTCTAACAATCTTCAAGGAGGAAAACGTCAGCTTTTACACTTCGATCTTGAATCTTTTGATATTTGGGTTTGGGAGCAGCACTTTCTAAATGAATTATGGATTTTGTGTTTTTTCTAATTTTTTTCTTTATATTTCTGTTGCAAATTTTACCTAGTATGCTTTAAACGTAATTTTTGTTGTATGTACTTTATTAGGTTGCTTAGAGTATAGCATATGGAAAGATTCAGCTTGTTTGGGTTATTTTTATGAAAGATACTAGTTGTAATTTTGGAACCTGGTTATTTTTCACGACACTAGAGATTTTAGAACCACCCTTTAGATCTTTTAAAAGCTACGTGACATACATCTGCAGCTAAGATTGCTTGCACTTTATTGTTTTAATTCGTTAGTGTTTTGTGTGGGGGAGAATTTTCTTTTTATTGTGAAAAAAATCCGTTCTAAACATTCATATGACATAGTATTGAAATCATTAAATGTTAAAAAAATCTTTAAAATATTTTGTCATCAATTTTTTGTGCAAAATTTTTTTGCAACACAATCTATACGAGGGATCTCTTGTTGGGTTTTTATAGAGGGCATTGTGGCTAGTTGCAATGAGTGTTGGCCAGATTGACCACCTGTCATATTTGGCTTCTCTGGATCGACGATCCGAGTTCATTGATGCGTTTGGATTTTCGTTTACTTACATTTTCACATATTACATCGTATTTTGTAGTCTTTATTTAATGTAATCGGGCTCATTACATTAGTGACCAATCATAGTCGTTAATGTAAGGGATGTCATAGGGTAGTTAATGTAAGGGATGTCATCGGGTAGTTTATTATAAATATGAGTAGGGGAAGCCACCAAGGTATTACAAATTTTGAAGAAGATCTCCCAGAATCCTCTGATCCTCTTCCGGTGGCGACTCCGTGAGGCCCTAGGTGACGACTCTTAGGTTTGTTCTTCTATCCTCCACCCTTTTGCTCCAAAATCTCCCCTACAAAAGGAACAGCCTCCCCTTGAAACTCTACAACAAATCCATATTTTCAGCCCACCGAGCCTTCAACTTCCCTCCAGGAAGCTCACGCCACAATCCCTTTTCCTCCCATTTGTTTTCTCCCAGGAATCCTCCGCCTCTACCCTCACCGAGCACAACATTACTCCTTCCTGTTTCTACACTACATCACCCCTGCAGAAGCCCACCTGTCAGTCCCAGGGAAATACTCATTTGGGCCTTTCTACCTCCCAACCAGCAAGGCCAAACCAGCCGCCCACTTCCCTCTTGCAAGATCCCCATCCGACACCCATAGATTTGTTCTGCATCAGATTGTGTAAATGTTTTTGTGATTTTCTAAATTTTGATTATCATGTTTGATCTTTTGCTATTAGTCTCATTTCATCTCTCAATCAGAAACCTCACAATTTTATCGGTTTCTTATGCATAGATAGGATTTGGAATTTTCTTGATTTTGGTTTGACATGAAGACAAAAAGATTTGTTACTTAATAACGGTGGTGACAATGACATCTATCGTAAGTTAGCAAAAAAAATCACTTGCCTTGTTTATGTAAAATGATGAATTAAAATCACTTGAGAATTCATCAAGTCGACAACAAATAGTTGAGATAATGTTAACGATGATGGTGATACTGCTGCTTTTGGATCACATGTTTGGTTTGCAATATATAGGTTTTAGTAGCATTGTAGCTGTTTCTAAAGGGCTGCTTTGAGGGTTAGGAATATTTTTATTTCTTACTAAAAAAAATTCTGATTCTTGTTCCTCCAGTTGTTTATTGTTTTTTTTTACATGTCAGTATGTGTGGTTATCTTTGGAGTAGGCGTGCACAAAAAGCCAGAGCCCCAAATTCATGACCTGGTTGCAATATATAGGTTTTAGTAGGCATTTTAGCTGTTTCTGTAGGGCCTGCTTTGAAGGTTAAGAATATTTCTATTTCTCTTTACTGATTCTTGTTGCTCCTGTTGTTTATTTTTTACATGTCAATGTGTTGTTACCTTAGTAGTAGGTGTGCACAAAAAGTCAAAGCCCGAAATTCCAGCCCGAGTAGACCCGGTTAAAGCCCTGTTAGACCTGGGTCTGGCTAGGCTCGAGCCCAAGCTAGGGCTAGGGGGCCCTGATTGGCCCCCTATTTAAGCTGTGGCCCAGCCTGGTGCCTGACCAATAAGGGCCTGGCAGCTGACCTCCCAGCTTTAGTGCTTGCTGCTGCCCAGTGGCTGACTAGCCGGACCCATGGCCTGATTTGGCCCTGCCAGTCAGACCTTGGCAAGCCTCCCTTTCAGGTGAGGGCTTTGGCCCGAGTTGGGTCTTGCAAAAGCAAAGCCCGGTGAGAATAAAGCCCGGACCCAGCAGGACGGGGTCTGGCCGGGCCTTTTGTGCACCCCTTCTGAGTAATAGTTTTAGTTCTCCAATATAAGGTTGGTTTATTATCTTAGCCCTTTTCATTTGGTTATATCTTTTCATAAATGCTTTTCTACATTTTGAGGAATTTGGATTGCTTATTCTATCCCTGTTAGGAAATAATTGTGTTGAAAATAGAGTGAGGTACTTTATGTGGAGAAAATGATCAAAATAGTTTCTTGGCTATTTAGCATGTATTGATTTTTCAGTCTACTTTTTTGCCTACAATATGATCATTAAATTTACAAAAATGATTATTTTAATACTGATGTAAACATCAGGATAGTTTTGCCGAGGCTAGGGAAAACATATATTTACATGAAAGTGATAAGAACTACTAGGGGGAGAGAGGAAAACTAGAGAGAAGGAGGGAAGAGAGGCTAGGGTTAGAGGAAGAGGAAGAAAATACCTCAGGGTTTAGTTGCATGCCTCCAATAGAAGACCTCCCCGGGTATAAGTACCCGGGCCAGGGAGGGAGCCGGCCGGCCCCTCCACATAGGGATGAACCGGTTGGTTCAGCCCTTGGCCGGCTGGTTCTACTGAGTGGGGGCTGAACCGTATGGTTTAGCCCTTTCGCTGCTCGTCGTCTCCTTGCGCCTGCGAGCATAATAACGCCCCGAGAAACGGTCCGCGGTCGGGGGCGTAACATTCCCCTCCCCATCAAGACCTCGCTTGTCCTCAAGATGGAAATCCGGTACAGCTCCTTGAAGTCCAACAGATCAACCCGGGAGTTATGTACTTCCGATAAGTGCTTCCACTTGACCAAGAGTTCGGCCCGAAACTCGGCGCCACGCTGCTTCCATCAGAGTAAGAGAACCGTCTCCGACATGGGCCGAAGTTCACCTGCAACGGTAGCCTCCGGTAAGAAAGGGCTCGGTTGGGCACTGTCGATCTTCTTATTGAGCAAAGAGACATGAAATGTCGGATGGATCCGGGAGCTCGCAGGAAGCTCCAACGTATAAGCGACCGGCCCCACCCTTTTGAGAACACGAAAGGGGCCATTGTATCGAGGAGACAGCTTCTGATTTGTACGGAGAGCCACTGAGAGCTGTCGGTAGGGTTGGAGCTTAAGGAATACTTCATCGCCCACGGCGAACTCCCTCTCGTTGCGATGCTTGTCCGCCTGGGTCTTCATACGATTCTGGGCAAGGCGAAGATTCGTCCGTAATATCACTAAAGTGCGATCGCGGTCGCGGAGGACCCGATCGACCGCCGGTAATGCCGTGCTGCCCGGCTCATAACTGGTCAAAGAAGGTGGCGGGCGGCCGTAAAATACCTCAAAGGGCGTCATTTTGCTGGCGGAGTGGTAAGCAGTGTTGTAACAATATTCGGCCCAGTGTAGCCAGCTGGTCCAAGTCCGAGGCTCGTCCATGACGAAACACTGGAGGTAGGTCTCCACGCCGCGATTAAGAACCTCCGTTTGGCCGTCGGTCTGGGGGTGATTTGCGGTGTTGAAACTGAAGCGAGTCCCTTGAAGCCTGAAAAGCTCTCGCCAAAACTGGCTCACAAAAGTGGGATCACGGTCGGAAATGATGGCGCGTGGGAGGTCGTGCAAGCGGACGACTTCCCGAGTGAAGAGTTCGGCGACCGATTCCGCCGTATAAGGGTGACTGAGAGCGAGGAAATGACCATACTTGGAGAGCTTGTCGACCACCACCAGAATGACCGACTTGCCCTGAGACTTGGGCAATCCATCAATAAAATTCATCGACACAGTATCCCATATGTGCTGCGGAATCTCAAGTGGGTGGAGCAACCCGACAGGTGTAGTCGTCTCGTACTTCTGTCGATGACATGTCTCACACTGTCGCACAAACTGTTGCACATCACGGCGTATCCCCGACCAAAATACATTTGCTCTCGTCCTTTGGAGGGTACAAAGCACTCCTGCATGACCTCCCACGGGAGAGGAATGAAACTCGTGGAGCATAACTGTCTTCCATGTTGAACCTGGAGGTATGACGACTCTGTCGTGGTAATGTAGTCGCCCATTCTGTAGATGATAACCTGGCGTCACAGTCTCCCCACGCTGGAGGGCCTCCACGAGAGCGCGTAAAGAGGGATCCCGCAAGACCTCCTCGTGTATGTCATCGAACGAGTCGAGGATCGGCCCCGAAATCTGGGTGAGCGCACCATCAGGTAGGCGGGACAAGGCGTCCGCCACCACATTCTCCTTGCCCTGGCGGTAAACGATCTCATAGTCGTAGCCCAAAAGTTTGGTGACCCACTTCTGCTGAAGAGGAGAGGAGACTCGCTGGTCCAACAAGTGCTTCAAACTTTGGTGATCTGTACGGATCTTGAAGTGCCGCCCCAAAATATATGGCCGCTAAAGGCCTACTGCCTGAACCACTGCCAAGAGCTCCTTTTCATACGTGGACAGTGTCAACGTCTTAGGCGCCAACGCCTTACTATAAAAAGCTAGTGGGCGGCCCTCCTGCATCAAGATGGCGCCCAGCCCCACCCCGGAGGCGTCCGTCTCCACAACGAACTCCTTAGTGAAATCCGGAAGGGCTAACACTGGGGTGGTCGTCACCGCCTGTTTGAGCGCCTGAATAGCCGCCTCAGCGTCCTCCTGCCATGAGAAAGCATCCTTCTGTAGTAGCTGGGTCAGTGGTCGAGCGATCTTCCCATAATCTCGCACGAACCGTCGGTAGTAGCCGGTGAGGCCCAAGAATCCTCGCAGAACCCGAACCGTCTAGGGCCGCGGCCAAGAAACCATGCTCTCAATCTTCCGAGGGTCAGCTTTGACCCCTTCCGTCGAAACCAAGTGTCCCAAATACTCGACCTCCTCCTGCCCAAAAGAACACCTTGAGCGCTTAGCATACAACTGGTGCTTCCGTAGAATAGAAAGGACCTGCTCAACATGGCATAAGTGATCTTCCCAATTAACACTGTATATCAAGATGTCATCAAAGAATATCAGCACAAAGAGGCGAAGTAGTGGGCGAAAGATCTCGTTCATATTGGCTTGGAAGGTGGATGGGCCGCCAGTCAGCCCGTTGGCCATCACCAGGAACTCGTAGTGGCCATCGTGGGTCCTGAAAGCCATCTTATGGACGTCCTCTTCCCGCATAAGGATCTGGTAGTAGCCCGACCGCAGGTCAAGCTTCGTGAATCGAGTCGCCCCGTGTAACTCATCCAAGAGCTCCTCAACCAATGGAATTGGGAACTTATCTTTCAAGGTGATGTCGTTCAAAGCCCGGTAGTCGACACAAAACCGCTACGAGCCATCCTTTTTCTTGACGAGAATAATCGGGGCCGAAAAGGAGCTTGTGCTGGGTCGGATAATCCCGGCGTCGAGCATCTCTCGAACGTTGCGCTCGATCTCTGCCTTCTGCATGTGTAGATATCGGTAAGGCCGGATATTGGTGGGCTCCGCTCCGGCCTTGAGGACAATCTGGTGATCCCGAAACCGCGATGGTGGTAGTGTATGTGGCTCATGGAAAACGTCAGAATACTGCTCAACTAAGGACTGTAACTGTATGGGTACCTCAGACGTCCCGGCCTCATCAAACCGCACTCCCAAAAGGACTGCCATCAAGCTCCCTCCCTCTCCGCGTAGCTGCATGCTCCGAAGAAAGACTTCCTTTACCGAGGAGATTGTGAGACCCTTCAAACAGAACTGTCGGCCACGCTGCAGGAACTCCATCGTCATGAGCTCCCAATCAAAAGTGACCCGTTTAAACTGCTGCAGCCACTGAACTCCGAGTACCATGTCTGATCCCCAGATGGGTAGAAGGTTCACATCCATGCTGCCACGGTATCCCTGGATTCGCAACTCCACTCCTTTCATAACCCCTTCGCATTGCAGCTTACTGCCATCAGCCACCATGACCTGGAATGCAGCTCCCCTATCAATGTCGTGCCCAACCCGCTGAGCGACGGCTGGATGAATGAAATTGTGGGTGCTCCCACTGTCCACCAATATCGTCACCTTCTCCTGTCTAACCCGTCCAGCCACCCGCATCGTGAGCGGTAGATTGCACCCTTCCATGGCCTGGATAGAGACCCCAAACTCCGTCACATCCACATCCTCTGCCAACAACGCCTCCTCGACAACAATCTCGGGCGAAGACTCGTCGGCCATCTCTTCATGCAGCATGAAAACCTGTAGCTTCTGACATTTGTGCCCAGACACAAATTTCTCATCACAATTGAAGCAGGGACCCTTCTCCTTGCGGGCCTGGAGCTCACCCCACGACAAACGAGTCACCGTAGGCTTGACGACCGCCTGTGGCTCTCTCCTGGCGACGACGGATGTGGCAAGAGGTCTCCCCGTGGTTCGTGACCGCTGCCGGTTGAATCGCTCCTCCTGAATGCGCGCTAGGGTGATAGCATGATTCAGGCTCTGTGGCATATAAGCATGAACCTCATCCCGCAGATGCTCCTTCAAACCGGACACAAAACAACTCAGCATTGACTTTTCTTCCCAGTGTACCCGATTGGCCAGCTTCTCGAACTCCGTCCGGTACTCAATCACTGTCCCTTTTTGGCGTTATTTCTGCAACAACGCTTCGAAGTCCTCATACTCCAGTGGCCCGAACTAGGTTGTGAACCCCTCCACGAATTCAGTCCACGGTACATAATTTCTGCCTCTCAAGCTGTGTTGTGGATATCGGCCGACATGTCGGACATGTCGGCCGACATGAAGGTTTGGGAGCAAAAACGACACAAAATCGGTACAAATTATATGTGTGGCGTTTTGAAAATATCGGACCGACATGTCGGTTTTAACCGACATGTCGGCCCCAAAAAACGCCCATATCGGGCGTTTTTTTAAGCTCATTTTTTTATTTAATTATTAATTTTATATTTTAATTTTTATTAATGAAATGAGCGGGGTCAGGCTACTGTTTTAACACCCCCGACCCCGCTCATTTCATTTCATCCCGTCGCTCTGCCCTAGCTCTCCCCGTCGCTCCTGCCCTAGCTCTCCCGCGCGCGCCTGCGACACTATCTCTCTGGTTCTTTCTTCTCCCTGCTCGTTGATGCTCTCTGGTTCTCTGGTTCTCTGGTGCTCTCTAGCTCGTTGGTGCTCTCCCTCTCTCGCGCGCTGTCGGCACTCTATCTATCTGGTTCTTTCTTCTCCCTACTCGCTGGTGCTCTTTGGTTCTCTGGTTCTCTAGTTATCTAGTGCTCTCTAGCTCGCTGGTGCTCTCCCTCTCTCGCGTGTTGTCGGCACTTTATCTCTCTGGTTCTTTCTTCTCCCTGTTCGCTGGTGCTCTGTGGTTCTCTGGTTCTCTGGTGCTCTCCCTCTCTCGCGTGTTGTCAGTACTTTATCTTAGTGGTTCTTTCTTCTCCCTGCTCGCTGGTGCTCTCTCGGCTGGTTCATTCTTCTCCCTACCTCCCCCTCATTCTATCGCTCTGCATTTTGTTTTTTTTTTGTGTGTTGGTTGTTGTGCTAGCTGTCGGCTGTAGCATGGTGGCTGCCTTGTGGGGTTTTACTGGTGGCTGCCGACCTATTTAGTTATTGGTGGCTGCCTTGTTGTTTTATTTGTCTTATTAGTTGCTGCCGGAAGCTTTCATTGATTGCCCTGTGCAAACTCTCTGGGCTAGAAGAAAGAACTAGAGACATGTTGTCGGACATGTCAGTCCGCTATTTTATTTGTGGCTGCCTTGCTGGTTATAGCATAGTGGCTGCGTTGTTGTTTTATTTGTCTTATTAGTTGCTGCTTTATTTTTATTTGACACATTTATTAATCAACAAATGATTTGAAATACCCATATTAATAGTTATTTATCCAACTTCATATATAATTAATTAAATATTAAAATCCGATATATGAAATATCCCCGATATATCCCCCGATATATAAAAAACCGACATGAAAACCCAAACCGACGTGTCCCCGACATCCGACATCTGCAACATTGCTCTCAAGAACCACTGAGTCCACTGAAACGCGTCGTCTTCCAGATGGAACGACGCTAGTTGCACCCATTGCCCCTCCGGGACCTCCTGATAGCCGAAAAACAATTCCGCCTTATGGACCCACTCCAATGCATCTCCCCCTTTGAATTTGGGAAAGTTCATACGAGTCAACTTCATTGGAATGTACGCCCGCGGCCCAGCCTGCCCTTGCCAGCCCGGTCCTTGCCCATTTTGCCGTCCCGCATGCCCATCGTATCCACCCTGGTAGCCCATAGGCGGCTACCGGCTGGGTGTTTAGCCGGCCCAAACTCAGCCGGCCCAGCAGAACTGGTGCCGCCGTCTCCTGCTGCTCCCGCAGGCCACGCCGCCGCTCCCCCGCCTTCACCGGTGGTTCCCCAGGGTCGGGAGAACCCGACGCCAGTGTTTCCGCCCAGCATCGGTGCTCCAGTGCTCGGGCCGACGCCCCCTGCTGCAGCCGCCGACCACGCCGCCCCTCCAGGGCCTTCGCCGGCGCTCCCCTAGGGTCGGTAGGGGCCGACGCCGCTGTTCCCTCCAAAATCGGCTGCTCCCGTGCCCACACGCCCCGGATCGGGCGTTCCCGAAGCCTCGGCGGACCGATCGGGCCTTCCGCCGATCAGTTCTTCCTCGCTGGGGCTTTTTCCTTTCAACAACAACTTAATCTCTTCCATCTATGCGTCTATGCGCTCCTTCAATCGCTGTGTAGATGTACGCATCTCTTGCTCGATTGCGGCTACCAAATCCACCAATCCACCATAGTTCTCCTCCAAAGTCTCCAAACGAGCGACCTCGTCTTGCGTACGAGTGGTAACCATCGTCGGAGGATGACCGCTTTGATACCAAATGATAAGAACTACTAGGGGGAGAGAGGAAAACTAGAGAGGAGGGAAGAGAGGCTAGGGTTAGAGGAAGTGGAAGAAAATACCTTAGGGTTTAGTTGCATGCCTCCAATAGAAGACCTCCCCGGGTATAAATACCCGGGCCAGGGAGGGAGCCGGCCGGCCCCTCCACATAGGGCTGAACCGGTTGGTTCAGCCCTTGGCCGGCCGGTTCTACTGAGTGGGGGCTGAACCGGATGGTTCAGCCCTTTCGTTGCTCGTTGTCTCCTTGCGCCTGCGAGCATAATAACGCCCCAAGAAACGGTCCGCGGTCGGGGGCGTAACAGAAAGACCAATTTTGCTTCATGTGCTTCACGTGACATTCCAGTGGTGTATGGTTCTTGATGATTTGACAAGAAGAATGATCTGTAATGGACAAAGGGAAGCATCTATAATGTATACACACTTATCTGGGGATGATGTTGGAGAAAAAAGTGTCAGATTCAATTCATCCTAAATAGTTGGATGATCATTTTGTCATTTTATATATTGTTTTGCTAGTTGAGCCCAACAAATTTTCCCTTCACTGCATTTTTTGAGTTTTGTTGTTTTCTTTTAAATTAAATTGCTTTCCTGTTATTCATTTTTTTCATATTAAATTATTATCTATAGTGAATAACCCCTGATGCGCTAATCTTATCTGATGTTGACACACATCTTCTGCACCCCACTTACCCTGAATGATCGGCAACACAGGATTGCCAGAGAGGTCGAAAAAATGACAAAGATGGTACTGATACTTTTCTCCCTATGTAGCTGAAGAACGATGTGTATGCTTGTTGCCAGATGAAGACAGTGATGCAATCAAAGCCTAGACTACGTCTCCACTAAAAATAATATTTAATATTATGTCCCGTCATGTGTCCCGCTAGATGCGTATCACTAGATGTGTAGCACAATAATATTGAATTTGGATGTGGCACTGGCTGTGCTTGGTGATGGGGATCACCCACCACATATGGACCGCCGTAAGGTGGGGCCCACGTTTGTGTATTCACGCGGGATGACTTGATCAGACCGACAATCTTCACAGATGTGTCTGGATTTTCATTTACCTACCATTTTGTATATTATATTGCTGTTTTCAAGCATTGTTTATGTTAAAGAAAAGATGTGTAAAAACTCAATATGATGCCCATTTAGAGTCTACTTCATCTGATTAGGAGTTAGTCCCACATCATAGATTGAAACTTTTTTTCCTCTCTCTTTTCCTATATAAGTGTATAAGTGTACAAATTTATATATGGAGAATGTGAGCATCTATTTGAGAAATTAATAAAGTGATTGATTTCTCAATTTATCGCGTCTTTTCTACATGGTATCAGAGCAACCCATTCTGAGGGCTCCTCTGCGGGTTCCTCTTCCCCTTGGGCGGTTAGACCTTTTCTAACCGCATCCCCTTTGGCGTGCTCTGCTTATCTTTCCCCGGTCTTTCCCTCCTCTCCCTCTGTTCTTATAGTACTCTCAGTTGGGTCCCGCTTGCTTGTCTTTTTCTGCGGCCTGCCGTATCTACCCGCTGCTGGTATCAGGCGACCTCTGTCGCGATTTCTTTTTCTTTGCCTGGTCGCGCTTCCTCTCCGACTACCAGTTCTCCCGACCACTCTACCCGCCAATCCTATCCGCCACCCCTAAACTCGGCTTATCTCTGTCTATCCTATCTGCAGCTTCTAACCGCATTGTTATAAGCAAATTCTTCCCGCCTGATTTAGTCCGTTGTGTTCTACTCACCGCGGTTTTCCTCTCCAGCCCGCTGTTGTCGCTGCTCTGCTTCCTCTAGCCTCATATTCCAATCGGCTCTGTTCGCTGGGCTTCTTTGCTGCAGTTTGCTCGTCCAGACCTCTACGTTGCAACTCTTGTTCGTGGGTACCTGGCCGCGGCTCTTCTTCCCGCTCGGAGTCCTAGCCGCCAGTTGTTCTTGCCATTATTGGTCGCAACTTGCGTTGTCGCAGCTGTCCTCTTGCTTAGCCGCAAGGCCTGATTCTTAGCTTGATTCTTGGTCACTCTTAGGCTGCCTCTTTGTCGCAACTTGCCTCGCCGCTATCCTAGCCGCAATGTCTGAAGTTGGTCTTCTTGCAGCTCCGTCTTCTCCTGCTTGCTGCAGTAGGTCTCTTCATTGCTTGCAGCTTATCTGCAGGTCGCCAGTTTGCTCACCAGGTTGCCTCTGATGGTCGATCATGCTTCTCCATCTCATCTTTCACATTTATCCCCTTGTGGAGGTCCGCATCTCCTCTTCGGTAGTAATGGACACGATTACCCTCCAACCAAGCTGACATTGATGTCTTGCGCACACAACAACAACTTCAAGGGATGCTCAGTCGTTCTCCTAGATCTGTCGTGTCTATTTCTGACGGCGGCGACTCCTGTCTTGCCAAGACTTCATCCTGGGTTATGAATTTCGGGGCCACCCACCACATTACCCCACGAAAACCTTCCAATTACTTGTACTCTGTGCATCCCAAGTTCATTATTGTTGTTAATGAGGCCACCGCTCCTGTTCTTGGATCGGTCGACGTCAACCTTACTCCTTCAATCACTCTTCGCTCAGTTCTTCATGTTCCGGACTCTTCTTTCAACCTCCTCTCTGTTAGTCGTCTCATTCAAGATCTTGACTGTTATGTAACATTCTATTCCACCTCTTGTGTTTTGCAGGATCGCAAGACGCATAATATCATTGACAAAGGTCAACTGTCGAATGAGCTCTACCTCTTGGACCCCTCTCCCTCCATGATTCTCTCCTTTATTAGCCCTGTCGAGTGGCACGAGCGTCTTGGGCACGCTCCTCTGCATATCCTCTGGAAGGTTCTCCCGGATGTATCCCTCCATGATTTCACCTGAGTCTTGTCTCTATGAAAAACATCATCGGTCTACGTTCTCACCTCTTCTTACTCGGAGTAATGCTCCCTTTGTCCTTGTACATTCCGATATTTGGGGCTCCTACAAAATTGCAAGTGTTTCTGGCTATTGTTACTTTGTTACCTTTATCGATGATTACTCTCGAATGACATGGTTGTATTTCCTTCATGATCGCTCTGAGATACATCATATATTTCACACCTTTATCATTGAAACTCGCAATCAATTCTCTACTACCATTAAAACTCTCCGAACCGACAAGGCGACAATGCTCGTGAATACACCAGTCATGTTTTTACAAACCTGTGTGCTGAGTTTGAGGTCATCCACCAAACCTTGTGTCCTTATACCCCCAACAAAATTGCATGACCGAACGTAAGAATCGACACCCTTGAGGTCATCTGTTCTCTTATGATTCAAATGAATGTTTCGAAACTTTATTGGAATTTCGCGGTTTCTACCACCTGTCATCTTATTAACCGTACACCTTTCTCCATTCTTAACTTTACGGCTCTTTTCAACCTTCTTTTTCTCTCCACACCCCTTTCAGTTATCCCTCGCGTCTTTGACTGCATTTGCTATGTTCATAATCTTGGCCCGTCCACTGACAGGCTTGCTCCACGTGCTGCGAATTATATGTTTGTTGGATACTCACGTACTTAGAAGTGTTATGTCTGCTTCTCTCCCAAGGATCACAAGGTTGTTACTTATGTTGATGTCACCTTTCTCGAAAACCAGCCCTATCATTCTCAACCAACTGATTCTCCAATTTCGCCGCTCCTTCCACGACCTGTTGTCCCAGTTACTTATAACCTTCCACCTCTCCTTACCATGTCAATCCCACCAAAACCACCTCTGATTTGTGTGTATACTCGTCGCCATCCTTCGTCCACTACCCTACGGGAGACGCCTCCATTAATGATATTTTGCGGTCTGCAGATTCAGCAACGGTCTCTACTGCTCACACAATGACACATTGTGTCTCCTTACACCATCTCTCTCCGGAACTCCGACAATCTTCTCTTTTTTTATCCTCTATTGCCACCCCTACTTCTGTGCAAGAGGCTCTCCAACATCCGGGATGGTGGGCGGCTATGGACGAGGAAATGCGTGCTCTTTAGGCTAACCACACTTGGGATCTTGTCTCTCTTCCTCTTGGACAAACTTGCGTGGACTGTAAGTGGGTGTTTGCAATCAAACATGGTCCGGATGGGACGATTCAATGTTTGAAAGCACGTCTTGTCGCTCGTGATTTTACTCAACAACAAGGTCTAGATTATGATGAGACATTTTCTTCTGCCGCCAAACTCAATACTGTTTGTATGTTGATCTATCTCGCTGTTCATCGATACCGGTCATTGCATCAATTGGATGTTAGAAATGTTTTTCTCAATGACGATTTGCAGGAGATCGTCTATATGTAGCAACCTCACAGGTTTGAGACCACATGGAAATTTCTTGTATGTTGTCTGAAGAAATCACTTTATGGTCTCAAACAGTCTCCTCGGACATGATTTGACAAGTTCAGTTAGACCGCTAGTGATGTTGGGTTCACTCAGAGTTCAACCAACTTCTCTTTATTCACTCGTTATCGTCCAGCAATCACAATATTGTTTTGGTGTATGTTGATGATATTTTGATTACAAGAGACGATCTCCCAGGAATAAACATGATCAATCAACATCTGACGACAGTGTTTCAAAAAAAAAAGATCTGGGAAATCTTCGATATTTTCTTGGTCTCGAGGTGGCTCGGCGACCTGATGGACTTGTGCTATCTTAAAAAAAGTACTGTCTTGACTTACTTCATGATGCAGACTATTTTGGATGCAAGCCTGTCGACACTCCCATGAATATAAATCACAAGCTCTACGCTCATGTCTCAGAATCTAATCCTCTCCTTCCAAATCCAGAGTATTATCGTCGTCTTGTGGGAGAGTTGATATATCTCTTTGTTACAAGACCTGATATATCATTTGTTGTTGGAGTTGTCAGTCGATTCATGTATGAGCCACATATTTCTCATCTCTAGGCGGTTTAGCGTATTCTTCGATACTTGAAGACTGCTTCTGGACAAGGACTTGTATACAAGCTCGTTTCCTCTCCCTTATCTTTGATTGCATATTCCGACGCAAATTATGCTAGTTCATTGGATGATTATCGTTCCACAAGTAGATACTGCACGTATTTTGGAGGACATCTAATTACCTAGCGCAGCAAGAAACAGTCTATTGTTGCTCACTCATCTGCTGAAGTCGAGTATCGTTCAATGACATTTGTTGTATCTGAGCTTGCTTGGCTTGAAGGTCTCCTAGGTGATTTAGGCTCTGTTTGGCGCTGCGTTTTTCAAGTGGCACGCCGCTGATTCTGCCACCGCCGCGCTAAACAGAAATTTGGCGGGCAGCAGTGGCTGACGCCACCGCTAAAAATAGCGGTGGCCCGCTATTTCCGAGTCGCGGAAATTTTCCGCCACTCGGAAATAGCAGCAGTGCTGGGCTACAGCGCTGCTGTCGTTTTTTTATAAAAACAAAATTTAAATATTAAAAAAATTATAATATTAAAATAATTAATATATTATAATTTATTATATTAATATTAATATATTATAAGTTATTATAAGTTATTATATTAAATTAATATTAAATTATATTATAAGTTATATTATAACTTATAGGTTATTAAATTAATAACAACACTGCAAACACTGTTCTTACAAACAGATTCTCAGATTCTGTCACCACTCTGCAAAACAACTGATTATTCCACCGCTGCTTTCCACCACTGCTTTTCCAGTCGTTACAACCGCGCCAAACAAAGCCTTAAGAGTCAAGTTTTCCTCACTGGCCACTCTATTTTGCGACAATCAAGCCTTCATACACACTGTCAAGAATCTTGTGTTTCATGAACCAATGTTTTAAATATCAGATGTCGGCGACATATAGGATTGAGTTTTTAAATGTCGGAAGTCGGAGATATGTTGGGGATATGTTAAAATATTGTATTTTCATGTCTTATAAATTTTTTTTTTTTTTATGTATACTAACTAGTCGTGGTCAAAAAGCCCGACCCGGTCGGGCCCGGGCTTTTTATCAACCTGGATCGGCCCGAGCCCGGTTTGAACCGAGTCGGGCCGGGCTCGGGCTCCCTCTCAAAAGGGGAGCCCAGTTAGACCCTTCAGGCCGGCCCGGGTCGGCCTGAACAAAAAAAACGGGATTTTAATCCCGCCTAAATAGGCGGGATTAAAATCCCGCCTAATCATAGGCGAGATTAAAATCCCGCCTAATTATGGATTTTAATGCCGCCTAATTAGGCGGGATTCTGCTTAGCCCGATGTTGGGCTCAGGCTAGCTCGGCGCCCGGGCTTTGCCCCGCCTGGCAACCGAGAAAAATGGGGGCCCGACAAGGGCCCCAAGCCCGGCTTGGCCCGGACCGGGCTTTTCCTGAGCCAGGCCTGGGCGGGCTTCCCGGGCCCAGGCTATTTGCCCACGATTAATATTAACTATAATTATATGTTATAAATATAGAAAAATAATATAACAGATAGATAAAAAATGAGTCATTTGTATTATGAAATAAAATCGAATATTATCTAAGATAAAATATTATTAACAAAAAAAAATGATACATTGTATAATATATTTAATAATATACAATGATTTTATTTTGATAGCAATATATTTATTGCAAATAAAGAAGATTTAAAAGTTAAAATTCTTGATTGATTATAAGTCTTTTCAAAGTTATAAATTTAGGTGATTGTTAACCGCAGCCCGTAATTGGCTAGTCGCACCCCAAAATATCTCAACTTCGCGTTTTTTCGAAATACGCCTTGTACGTGCAATTTCAGGAAAAGTGTTAAACACGAAAGTTGTAGATATCGACGAGATCTACAACTTTCGTGTTGATCACTTTTCCTAAAAATGCATGTACAAGACGTACTTTGGAAATATGCCCAGATTTTGAGCATTTTCGAAATACGTCTTGTAAATGCAATTTCAGGAAAAGTTTTCAACACGAAAGTTGTAGATCTCGTCGATATCTACAACTTTCGTGTTGAACACTTTTCCTGAAATTGCATGTACAATGCGTATTTCGAAAAGGCGCGAAAAATTGAGAGATTTTGGGTGCGACTAGCCAATTACGGGGTAACAATAAAACGTTAAAAATATCGAATCAATAAGTTTAATCGATTTAAACATACATAATATAATATATATAAACGATTTAAACATATGTTGCTAGTATACTAATATAACATAAAATAAAATAGCGGACAATATATTTAAAAATCATGTCGGCCGATATATCGGAAAAAAATCAGACATGTCGGCCTATATTTTACAAAATGACATAATTTTTTTTAGAAAAAACATATCATTTTGCCAAAAAAATGACATATCGTGAGATATGTCGGACATGTCGGAGGACATTCAAAACAATGTCATGAACGGACTAAACATATTAAAGTTGATTATCATTTCATTCGGGAGAAGGTTCAATTGAAGATGTTCCTACTACTGGGCAAGTTGTTGATATTCTCACCAATGTCTTACCTCGTCTGCTATACTACCAATTTTTGTTCAAGTTGAGTGCTTCCGATTTGTATGCTCCAGCTTGCGGGGGAGTGTTAAAGGAAAGATGTGCAAAAGCCCGATATGAGGCCCATTTAGAGCCTACTTCATCTAATTAGGAGTTAATCCCACATCATAGATAGAAACTTCTTCTCCTCTCTTTTTCTATATAAATGTATAAGTGTACAAATTTATATATGGAGAATGTAAGCATTTATTTGAGAAATTAATAAAGTGATTGTAGTTCTCAATTTATCGTGCCTTTTCTACAGTTTAATGTAATCGGGCCCATTACATTAACGAACAATCATATCAGTTGATGTAAGAGTGCCCTAGGATAGATTTATTATAAATAAAACTAATGGGGGCGGCCATCAAGCATTGCTTATTTTTTAGAAGAATTATTCCCAGAATCCGGCAATCCTCTCATTGTGATGACTCTGTGAGACTTTAGGTGACGACTTCTAGATTTTTCCCCACATTCCTTTTGTATCCCCCATCCAAAGCCACAATTTCTCTGTCTCTAAGGTCTCCACCGAAACCCTTTAGCACATTACGCTAGTCCACTACAACCTTCACAGAATACGACACACCCCGCTATAGCCTCTAGTGCTACTGACGACGCAAACCCACCTCCACCATTCTAAACCTTCACTGATAACCACTTCCTAAGAGAAATCCAACCCCAAGTTTCCACCCCCCTCCATAACCCACGCCTGATCATTCTTGCATTGCTAACGCCCATAAATTCCTCCATCACCTGCGAAAGTCCTACTACATCCCAGTAGCCATCTCGTATTCCCTTCCTCAGCCTCAAATCATCCTCTTTGCCTCCACCCACCACCCTACCATTGCCACCAACCTTGGGACAGTAGTCCAACGTATCCATCCTTTATATCTTCCTCCCTTGTCAGCATTCCACTTCGTGAGTATCTTATTGTTGCATGGATCTTTGTTTTCAATATTAATATATGGTGCTTTGAATTCATATTCTTTTGAAGCAATAGTACTTTTGAGATTTTGTTCTAGATTATTCCGTGATTTGCAGTAACTATTCGCCGCGTGCTCTTGCTTTGACCCTCCATGCAGAGGAAAGCATAAGCTCGCTTGCTTAAAGAATTACTTTGCCTTGCTTAAAATATCTACATGATGTTTAATTTTTGTTGTTTTGATTTTGCAGTTAGATCTTTGACGTGGCACATGTAGTCAGGGAACATTGAGTTATCTCCCCACACTTCACATTAGGATTGTGTATTAGTCCCACACCCACTAGCCATTGTTCTCATGTTTAAATAGCCATTGTTGGTTCATGAGATACATAATATCGTGATACCGATACGCTCTCCCTTTTTTTCATATTTTGTTTGTCTTACAAGTTTTGTTTTCATTTATTTGAAAGAATGAACTCTGTTAAAATTAAGTTTAATGTTTCTATTTGCTTAAAATTTTCATCTTTGCAGTCTGGAATGTATCAGGGACATAAATCATCTTGATTATGTTTTGTTTTCTTGACTGCCTAATTTGATTCGATGAGGTATGACATTCTACAGAGGACTGAAGTATATGAATATTCAAAGGTGATCGGAAATTCTCAATTTGTCTTGTTACCTTTTCAACCATACAAACTTGTATATGCTTACATGCTGGCTGAAGTGGGAAAAATATCCGAATCACTAAGGTAAGCGTTATGGTCTTTGTTTTTCTCCTTGTTAATTACTACTGACTCCTTGTTAATTACTACTGACTCGCATAATTTTTCTTAAACAAGGTATTGCCAAGCATCTATGAAGATATTGAAAAATTCTGCCCGTTCTCCAGAAGTTGAGTTGTGGCGGACATTGTTCTCATCTTTAGAGGAGAGATTAAGAACCCACCAGCAGGTTATTATATCAAGAAAATACTTTCTCTCTCTTTCTCTCAAAATGTTTATTGATCCTTTTATGATCTTGTGTTCAGGGAGGATATGGTACAAACTTGGCCCCTACAAAATTTTTGGGCAAATTTCTCAACTCCATTGACCGTTCCATTCACCACATGATTGGTTCACCACCTCTTCCACCAATGCCACAGAATAGTGGAGAGAACTCTCTTTTCCAAAAGGTGTCAAACAGCCAGTCAACAATGGCCATTACATCTTTAATGCCTTCACCATCAATAGAGGCTATGAATGACTTGTCAGTTGATAGCAACTGGAAGGTCACTCACAATAGAAGCGTCTCTGAGCCAGATTTTGGTAGAAATGCAAAACAGGTAGCTATCTCGGTTCGTTTTCTTATGGAAACTGCTTTGATTAGAGTATTTCTCAACCTAACAAGTAGCGAATGAATTTCTTGTTATTCCTTTTTACCCTTTTCTTTGATCATAAATAAGTTTTGTTATGGTATGCAATTGAAACATTCCCATTTATTGATATATATCAAAGTTTATGGTTAATGGGACACCACCAACTTCTAATTCTTATTCGTACAACACTCTCTAACATCCTTTAATTATATGTTATCTGAGAAGAGACTGGACCTTAGTTTGTTAGCGCCGCTAAATGCAAAAAACTGCACAAAGAACCTTGATGCATTTTGATCTGGGATATTAAAAGCTGTGTTACCAAAGTTGGTATTGGATTTTTTTTGCTCTTGGTAAAACTGGAGTTTTGTCTTTTCTCTCTAATGCTTGGTGTGTATGCATGCCTATAAAATGGAGGAAGTTAACTGATGATGATAGTAATTAGATGCTTTGGCATTTTTTTATTGATTCGCGGAAGGAGATACACGGTTAAGGAGGATTGCAAAATCTGGATCCTAAGGTCTCTTGCCTTTAGGTATAACCCTAATTTTTCTCTCTTTTTCCCTTTTTCCTAATGCACGAAATCATGAATATCTTTTGAGTCCTAATATCCAAATTCCTCTTTTTCCCCTACCAATCCTACCTCTCTGATTTATATGGAGGTAAGATTGTGCATTGCGACATTTTATGAGCTATGGGCGGTGTTTCAATTTGATTGATTTTTATTTTCATAAATTTTAAGGTTTATCTATACAAATTAATAAAGAATGCGATTAGCTTTATTTTTTGTGAATCGCAGGTGGACTCAATAGACTCGCTAAGGTATTCTAGGAGAATAATGTGGTGCTAGTTTCTTTGTGAGCTCCAAAGACAAAGGTCCTCCAAAGAACTCTCTAAGAGAGAGCTCCAAAGACCAAGATCAAAAATGATCCTCAACACACATACATATCCCCTTTTTATATATGCGAGATGGCATACATAATACGAAGATGCAAATTACTTTAATTAACATGATTAATCAATCAATATTAATTAATGATCATTAATTAATATTAATAATTTATTCATACCAATTAGTTACAACAAATATAATTTTTCATATGAAACCTTCAAGGAGGCTTGCGAGGGATGGCAGTCGGGAGACCGCGTAACCATAACAATATTTTACCCATTAAAATCGACTTTATCCACAAGGTCGAGGTTCAAATATTTGTCTGGGTCTTTAAAATTTCCGACGACATATATTCGTTGGGTGAGAGGCGGCAATCGTTGTTGTGGCGAGGAGGCGAGATTATATTTGTTATAAAATTGTAAAGAATTGAGTGTATGGATGAGGTTAAAAGTTGGTGCATTCTCAATGTGGGAGGAAATGTGCAATTTGGCACTTAGTAGAGGTTGACGTGTGATCAGGGGATGGAAGGAACAAGTCGACGTGAAGGGAAGGGAGTTGCTACTTATAGGACTTGGTCACTCAAGAAGAGTGAGAATGATGTAGGGACAGGGACAAGGTGTGGCACTGGAAAGAGCCCAGAGGGCACTGGGCTCAATGGCTGGGAGAAACACGTCGATGGAGAGAGAGAGAGTAGATTGCACTTATATCGAAGTTGCTTGTTTTCTTGTGTTGTTGCAGAAAAGCAGTTGGTTGGGTGATTGCTGGATCCATGTCGCGGGCATGAGCGGGACAACGAGATGCTCACTAGAGCGCGGATGCAGGTATTCATGTCAATTAGTGGGGATCCTAGTTGGCGTCGATTTGGATTGGCTGGCACACCTTAGAGGAGGGAAACAACAAACACCCTTGAAGTAAATTAGAGTAGGCCGAGTGTGGCCGAGAAAAATCTTAGACGTCCAAGATGTCATGCGGTGCTTGCGGGGACGTAGTTTGCAGAGGGAGCCTGATTTCGAGAATCACAACTCGGGGAATAGAGTGGTGTCCTTGGCAGCTTGGCGCTGCTTCGTGTAATAGATGGGTTGAAGGTCGGCTTCAGAAATTGCCGAAGAGGCGTAGACGAATGGGGTGGCTGGTGGGTAATCTGGGCCACGAAGAGAGTGGACAGTTTGGTTGTGCCGAGATGGTGGGGATGGGGAAGGACTTGAGTCAAGGTCGGTGGAAATGTTAACCGATGGAAGCAATGACATGTGCTAGTATGACGGTGGTAGCACAGACGGATCACGCAGTCGATCAAGTTTCGCCGTGAGACGTTGCGCCATTGTGAGGATGTTTGTGAGCATATCGTCGTGACACTCGAGGCTCGCGTGCATCGATGCAGCGATGGACATGGCTAGGGCAGATGGTTCCTACCGGCGCCTGAAGGGAGCGCTAGTGGAAATTCAACAACGGAGATCGCAGCTGGAAAATGGCAGATCAGACCAATTGTTACATGCACGTGAGTGGAGCACTCAAGGGAACTTGCATTAAACAACACTAAAAATACACTATACAATCCATAAACAAGCTCCGGTCAAGCTCTGGGAGGTTGGGTCCTCCAAAGAACTCCGCTCTCTAAGTGAGAACCCAAAAGATCAAGATTGAAAAAGGTCCTCAGCCTACATACCTCTCCCACGTATATGGATGAGAGAGGGCGCACAGTACAAAATGCAAATTACTTTAATTAATATAATTCATTAATATATAATCATTAATTAGTATTAATATTTAATTCATACTAGTTAATTACAATCAATATAACTCTTCATATGAAACTTTCAAGGCGGCTCCCGTGTCACATGTCAGGGAGGGCAATTGTGCGACTTCATGACCGTAACATATTGCCAATGACTTCCTGGCAAGCACTTCGGTGTGTGCGACTTCATTTATGCACTTTGTACGGATGCTTTGGTTTTCTGTTGATTTGTTTTTTTATGAGCTCTCCCTCTTGATGCTGTCAAAACAAGGGCTTGGCCATTTTCTTCTTCTTCTTCTTTGAAGACTCTTTAATAGTCATAACATTTTGTTTTTTTTATTCACGCTAGAGTTTCTTTGATCTGACTCGGGTTTTAATAGTCATTTGGTGCGACTTGTACTTGGCAGATTAATTGAACTCCTTTCTTTGGGTGATATGTTTTGGTTGTCCAATGGTTCCTCATTTCTTGGGTTCTCAGGCTTTGATGACCCAAGCCACTTGAATCTTGTTTCTTCTAGGCCTTACTGAGTTTTTGTTCTTCTCCTTAGCGGCTTACATGAGTTCTTTTCCTTAGTGGCTTACATCGAGTTCTTTTCCTTAGCGGCTTACATTGAGTTCTTTTCCTTAGCTGCTTACATTGAGTTTTTTTCCTTAGCGGCTTACATTGAGTTCTTTCCCTTAGCGGCTTACGCCAAGTTTTTTTCCTTAGCGGCTTACATTGAGTTCTTTTCCTTAGCGGCTTACATTGAGTTCTTTCCCTTAGCGGCTTACGCCAAATTTTTCCTTAGCGGCTTCCGTTGAGTTTTTTTTCCTTAGCGGGTGGTGATCATGCTTATCTTTTATCTTGGTTTGTAGCGCCAACTTCAGGCGATTTGTTCCCTTCTGAGGATCTTCTATTTTTTATTCCTAAATTACACACACCTTTGAAGAATGTATTCATTCTTGTGAATTCAGTCAACATTATCCATGATTAATTTCTTACCCTTGAGGTGTTTTTCCCTTCTCCTTCAAGTTGATCAAAGAAGGTTGGTTTTCTTTTGGTTGATCAGTTGAATGGCCAGTCTTCTCTTTTGTGGACGGATACATTTTTTGCATTAATTTTATCATTGACGCGCTTGTTTGTTGATGGTGAACTGTGATGCCACTTCAGTGATCTCTCTTTTAGGGACAGATATAGTGTTTTTTGCAACTTTATGATGCCGCTTGTTTGTTGAGAGTGAATTGGCATGCCAATTCAGTGTTCTCTCTTTTTGGGGACATCATGGTTTGTTCCTTCTTGAGCCCCCTGATGGCAATCGACGACACACACACGTTTATTTCCGCAAGAGGCGGTGATCGGCGACCTTTTTGGGAGATCTGAGTCCGCGGATGCGCCCAGAATGGTCGTTCCGAGTCGTTTTGATATATTAGTTTATGTAGTTCATGTGTATTTGGCTCCCAATTGGCCTGAACGATATTAGCCGTCCGATCATGGTGCCCTAGTTTTATTTTCCCTCTCTCCCTATATATACCCATGTGTCTAGCAGGTTTTAGGGATCGATTGTTGACTTGCGTTGCAACCGGCCGGTCATTCCCTCAGTGGACTCTGAGGGTCGTCTTCCTCTTCTGCGTACGATGCTGCCGACCACTTCCTGTGAGTTATCCCAAACCCCCTGCCGCCTCCCTTCCCCTCTCCGACCCCCTCTCAGCCAATCTCCCTCCCCCAGTTCTCCCGCTGCCCTCATCGTGGCCCCATTCCCGTCCGCGGACCTGCAGCCGCCGTAGACCACCGTCCCGCGTCCCCTATCCCGTCCACCTCCTCTGATTCCCCCTCCCTCCCCCCCAATCAGATATGATTCCTTTCCCCAGCCCGGCCATCCCTTTCCCCCAAGCCTACAGCCTCTCCTCATCTCCCCAAATCTGACCCATTCAACCAATCCGCAAGCCCCTTCCAGCACCCACTTCCCGCAGTCCACCAATAACCCTAAAATCCTTAGATCTATAATCCACTCATGGATCCACACCACGCGCCAAGGAAACACCATCATCATCGTCCCATCCCTAATTCACGCCGCCACATGCGTGAGTAAATCTACGTATGAATGTTGTATCTCTTTTCATTGATTTCTTTGGTAAAGACTCTTGCTTTGAGTTTTAATTCTCGTAAGTGTTTGAAATCGTTATTCGTCGTGTAACTTGCGGAGCGCATTCGGCGCACTTGAACGGAAATTGCGCCTCATCTCATTGATAAATTATAAATGTTTTTTACTTGTCATTGCTTGTTATTCAATTGTGCGAATTGTGGTTGAGAGTTTGATAAATTTTAATTACTTATTTGAAGATCTTTATTTGGACCTCTATTTCAGGTTTTCACGCGCACTGCATTTAGGTTGCATTTTCAGTTATTGAGTTTCTGTCCGCCTACCCCTGCATCACCCCTTTTTCACAAATACTGAGGGTTGTCTTCAGGATGTGGTGGCGTTTAGGAACAAGGAGTTGCACTTGTTTTATAGTAGCCTACAAATTGTTAATAGCATACTTTCATTTATTGTTAGGTTTAAGTGCAGTGTATCATGAGCTATGATTTTGTGTTAAATTTGTAATAGTATGCTTTCATTTATCGTTAGATTTAAAAAATACAAGTAAAAATTTAGAAGAGACCTCACATGTAGTTCTATCAATTAAAATAAGAAACATGACGGATTTAATGAGGGAGTCCGATATGGTAATTGGGCTCGTGTTTGTATTCGTGAAATGGAACTGAATAAATCTATAGGGAGTCGTTAGGTCTTTATTAGGCCCCCAATATTGATGAAAAGAACGGTTGCACCGCAGATGTACTTATCAGGGTTCCGATTTCGATCGGCTTCCCGATAGGTACATGAATCTCATTAACTGAGATGGGCTGCTTAGGTTTCCTTGTATTCATGCTCCTCTGTTGTGGATCCATAGCTACCACCTCAGTTCATTTGCTATGAAACTCTCCTAGCAAGTTCTCAGACAATTAAACAATTACTCAGTTACTGGATCTCATTTACTCTCCCTCTCCTTATGATGGAGATCATGGATCAAGGGCAGACCGATACTTTCCGGAGCTCGCACGAGTTTACACAGGAGGTGCAGATAGAATTGTTGGATAGCTGATTCGGACCGGTAATCACTTTCAGAGCACCGACAATATATTTTTTATTATTTTTTGTATTTTATTTTGTAAATATAGTGGGTTTTTGTTTCGGACAATTGCGGTAGTCTGCAGTGAATTATAAGTTTATAAATAGGAGTCGAGGAGCGGTTTTTTAGATATCATAGATTTTGTACAAAAATTCCGGATTCTCCTCACAGTCGCCCCACAATGCTAATTTTGTGAATCCTTGGTGGCGAAGTCAAAGTAACTACTATATATTCCATTACTACCCCATGACCACTCCACCATAATAACCATCACATTTACCACCCCTCTACTACTCGCAACCACTAATAACTACTATTTCCTCCACAAAACTTCGCAATAACCACCCTTCCCCACTAATACACATTGCCATAACTACCAATAACCCCCCATCAGTTTTTCGTTCCATCATTCTCCATTCCCAGGCTATTCGAAAGTTTTTTTTCTCCCTTGATATTGTTCGCGGATGGAAATAGACATTGTCCTTGCCTTTACTCCATAGATTTCACCGTTCGGGCTGAATTAGCATAGAACCCCATAAATTCATCTCCATTACATTCCTAGACCCTCTTCCACTTAAAACAAGTCTTCCTGATGTGCGGGTAGGCTAGTGGTGCTCGGCAGCTAAGACTCTAAGTGTGGGCGCGGGGAACACACTAATGCAGGGCTAAATGCAATGTAACTGTCGGGTAACGACAACAATTATTATAAGTAATGAAATGAAGATTACCACACAGATAATTTAAATAAAGAGACAAATAATTATTTCAGCAATTTGGCAACGGCTTCCTCCGCTCGGAGGGCCTAAGCAAGCGCACGGCGAAAAAATCCGCAAATAATTAATAGCATAAAAGGAAATAACTACTACACAATCGTAATCGCAGAATAATATAGATAAACAACCAAATGAAAATGTCAAGTCACAGAACACAATACCATAAATGCTCACAACGTAGAGGGCTGAACCGAGACACTGAAGGATTTGAGGGCCGGATGTAAAGACAGGCGATCGGAGGTGAAACCGGTGGCGAGGCGACGTTGGCGGTGGCTGCCCTCGGTGGAAAGTGGTGGTAACGGAAGGTAAAACGGCGAGTCCGACCACGAATGAGTAGATCCGGACCGAGGGTGAGTCGATCCGATATTTAGGGGCAGATCCGGGCAAAATGGAAGGTTTGTGCGGTGGAAATAACGGATCGGAGGGTGGTAGCACTAGATCAAAATAGATTTAGGGTTTTCGGGGCGGTGGGAAGTGGATCCATGAAGGGAGGGTGAGAGGAGTGGCCGACTAGGGTTAGAAAACCCTTGGTGTGGCCGGTTTTGGGAAGGGAAAGGGGCGGTGGGGCTGGGGCTTTGGCTGCAGGCCGGCGGCCTGTCTAAGGAGGAGACGGGGCGGGATTAGGGCCGGTGGATGGGGGATTACTGGGCGGCGGTCCAGCAGCAGTTCAGCGGGATTGGGTGGGGATTTGGGGGGTTTCCGACGGTGGAGAAGAGGGGAAGATAGTGGAAAATGATGGAGGGGGGTAGGGTTTACCTTGGGGGGAAGTTTGGCGGCCTAAGAGTCGTCCCCTAGGGTTCCACGGCGTCGGCACCGAGGAGGGATCGCTGGAATCCGGGAAAGCCTTTCTCCAAATCCAACAATGACTGAATTCAACCACTCTACATCCTATTTATAATAAAAGAGAAGCTAGGGCATCCTCCAACAACAACTATGATTGGTCGGTGGGTTCTCCCATAAAATACATCAGAATAAAACTGAAAAAATAAAGTAATATAGTTTTTTGACTCGCGGCGACGTCCCGGACGCAACCACGGAGTCCGATCGGCGATCCGATCAAGTCTTCCTGCGCGAATACATGTATGTGGGTCTCGCCTTGAGGCGAACCCCTCCAGGTGCATCTGGTGGTTCCCCATCAACTCCCCCGACTGAAAAGCCTTCATCTCCGATGAATGAAGATGATCGTACTGAGGTCGAAGTTCGGGGGCGAGCCGATCGAGCTCTGCCGGTAGTATCCAAGTGTCGTCAGTGTCAGGGTGGCCCCGCCAATGTACCAGGTAGCGGCAACGCGGTCCGTCCGAGTTGGGAACAAACTGATGGGATCTAATCTCCGTGATGCTCTCATCTCTCGCCTCTCGAAAGGTGGATCCCGGTGCGATCGGTGGTGCCTGCGGTGGAACCAAAGGGGATGACGTCCCGGGTGGGTGGGTGGCAACAGTGGGTGAATCAGGATGTCCATCAGATGGTGGTGATGTGTGAGGGTGGTATGGTAGCGACAGTTGGGGCGGGGGTAGCTTGGCATCTCCACTGCTCGGGTCCACATACTCATGAGGTTCATAGTATGGAGTCAGGTCCTCAACATTAAACACAGGGTGAATTCCCATACTGGCCGGGATGTCAAGTCGGTAGGTGTTGGTCCCAATACGACTAATAATGGAATACGGAGCCATTCGCCTCGCGCTTAGCTTCTTGGCAGGCCCCGAAGGGAGCCTCTCGGGGCGGACTCGCACCATTACCTTCTCGCCTATGTTAAGTACTTGCTCCCGCCTTCGCTTATCTGCATGGGCTTTGTAATTTTCATTACTTAATATTATTTGTCGGCGGACCGACTCATGCAAATCATGCAAGTGCTGTGCAAATGAGTCCGCGGACTCGCTAGGGCGGGACTCTAAAGGGCTCGACACAAAGTCTATGGGTTTCCTCGGGTCATATCCTGACATTACATAAAATGGACTCAACCCGGTGGACCTATTGACTGAGCTATTGTAGGCAAACTCTGCTATCGGCAAATCTAAGTCCCAACTGCCTACATGCTCTTCTACCAGACACCGCAACAGATTCCCTAAACTCTGATTCCCTACCTCAGTCTGTCCGTCCGTCTGTGGGTGATATGCCGAGGAAAACCTAAGGATAGTGTCAGTCTTGTGCCATAGGGTTTTCCAGAAGTATCTCATGAACCTCACATCGCGGTCCGACACAATCGACTTGGGCAGGACATTCAATCGAAAGACGTCCCTCATGAATATGGATGCAACGTGAGTCGCATCTGCCTTCTTGCGGCAGGCAATGAAGTGTATCATCTTCGAAAACCGATCAACCACCACGAAGATGGAGTCGTGTTTCCGCAAGGTGCGTGGATGTCCGAGAACAAAGTTCATGTTGATGTCCTCCCAAGGGCGGTGTGGTACGAGTAACGGCGTATAAAGACCGGTGTTCTGCTTATTGTCCTCTGCCGTCTGACAGATACGGCAGTGACGCACAACTCGGGCTACATCCTTCTTAAGGCTGGGCCAGTAGAGACGGTCCTCGACAATGGCGATGGATTTATCTCTCCCGAAGTGTTCCGCGGCTCCACCCGCGTGCAGCTCCCAAATCAGATAATCTCGGTAAGATGTCTGGGGAATGCATAGACGGGAACCCCGGTACAAGTATCCCTCATAGATCTGATATCCCTCAACTGGGTCGGGTGGGTCTCGGGATAGGGCGGTGTAAATTCTGCCAAAATCAGGACATGTCGGATAGTCGAGCATCAACCTCTCAAGTCCCTCGACACTCGCAGTCATCGTCTGCAACAGGGATACGCGGCGACTCAACGCATCAGCCGACTTGTTCTTAATACCAGCGCAGTGCTTGAGAACATAATGGAAATCCTGCAGATATTCGACCCACTTCGCTTGTCGGTGGCCCAGCTTGCGTTGCGAGTCCAGGTAACGTAGGGCCTGGTGGTCGGAGTATAACACGAACTCCCGGGGGAGGAGATAGTGCCTCCAGTAGCGTAGAGACTGTACTATCGCATAAAACTCTCAATCGTAATTCGAGTACTTTTGTTTAGCCTCATTCAGCTTCTCACTAAAGTAAGAAACTGGATGTCCCTCTTGACTCAATACGCCACCTATACTGACACCCGACGCGTCACAGGCGACCTCAAAAGCGTGGCTAAAATCCGACAGGCGTAGGACTGGAGCTGTCGTCAACCTTTCCTTAATCTCCTCGAAGGCTCTAGTTGTTGCGGGGGTCCACTGATACTCTCCCTTCTTGAGACAGCTCGTGAAGGGGGCCATGATCGTGCTGAACCCCTAGACAAACCTCCTGTAGAAGGTGGCAAGCCCGTGAAAGCTACGAGCCTCGTGGATATTCTTAGGCACATGTCAATCTCGAATAGATTTGAACTTCTCGGGGTCCACGGAGACTCCAGTAGAGGATATAATAAAGTCCAGAAAGTGGACAGACTCGGAGAGGAATGCGCACTTCTTCAGGTTCACATACAGTTTCTCTTGGCGAAGGGTGTCAAAGAGAAGTCTCAGATGATCGAGGTGAGCAGCCTGAGTCTGACTATAGACTAATATATCATCAAAGTACACCACCAGAAACTTGCCCATGTAGGGCCGCAACACCTGCGTCATAACTCGCATAAACGTGCTCGGGGCATTGGACAGCCCAAATGGCATAACTAGTCACTCATATAGACCGTCCTTGGTCTTGAATGCGGTCTTCCACTCGTCCCCCTCACGAACTCGTATCTGATGGTCCCCACTACGAAGGTCGATCTTGGAGAAGATCTGGGCACCAGAATAGTATCCAGTAGGTCATCGAGTCGTGGGATCGGGAAACGATACTTGACCGTGATCTTATTAATGGTGCGGCTATCGATGCACATACGCCAACTACCGTCCTTCTTAGGGGTAAGAAAGGCGAACCGCACAAGGACTCATGCTCTCATGAATGAAATGCTTCCGGAGAAGCTCGTCAACCTGCCGTTTGAGCTCAACGTGCTCATCCGGGTGCATACGGTAGTGGGGCAGGTTCGGGAGGGAGGCTCTCGGGACTAGATCAATGGCATGCTGAATGTCCCGTGGGGGAGGCAGCTCATCTGGGAGCTCGTCTGGCATGATGTCCGCAAACTCGCCTAAAAGGGGGCGCACCGCGGGTGGGTGGTCAGCTAGGGTGCCCTCAGTAACCTGGGTAGCGGCGACTACATAAATGATGTTTGACTCGGCGCTATCTCGTAGGAACTCACCTCGCCTCAAAATGTGCAGTGGCCGCGAGGCGCTCGTGCTCACAGATGGCTCTACCACACCCTTGGATCGATCTCGGGGTTGGGTGGGCGTCAACGTAATCTTCCCCCCTTATCATAAAAGACACATCTGTTCGAGCAACCGAAGCACATGACGTCACGATCGAATAGCCAGGGGCGGCCGAGCAGCACATGAGCGGCGTCCATGGGAATGACATCGCACCAGACCTTGTCCTGAAAGGACGCGATAGTGGTCGGGACTAAGCAACGCTGGGTGACTTGGATCGCCGTCTTGTCGACCCAGATGACACGGTATGAGTGGGGGTGAGGCTTGGCCTTCACCTGCATACAGTCAAGCCCCTTCTGGGCCACGATGTTCACGCAACTCTCACTATCAATAGCTAGCTTGCAGGGACCGCATGCACTAGGAAAGTACGTGTAGAATATGGTAGTGCACCGTCAATCCTCATCCACGCGTGGGGTGTGCAGGAGGCGTCTAATCACTTCCAGCTCTAATGATCGCTCGGCGTCACTCTCCCAACCTTCCTCAACTTCGGCCTTAACTTCCTCTTGGGCCTCCTCTTCGTCCTCTAAACCCTGCTCCTCCTCAACTAGCAGATTTCGCGTGGGGCACTGCGCCGCCACGTGGCCTCTGCCAGAACATCTAAAACATACAATGCCCTCAGATCGCTGGCCATCAGTGGCTATGGCTTTATCCTTCGCATCTGCGGGGATACGTGAGGGTGCAGCCGTGGTGGTCTGGGGCGGAGCGGGCTTCCTAAAAGTTGAAGAATCAGTCCGCGAAGTGAACTGCCTCGTACTAGACGATCGGAGGTACTGCTCGTACTCGAGGGAGAGCTGGAATATCTGATCTACAGTCTCCAAGCGGTGGGGGATCAACTCTCTCCGAATATCGGAATGAAGGCCCGCCTTGAAGCGGGCGACAATGACAATAGGCTCCTCTGAAATATCACTCCTGACGATCAACTCATCGAAGCGGGCCATGTACCCGGCGACGGTAAGTGTCCCCTGCCGTAAGTTCTGCAGCTGCTCAAATTGCTGATCCCGGTATGACGCGGAGAGGTACTTCTCCTTCAATCTCTCCTTCATCTCATCTCATATGGCGATGGGGTAGTAACCATCCCGCTCTAAAGCTCTCTCAACACTGATCCAGAATACCTTAGCTTGCCCGATCAAGTTCATCTTCGCAAAGCGGACACAACGCTCGTCACTCATGTCGTACCACTCGAAGTAGTGGTCCATGTCCAAGAGCCAATCACTGAAGGCTTTCGAATCTAGGCGACCATCGAACGAAGGGGCGTCGAGTCGGATACGACGAGTGATGTCTCGATAGTGGCCCCCTCTCCGTGGTTCGGGGTAGTCCTCGGGGTAATCATCGTGGGCGTGGTCGTATCGAGCGGGTGGGGGACCACGCTCTCTCCGACCCGGGGGATAATATTCATCCTGGTGATGGTCACGACGACCGTGTGGGGGCACACGATCTCTGGGGTCAGGCTGAGGCTGACGTGGCATATGATACTCATCACGCTGATGTGGCAGTCTATCCCGCGCCGGGACTTGCCTATGATCTGTCGCAAAATCAGGATGTCGCCTTACCGGCGGAATCGGGGCTCGATGAGGAATGTCACGATGGTGACTGTCTGCGGGAGGTGGACCATCCCTCGGACGTTGCCCCCGACGTGGAGGAGCGTCAGGGTCGTCCTCAAGTGAATCGTCACGCTGTGTCAGAGTGTCTCTGGCATCCTCTAAGTGGCCTAAACGAAGGTTCATCTCGGCAAGATCATGACGCACATCGTCGAACTGTGCTCCTATGGTGTCAAGGCGACCTAGGACAAGGCGTTGGAACTCAGCAAAAGCGGCGTTCGAATTCGAACTCGTCGCTCGGTCCTCGGTGTTCTGTGGTTCTACCATGCTTACTCTAAAAGTCCTACCACTACGGAGCATTCAAGTGGCCTAACCTTGGCCTCTGATACCCAAATGATGTAGGAGTAGGGTAGTGGTGCTCGGGAGATAAGACTCTAAGTGCGGGTGCGGGGAACACACTAATGCAGCGCTAAATGCAATGTGACTGTCGGGTAACGACAACAATTATTATAAGCAATGAAATGAAAATTACCACACAGATATTTAAAATAAATAGACAAATAATTATTTCAGCAATTTGGCAACGACTTCCTCCGCTCGGAGGGCCTAAGCAAGCGCACGGCGAATAAATCCGCAAACAATTAATAGCATAAAAGGAAATAACTACCACACAACCGTAATCGCAGCATAATATAGAAAAACAACCAAATGAAAATGTCAAGTCACAGAACACAATACCATAAATGCTCACAACGTAGATGGCTGAACCGAGACACTGAAGGATTTGAGGGTCGGATGTAAAGACAGACAATCGGAGGTGAAACCGGTTGCGAGGCGACGTTGGCGGTGGCTGCCCTCGGTGGAAAGTGGTGGTAACGGAAGGTAAAACGGCGAGTCCGACCACGAATGAGTAGATCCGGACCGGGGGTGAGTCGATCCGATATTTAGGGGCGGATCCGGGCAAAATGGAAGGTTTGTGCGGTGGAAATAACGGATCGGAGGGTGGTAGCACCAGATCAAAATAGATCTAGGGTTTTTGGGACGGTGGGAAGTGGATCCACAAAGGGAGGGTGAGAGGAGTGGCCAGCTAGGGTTAGAAAACCCTTGGGGTGGCCGGTTTTGGGAAGGGAAAGGGGCGGTGGGGCTGGGGCTTTGGCTGCAGGCCGGCAGCCTGTCTAAGGAGGAGACGGGGCGGGATTAGGGCCGGTGGATGGGGGATTGCTGGGCGGCGGTCCGGCAGCAGTTCGGCGGGATTGGGTGGGGATTTGGGGGGTTTCCGACGGTGGAGAAGAGGGGAAGAAGGTGGAAAATGATGGAGGGGGTAGGGTTTACCTTGGGGGGAAGTTTGGCGGTCTAGGAGTCGTCACCTAGGGTTCCACGGCGTCGGCACCGAGGGATCGCTGGAATCCGGGAAAGCCTTTCTCCAAATCCAACAATGACTGAATTCAGCCCCTCTACATCCTATTTATAATAAAAGAGAAGCTAGAGCATCCTCCAACAACGGCTATGATTGGCTGGTGGGTTCGCTCATAACATACATCAGAATAAAACTGAAAAAAATAAAGTAATATAATTTTTTGACTCGCGGCGACGTTCCGGATGCATCCGCGCAGTCCGATCGGCGATCCGATCAAGTCTTCCTGCGCGAATATATGTATGTGGGTCCCGCCTTGCGGCGAACCCCTCCAGATGCATCTGGTGGTTCCCCATCACTTCCACTTCATTCAGCTATCCTTTCTGAGACCACGAACACCCGCTTTCCACTTACATGCCAGCAGCCTCTTTCAAGTTCACTGCAACTGCCCCAAACTGCTGTTAACCTCCTTCCATATTCACTTTCAGGGCTCTTTTAAGCCCTCCGGCCACTCAAATTCACCAAACAACCACCCCACTGCCTTCTTTCATCCTTCCAGCAGCCCACTTACTCATTGAGACCCACCAATTACAGTACAAATCTGAATTTACAGCAAGAATTGCGGGTACTGCACTATCCACCCCTCAAATTTGTAACGGCCTCCCTAGCTCGCAACTCAAAAAGATGACCGCCGGCACCCCCAACAGACAGCTCTAATGGGTCAGCCTCAACTGATCTGCAGACCGTACCCCTCGACCCCTCTCCATGCCCACTGGCAGGTTGTTGGAGGCCGCATCCTCCCTTAGTTAAGGGAAACTCCAGTTAAGTGGGCAACACATGGAATTCTTAGGAGGTCATCCATCCCGCTACTACTCTGGCCCAGACAAACTCTAGTTACATGTGTTTGGGCCAGAGTAGTAGCGGAATGGGTACCTCCTGAAAAGTTCCTACGTTGCCCACTTAATTTGAGTTTCCCTCATCGAAGGGAGGTTGCGGCCTCCAACAACCCGCCAATGGGCATGGAGAGGGGTTGGGGTGTACGGTCTGCAGACCAGCTGAGGCCGACCCTTTCGAACTGCATGCTGGGGGTGTCAGTGATCGTCCTTTCAAGCTGCGAGTTGGGGAGGCCGTTGCAAAATTAGTCCCTTTCCACTTCTCCGAACTCCTATTACTTGCGTAAGTTATAATTAGAAGTTAATATTACTTTGTGTTGAATACTCGTTGGAAACATATATTTTAGATGTTAATTTGTATCTATTTACCCAAGGCATATTCTATTTCAAGTATTTAATTAAAGTGCTTTCTACTTTAATTCAACTAGATATTTCTTGTGTTTCTAATGTCTAATCTCGAGAGTCAATGTTTGTAAACACTACTATTAATTTCATAATATATTGTAATTAATTGTTGTACAATTGCATGTGCATTGCATAATTCTAGACTCCTACATCACTTCATGAATATCCACTCTTTAGAGTTTCCTCAAGGAATTACACAGTCACTGTAATCATTCTGCGGCAGTTGGGTATTAGATCCCCAGGTTCTGGCTTAGTTTAGAGACTAGTGTCTATAGATCATTCATGACATATCATAGTAGTCGTCGCTACTCCTCTCGCCTATTTGAGGAACCAGAGTCCATTTATGCTCGATCTAATAGAGCTCTTTTGGAAATTTCTTCGCTCTACAAGTGATTACTACGTTGTGTATCATAGATCTCATAGATGTTATTATTATAAGGATGATATCACGCGTAGAGTTAGGCTTGATGTGTCACATCCTTTGATAGTCAATTGGACTCGATGACACTTACAGATTGGTTATTAGGGATGAAGGAATATTTTAATTGGTATAAGGTATCTGATGAGCGTCGTGTTAGATTTGCTAAGGCGAAGCTTAAACGTCGGGCTAAGATTTATTGGACTGACCTAGAGCATAGAATTAAGTGTGATGGTCTTCACCCCATATCTGATGGACAACAAGGAGAGAATATTAAAGATAAAATTTTGTCGGTATATCATAGGAGGGGTATAGACCAATAATGACTTGGAATGAAACTATAAGGAAAGACATGATGTACTTGGGCATTAGTGAGATTATGACAAAAGATAGGGCACAATGACGACAAAGGATCCATATAGTTGACCACACTATATTAGGATAAAGACTTGAGTGTTGTTGTATATCATAGGAGTCAGCTCCTTGACCAATTATAGTACCTTCATCAAGGGACTATTCTCATTGTCAATTTTATGATCCGATTCTACGTGTTAATGGTGAGGAGTGATATTCAGGAGGAACCCATTGCATCCACTTCTTGGTTTCGATCTGGACTCATAAAAATTTGTGGAGAACTGATTTCTCGTCGCTTAGAGTTCGTCGATCAAATATTTCACCCAGCTCTACATTACAATCATTATCTTAGTTCCACTAGACCGAGTTGAGTTGACCCATTGCCTGACCAATCCATCGTTAGAGATCCTTCCTCACCAGAGATCTCTTATGCATTTAATTATGATCACATAGACACGACATCTCAATCTTCTACTATAGGGTTCCTCCATTCTGATGAGTTTCAGTGCGTTATATTCCAGGATATAGGACACATAGCGACCCAGTGCCTGACGATGAGTCTACTCGTTGGTGAGCATGAATGTACTCCCAACACGAAACTGTATAATAATGGAGATAGTGTTGCGACTATTGAGATTATTTTTTAGAGCCGCACTAGTAGAGCATTGGAGTTAGGCATTAAGTAGTATTTATTCTTACACCCCTTCTTGATGAGGACATCTTTTCAAGTCATATCTTTGAGTCATCCCACCGAATCACCGAGTAGGCTCTTGAACCCAGTGTTGTGTTCATAGTGATTGCCCTTCTTACGGTTGAGGGAAATTATGATATTTGAGGAACCTATGTCAATACTCATCGTATTTGAGACAAATTTCCTTATACTCCTTTCGATGGACCACCTGATGAGTTCTTTCGTGGTGACATTCGATGCATCATAGAGTGGTATCCTGGTGTAAATGTCTCAAGTAATTATTTGAATGATCATCACACCCACATTGAATTTTTCTATACCCCAGCCATTGAGCCTCATGATCATGTACTTCCATTATACCTCTCACGGTGAGCCACTTGAGTTCTTCTTTTGGAGACATTCAATATACCATAGACTGGCATCCTAGTTTCGATGTCTCAGATTTTTATTTGACTGATCATCACACTCGCGATGAATTTTTCTATACTCCACCTATGGAGTCTTTTGATCATGTACCAATCTTAGGAGTTCTTTATAGCACCATAGAACCAGTCTTTTCATCTTTTATGTATGTTGCATGATCATTTACATGAACTTTGCATCACTCGTCTATGTTACATGATTCACAATTACTATATGTTCTGCATCACTTGCATGAACTACATGAATTTGCTCGGCGTAAACTTGCAATAAGTAATAGAGATTATAAAGTTTACCCATACATTCACAAGAGAGAACAGAACATTAGAGAAGGTAAGCAGGTGATTGATAGAATTAAGGTTGAGAGGTTTTCTCTGATAGCAGACATAAAATTAAATGTTAGGTGAATTAGTCCCTATGTAATAGTATGAAGAATTGTGTTGAATGTTTGCAAATTAAATAAGAACTCATCATGTATTCAACGTTGAAAATATGACTTCATTCTATGAGCTTCATGACCATGAGTATTTGAGTCCATACCCTGATACTACCTATTCTAGACGCCCCCTCTCTATTTCAGTCTCAACATATTATCCAGCTACCAACAGACTCACCAGTTTGGTACCAATTCCTCTTTCGGCATTTGAGAGCATACATTCTTCCACCTAGAGCATACTAGACATTATGAGTCGTGATATTTCAGTGACACCAGATGGCTCCACAGTAGGATACCCAGTTTATTGTTGGGAGGCACCCACCACTGATGAAACTTGGATGGCGCCAGAGAAGTTTGACTTACTCCTGGGCTTCATAGTGAGCATGATCATCTTCATTCATCGGGGATGAATGCTCTCAAATTGGGAGAAATTGATGGAGATCATGGATCAAATGCTAGACACACATAATCGGAGCTCGCACAAGTCTACATATGCAAGAAGCGGAGATAGGATTGGTGGATAGACGATCCGGGCCAGTAGTTACATTCAGAGTAACGACGTCATAGTTTTAATTTTTCTTTATATTTTTTTGTATTTTTTTTTATTTCATATAAATTTATTGGTTTTATGTTCCAAATGATCTTGGCCCTTCGTAGTGAATTACAAGTCTTTAAGGGTGGAGGAACTAATTTTCTAATCTCGTAAATTTTGGACAGAAATTTCTTGTTATTGCAATTGTCTCATAGTTACCAATTCCGTGGATCTTTGGTGTTGAAGGCAAGATAACTACCCCCTCTTTCGTAACTACCCCATGACAACCCACCACTCATAACCACCATATCCCCCCCCCCCTCCACTGCTCACAACCACTAGTCACTACCATTTCCTCCACATAACTTCTCAATAACCACCCTATACGCCTTCATAACTATCATTAACTGCACCATCAGTTTTTCATTCCATCCTTCTTCATTCCTTGCCTATTCGTAAACTTTATTTCTCTCTTGAAATTGGTCACGACTAGAAACAGACACTGTCCAGGCCTTCTTTCTGGGTGTCACCCGTCCTCGGTGGCGGAACTAGAATATTTGTCCTGCCCGGGCACCAATAGAAATTTAAGTATAAATAATAATAAAACTTTCAGAAGTCTTTCTCTTCTTTAAAACTTGTTAATCAATTATGATACTCTCACAGGAAAAATGTCATTCATTATGCATTTGTGTTGATTGCTGATTCCTAATAGGAGTATAAACTTACAGAATTGAGATAATGGCTAAGAACTTTACAATCTAAAAATCAAGAGAATAAAAGATTCAAATCATACTCTAATAACGAAATAATACAATACAAAGTCAATAATGAAGAAATAGGTATGTTGAATAAAGAGAATGAAGAATCATATCTCATGGCCAATTGCAGATTGCCACACTCACCAAATGCATAAATTCACTGAGGCATTTCATCGAACACTCAAAGGGTGATGTCACCATCAATAGATTGGTGTGTTCAAGAGCTACAATCTAACCTCTATTTCAAGTAAGATCATTGTCATTTGAAGGCTTCCATGAAGTTATGCAAGCACCGAACAAGCATATCTCAGCCTCACTGAATCAAAGTAGATTGATGAATCATCAAAACGCAAAAATAAAAAAAAGGAAAAAAAAGAAAGTCGCAAAGATGAGGACTAGAGTTTGACGAGGACGGAAATGGGGCAAAGAGAGAAGCAAATGAAAGGCTCACTGCCATGTTTTTCTCTCGTTTTGCGGCAACTCTTGCGCGGCTAAAGCTACGGTGGACGCTTCGCCTCGCGTTGGCGGGAGGATGAATCAATATTTCTGCAGCATCACGGTAAATGATGAATCAAGAATTCCGCAACATCTAGGAGCCGGCAAATGCCTAAGAACGAACCCCTTACATTTTTACATGATTTTTACCCGGGCGTGTCTCTACGTGGGTCCGTCGGTGCTCGCTTACCGATGATGAAGATATTCCTTTCATAGTGCGGTTCTCACTTCAACCTGGAGCCCCTCCAGACGTGTTGTGCCACTCTGATCTGTGCTCCAGCCGCCTCCAACTGCTGCCCGTCATGGCTCGACCACTTCGCTGCTCTAGATCCAACCGCCACCCTCATTTTTCTGATGATTCATGTCGATTCCATCTGTCGCATACCTTTCTAGGGCGCTGATCTCTCATCAAAGCTGAAGTTGTGTTTTTTGGTCGCTTTGTGTGGTTTTTTATTTGTCTATTGTTAGTATTTTACTTCTTACCGTCTTGTTATGCTTATATGCATGTGGTATCCACGTGAGGGGGTGTTTGGGACAAAGGTGGCTTAGATGATCTTTCCCGACTTTTGCCTTCGTTCCACACGGCCTTTAAGTGTAAGTCGTGTGATGTTTGTGTCTTTCCATTTTTGTCTTTCGATTTGTCATGTGTTGGGCGTCATTGTGTTGGTTCTAATCTCAGTGGGTTGTATCACGTGGGACCATGTCGTGCGGGACTTTGTCGTGTGGGACTGCCCTTTGTGCGGATTATCCCTGACAGATTATCCCTGGTTGCTCGTGTGATGATGTGTCTTTTGTTCTCTTTCGCATGTGTGTGTAGGTGATCTTGGTTGACCGGTTTCCAGCGTGTCCATGTCGTGTATGGGTCCTGCGTCGTGTGTGTGTCAGCGTCGTGTGTGGTTATGTCCCTGGCTTGATTCCCCGGTTTGGAATTTCCCCCGGTGGCTCGTATGTTGTTTTTGTCTCACGTCACCTACCTCCGTTACCGTTATTTGATGTGTCCAAGCTGAAGGGCCCCCCTTGAGCTTGAGGGGGATTGTTGGAGTTTTTAGTTTTAGTATTATTATATTTGTGTGTGAGTGAGTATTAGTTTAGTCCCATATTGTCTATCTGTATTTGAGTCTCTCATGTAATGCTTTAAATATCCCCTTTGTGGAAGAATAATAAGAATTTTTTTTTAATTTCCTCTCTTTCAACATGGTATCTGAGCCAATCGATCTTAAACCCTAATTTATTTTTCTCGTGCGTTGCTTCCGCCTCGGGTTCCTGATTTTTGTTGGCAAATCCAGCGGGAGGTTGTGTCGGCTTACTGCTCCTGCACTCCTTCTCCCGTTGATCTGATCGGCTCCTGGATCCATCGACGGGAGCGGCTCATGTGTCGTCGATTGTCGATGATTGGGCCTCCCTTCTTGCGTGAATTGCTCAGTTGTTCTGCGTCGCTCCTCCATCGACGATGTTTTTCGTGGCTGTTTCGTCAATCTTGTTTGCGCTTCTCGTCGTTGTTCCCGTCTGGTGTGATAAACGATCGGAGACTTCTTCTTCTTCGATCTCTCTTCCCGATCGATCTCATCACTCCGGCTGCTGCTCTTGGCGATCCCATTGTTGCTCGCTTACTGACGATGAAGATATTCCTTCCCTGGTGCGGTTCTCACTTCAACCTGGAGCTCCTCCAAACGTGTTGCACCACTCTGATCTGTGCTCCAGCCGCCTCAGCAGCTGCCCCTCATGGCTCGGCCACTTCGCCGCTCCAGATCCAACCGCTACCCTCATTTTTCTGATGATTCCTGCCGATTCCATCCGCCGCATACCCTTCTAGGGCGTTGATATCTCGCCAAAGTTGAAGTTGTATTGTTCTTGTTGAAAGGGGGGCCCGACCCATCTTGGGTAACCCGGGATGACAGCCCACAGCCCGACTGCAGTCGGTGCACTCCAACCAACTCTCCGGGAAGGCTCCGAATTATACGGGAATATTCCACGGTAGGTTGTTGAAGCCAGGGCTTAATCCCGGGACCTTCTTTATCAGGTAACTATCTCAAGTCCCGATACTCAATTGCGCTGCACTTTTGCTGAAAGGGGGCCCAACCCATCTTAGGTAACTCGGGATGACAGCCCACAGCCCGACTGCAGTCGGTGCACTCCAACCAACTCTCCGGGAAGGCTCCGAATTATATGAGAATATTCCACGGTAGGTTGTTGAGGTCAGAGCTTGATCCCGGGACCTCCTTTATCAGGTAACTATCTCAAGTCCTAATACCCCACTGAGCTGCAGCGCAGTTGGGTATCAGGATTCAGGACTTGAGATAGTTACCTGATAAAGGAGGTCCCAAGATCAAGCCCTGGCCTCAACAACCTTCCCGGATTTTCCCCAAGCAGTGGGCCCCGGGAGAGTTGGTTGGAGTTCACCGACTGCAGTCGGGCTGTGGGCTGTCATCCCGGGTTACCCACGATGGGCCGGGCCCCCCTTTCAACAAAAGTGCACTTTTGTTGAAAGGGGGTCCCGACCCATCTTGGGTAACCCGGGATGACAGCCCACAGCCCGACTACAGTCGGTGCACTCCAACCAACTCTCCGAGAAGGCTCCGAATTATACGGAAATATTTCACGGTAGGTTGTTGAGGCCAGGGTTTGATCCCAGCTCAGTTGGGTATCAGGACTCGCAGTAGTTGCCTGATAAAGGAGGTCTCGGGATCAAGCCCTGACCTCAACAACCTACCGTGGAATATTCCCGTATAATTCGGAGCCTTGCCGGAGAGTTGGTTGGAGTGCACCGACTGCAGTCGGGCTATGGGCTATCATCCCTGGTTACCTAAGATGGGCCGGCCCCCTTTCAACAGATATACCTATAATTATATAAAAACAATTGTGGTATTTTAGTAAATTGCAAGTAATTGCTGTCCAAATCTCTAGAATCCACATCTTTCTTTTCAGTTTTCATAATAATATTTCATAAGACAGATTTATCTTTTGATCTAAAGTAATGAATAATTTATGATTTTAGCATAGTTCATTATTTTTCAAAGCATTAAGCAAATTAATATGTAGATATACCTATAATTATATAAAAAATGGTGGTATACATTTAAGTAATTGCAGTCTAAATCTCTAGGATACACCTCTTTCTTTTCAGTTTCCATAATAATTATTCATAAGCAGAATTTGGGGAAAAATGGAGGCGTTCATAAACAAGGCAATGCATCAATGTCTGATGGACGCTCACGATTTGGACGGTTTGGCTCCCAACTTCTTCAAAAGACCGTTGGCTGGGTGTCATGGTCTCGACATGATCGCCAGGTATCCCTCCCCACCCCCCATTCTTGTATTTCTAATCTCACTATGTACCTTTTTAAAAGTTTGATAACTATATTGGAATTTGTAATTGAAGGCCAAACTGGGTGAGAGCAACAAATTCTATTATGATGAAAGACTGAAGAGATGGGTGGAGGAAGGTGCCGAGATTCCAGCTGCAGAAGCTTCCCTGCCACCACCTCCCACAGCTGCTTCACTCCAGAATGGTATATCAAACTATGATGTAAAGAATGCCTTAAATAGTAATAATAGTCTTTCTATTACTGATGCGAACGGAACAAAAATCGACACTCCATCGGAGCAAGGTATTGGCTTCCCGCCCGTGCCACCGAGCCAAAACCAATTCTCGGCATACAGCAGAACCGGGGTCCGGTCGAGGTAACTCTCACTTTCTGCTGGAATTTATATGTATACTGCTGTTTCTTTCGTCTTTAGAAACATACCGCCCGAGCTTTAGAATGAACAAATTAATTGATTTATTTGCACGCGACACAGAAATCTTGAATTTAACGAATCATCAATCATTAAAAATTTAAGAATTATTGAGAAGGAAAGTTGATAGACTTTCTAGTATTTCTTTTAAGACTTTAATAGTACTCTGGGTGGTATTTTCAAAATATATAAAGATTTGGTGCATCATTTTATTATTTGAACTCTGACTCAGGTACCTCTGGTTAGTTGATGTTAACCTAAGAGAATGTTCCATAAACCTAAAAGAATATTCCTTTTAGTGCATATAGAAATAATAAATTTATGTAAAATATGAATAATTTTGCATCACCGTTGATCATATGATCAACGGAACTTAGTGAATGTGGGATTAGTTAATTGAAAAAAAATTAAAATGATGTGTTTATTGAAGGGGAGCCTTGACACACCGATTGAGGTGTTGTCGTGTGACCTTGAGGTCACGGGTTCAAGTCCTGGAAGCAGCCTCTTGCGAACTTACATTTCATCTTTGTGGTGGGACCCTTCCACGGATCCTCACTGGGCGGTGATGCTTTGTGCACCATGCAGCCCTTTTTTATATCATGCATCCATCTTTGCATTATGTGTCACATTACTTAATTATCATGGATCTTCCGTACGACATTGTTGCAAATATTTTTGGTGGTATACCATTAAAACACAATTTTAGTTTTAATTAGGGGTCGTTTACAAGGCCGCCCCTCTAGTTTGCAAAATTACAGGTTGCCCCCCTCTATCTTTCAAAATTCCCCGTGAGTTTCCTTTCACAGCGTGCATGCGCGGGTGAATTTTGTAAATGCATGTTATGAAATGTAAATTTGTAGGGAAGGTTTTTGTAAATTCCAAAGATAGAGGGCTGCAGCCTGTAATTATGCTAACACCCTGGGGTGGCTTGGGTAATTAATAGTTTTAATTAATTCCACCACCTCTTGCAGATATGTTGATACTTTCCACAAAAGTGGTGCAACCTTCACAAGTTCCTTCCATTCGCCCTCCACTGCCTCCGTAAAGACCCTGGCCGGGGCAAACTTCTTCATTCCTTCCCCGCCTACAAACTACGACGACCAGACTGCTGAAGCTACTGTTCCCGACACGGCTTCCGCTTCCATGGGCCATGAATCGCCGCCGGCCACATCTTCTTTGTCCTTGCAAAGGTTTCCGAGCATGGATAACATCGCTGCATCCCGAACTCCAACGACCGATGACTCCCTCTCCCGAGCGCGAGCAGCTTCGTGGAGCGGCTCCTTTGCCGACATTTCGAGCTCCAAAGAAGCAGTTCGAATGGAGCAGAATTCCTTTGTCGGGTCACACATTCGATCTGGTTCTCTGATGGATGACCTTCATGAGGTTGAGCTCTGAGCAAGCTCGTGTGCGGTTCCTCGCAGCCACCATCTCTGGACGCACAGCAGGTGCGACTCTAAAAATGAAATTATGCGGGCCCCTTTTGCACATATAATTTGTTGATTTTATTCAAATGCACAGATGATCCCATGGCTCAAAGAATTCTTGTCAGTTAGCCGTTGGGAAGGAGAAACTTGTGGGGGGATTTATAACATGTAGCTCTTCATCATAATATATAAAATGGTAAAGAAATGTAAAGAAGGAAATCTGCTTTTCTTTTCCTTCTGTTTTTTTCCTATGTAAATTGATATGCTGTGGGTAGCTGTTTATTTATGTTTTTTTTCCCTTTTTTTTAATTCACGGGGTAGTGATGTAAATATTGATAATTTCGGTATATCAGAGAACATGTGTTTTTTTGTCCCTTTTGTTTTGTTTTTAAATGACATTTTTTAAACCATTTTGTTGTTGACTTGTTCAATTTTTTTTCTGGACTAGTTTATGATTGAGAACGTTTAGAGTTCACTTTTGCATGCTTGTTACGAATGGTATTCTATATATATGCATGCATATTTATACATATGTGTGCGTGTGTCGGCTCTTCATTCCTGTGTTTAAGACTTTCTAAGCATATGAGTTGAGATTGGATTATGAATGCAGAGTTGCGCCAATTGACTGTCGATATTTGGTTCTTACCGCAGCCACCATCTCTGGACGCACAGCAGGTGTTTAAAAATTTTTTGTTTTGATTTTTTGCAATGGAAACCCGAGTATACTTTGGCTAGGGAACCTAATGCCATTCCGGCATGGATCAATATATAGGGTGTATCTTCATTGCTTTGGGAAGATATCATTTGTGTTCTTGTTATGCCTCTTGGAAAATTATAATCACTACAAGGCACTCATGTAGATCAAACTCATGTTTGTATTGAGTTCAATCATAGATCCTCCCCTCCATCTCATTTTTTACGAGGGTCGTGGGTGTTGGCCGCAAGAAGGTTATTTGAACCTACCTGGTCACTCTTGAAAGAAATATTTTATATTGCTCCAATTGTTTCAAGCTACATTTATGTTATTGGAGAATGTAAGAAGAACAAATTGACTAACAACCTCGCCACTACTTCTGTGGCACCTACTCTAGCGACTTTTGCTCTACGATCGTATCATGCTATTGCTGAAACTATTGTGGTTGTCCCCCTCCACTATCTTGCTATCTTTGTTGGGGATGCTCTAAATGTGGATACGGAGCATTGCATGGCACATGCTAGTATTAAAGACTACTCTAATAGTAGACCTAAATGATCCTTATACCATGAGAAATGAAGATAGCATTGCAGGAGTTATGATCTCAAATTCTCCTAGAGTTAAGCCTAGACTGCAAAGGTCCCACTCTGTTCTGTCACGCGTCTCCTATTCTTGTTTTGTTAGCAGAGGCTGCAGCAGATTGGGATGCTTATAGCGCGTAGGAAGATGAGTGGGTGGATATGACTCCTAGAAACTGCAATATCACAAATGTTGAATTGGAGGCAGATATAATTTCTCATAATGAAGGGTCTGAAGACCAGACATGTGAACCTGAAGGTGGAGCATACAAAGAATATGAAGGTGAATGGAAAGTTCAAAATAGAAAAAAAGAAAGCTAGAAAAGAATATCATAAGCTTCATCTCATTGACCCAGCTTTGGGAAGCTTCACGGAGAATATGACAAGGAGGCATCGAGCGATCGCGGTGGCTGACCATTTCAGGTTACCGACCGCCCTCACCGGTGGCAAGCTGAGTCATTTTTTTTCCTCCAACCATAAGAACCTCGCTGAGTGACAACAAAGGCCAGCACCTTTCATTCTAAATTAGCTTACCATGAACAGATCACTCACTTTCATCACGAGTTCGAGAGTGCTGTATCGGTGATAAAAAAAGTGTTTTACGCTCTAAAATCTCTAGATTAGTCCTCCTAACTGCTACATCTTCAACTGACATCCTCCGCCAGGACAGTCCGCCTCCAGTAATATAACACTGTGTAAAGCATTTTTCTTTTGAATGGACCTGATTATTCTAGCTCTTATCCCTATGTATTTCAATGGTCTGGATATCTCCAAGTTATAAACCATAACATTAAGCAAAACAAGGGAGTTTTCGTCGTCACAACTGTCCTATAATTCCATCCTTATTATTAATATTTTAAAACAAAAATGCAATCTTAACAAATTATGAGCACTTGCATCCGTGTAGGTGTCGTAGTCGGGCACTCTCACCATCATACATTGTGCACAGAATTTAATTGTCGTCAAACACTGTGCACGGAGACGCGATCCACCCAGTGCGAGTACCAAATGAAACCTGTGTGTGCAGAAACTCAATGTTAGGTTTGGATGTATGAATTCTGGGTGAGGAGAAACTAAAAGAAAGAGTTGAAAAGCTCAAACTAACGGCTACTTACTAAACTCAAATAAACTGGATAGCCTTTCATTTTCTTCAAAGAGGAAATAAGGAGTCGAGCGTCAGTTCACCATTAGAAGCATCAAACGATGCCTGGATCTCCATGGAAGTTCCAACATCAACTCCTACTGGTTTGCTGAGAAGATTCACTCCTTGCTTCCAGTACCTGTTAACTGTTGACCCAAGCACAAGAGAAATGAAGCGAAAAATGGAAGTTTGGTGACAAAATTGTTGCAATTGTTGCGCAGAAAACTATAAATTGCTTTTTTTTTTACGTCATACAAACCTGGTCCTGTGGATATAACTATGGAATTCTCCTCGTCTAAAACCCAGTCGATCCATAGCACCAGGCCATGACAGATTCCTGGCTTTGAAAACATGATCTGAAAGAGAAAAAAGGCGATGTTAATCACCCATATCTCTTCACCTTGGACTTTGCATAATTACAAGGGCCTTCCCTCTATCCTTTGAAATTACAAGGACCTTCTACTCTATAATTTTTGAAAGTAGAGTGGATGTCCTTGTAATTATGCAAGCCCCGCCTAATTAACCCTCCAACAATATGATTCAAGGACATGCAATTGTCAGCAACTTTATGCTGGAGCGGAGCCTAATGGGCATCGATCCAATTTGGCGGTGAGAGGGTAAGTCTTCCGCACACCTGGGGGTTTTGGAGGAGGATCCCCCAAGGCAAACATTCTTTATGTAAGGGTACTTTTATAAATTCATGGTGTGCTTGCAGAGGTGTATTAGTTGAATATACGCGTTAGACGCGTTTTATTTTACGTTTTATGTTATCACATTTATGTATTCATGTGATAGGTCATGTGTATTTCTTGTCTATTAATATGGATACTTAGCCAGGGTTAGGGCATCCCGCCTAATTGATTCTTCATCTCTACTTGGTATCAGAGCCGAGCGGGCCGATCCGTTCCGCCCTCATCCGCGCTTCCGCTAGGAAGAAGCCTCGCCGTTCCCTAGCCCTGCGGTTTCCGTCATGCAGGGCAGCGTCAGAGAGTCCGTTCCACCCGCTTCTTCTATATTCTCAACAAACCCTCAAGTGCAGGGTCTAACACATGACCATTTTCAATTCTGACCTAAAATCAATTGATTGTAGATGCAGGGTCTCGTGATAATTTCAAAGGTAACACATTGCAACTAAGGTCCGTTTGGCCATAGTGTTTTTTCTCGGGTGAGTTTGGACAAAAACAACACCGTCATAGAATATATGTTTGACATGACAATGGTTATGTCCGCCACCAAGAAAAAAACTAGTTTTGAACATCAAAGTGAATGTAGTTCCTTAGGTGAGGTAGAGCATTCACGAATGACAGTTCATAACCACCGTATTTATGACGGTCAATGCCATGCCAAACAAACCCTAAATACAAACCGGTTCATAAGTTGAACAAAAAAAATCATCAGATAAATTATAAAGAATGATGAGGCATACCCTTATTTTCCCATGGCATTCATGTAGAGGTTCAGAGAAATTGAAATCCATAATTGAGAACACATCACTGAGCTCCTGGTCAATGGTAGTCAAAATCACATCAATGAAAGAAAAATTATCATGATGCCGCCTAACATAGGCATATATAAAGTTCAAAGAAATGTAAATCAGTGCCTCTGAAGAATGTGCAGCCACACCTTGATTTCGCCACATTGCCATACGAAATATGGCAAGCAAGTGCCTCGCAAAGAGCATGGTAAATTGCCACAAGCCCCCAAAATTTCATTTGCAATTGAATGGTCAAAGCCTTCAATTTCTTCAAGGCAGCAGCGGCTTCTCCATAGATCCTGAGCGTGATATTTGGAAACTCGTGAAAATCTTTCATTCAAGATGAATATTATATTGGTGAAGTAAATGGAATTTGAAGCTTATCGAATGAGCACAGACTGGCAAATGCATTCCGCAAACTTTTAAGATCCCTTTACTAGGTAAGATGACCGCATCTTTTGATAAAATTGGGTCAAGTATTGTCCTATCCTTCCTGCATCCAAATAAAAAGCATGTTTATCTGGTAGTGGCAGCGATATCACAGAGAGCTCAAATTTGAACTTATAAAAAAATGGCAAAGTATTGCATCGGTTTGCAGTAAGAAATAAAGACATCTCAGTTCTGGGTGAACATTGTTTAACTCTATAATTTCAGAGCATATAAAATAGTGCCAGTGAAGAATATCTCCAAGCACGCAAATGAGAAAATATGCCTCTTTTAAGTGTCCAAAATTGAGCTATACTATCTAACCATTAAACTGTGTCAAGATAAACAAAATGACAATGTACATTTGAAACTTGAAATTTTCAGCCAAATGCTACAGTAAATTAACATAATAATTCGTTTTGTTCACAAGGCTCAAGGAAGTTAAAAAATAATGCAAAAAATGCATCTCGATAATTCATAAATCACTCTTCCATTTTCTTACCTAATATTGTTTTATTTTCCTTATCTCATGTTCAATGGGACGATGATATTATGGGATGACATGTCTATTTGGATCGCATGAATTTTAATATATTTTGTACTTGTTTTCCCACATTCAAGCCTCTCTGACGCGAGAAGGTTCTAAGTCTAGTGATGTGTGCAGGACGACCCAAGGGAATTCTATATGAATTATGAATATTATCCATCACTTGCGCTTGCAATTAAGAGAATTATAAGCAGCGCAACAACAACAAGTACATTCAAACTGAGTCTCTGGTAAGGGAACTAGTAAAGTAATATGCATGTGAGACTTGGAGAAAATAAGTACACAAACAAATAAATTCAACAAATTACAAGATATTTGGGCATAAAAATTACAAACCAAAATTTCCCCCAAAACAGTGAATTCACATGAGATTTGACATAAAAGAAATTACAATTATACAATAAACTCATAATAATGGCAAAAAAGAGGGCTCAATGAGCGTCTATGAGTTGTTGGTAGGCTGATGAGACAATGGTGGACTAAATATGGACTTTTGGAGGGGAGACGGAGGGCTGGATGTGACTTTTCCAGTGCTGAATTGCAGGTCTGGATAGAGGTAGCAGGAGCTGGGAGATGGCTGGACTCAGGGAAGGTGGTCTGAATTGGAGTGCGGGGATGGGTATTTCTGGGCCCTGGACAGTGATTCCAGAGCCCAGAAACTGTTTCTCTGGGCTGTTCAGGCAAGAAATTGGAGGGGAAAAGGCGGGCATAGGCTCTGGATGGATACTGGAGGGTGGGAGATATGCTGGAGATAAATCCAGAGAAAGGAAGTCCTCTGTGGACAGTTTTCCGGACAAGACGGAGCAGGGAAGGAATTCTGGATGTACAGGCAGAGGGCAGAACAGTTATGCGGAGGCGGAAATTTCGGTTTGTGGGGAAATGGGGGATGGCCGGCTGTGAGACTTGAGAGGGGAGGATTGTGGGTTAGGGAAGTTATGGGAGGAGTTTATAAGGAGTTGGGGAAGTGGTAGCGGATAGTTAAAGTGTCGTTAATTGTTGGAGAAAATATGTAAAAGCCCAAATAAGGCTCATCTAGTTATTTAGTTTAGCCCAGCATTTTAGGATGGGGATCCTCTCCTCTTTCTCTTCTTATATATTAGTGTACAAATACATGTATTAATACATGAAGAAAATTGAGAAATTAATAAAATTATTCATTATTTTTCTCCAATTTTATGTATTTTCTACCTCGTATCAGAGTGTACGATCCTAATATTTTTTGTCTTGCTCACGCTTGCTAGCACTCTCTGGGCGGTTAGAACTTTTCTAACTGCACCTTTTCTCTTGCTGCCTGCCCCTCTCATTTGTCATCTATCTCTGCAGCTAGTTTTGCTCTAGCCGCAACCTTCTCCTCTGTTGCTCCCCTTCCCATTTCTTCCCCCATTCCATCTGCTTTTATAGATCCCCCCTAGGCCACGCTTGTCTGCATCTCAGCGACCCACTCAGTCTTACTGCAGTTCGTGCAATCTCTACTGCGCTTGCTTCCGACCTCGCGCGACTTTTCTCTGTCTCCTCCGGATCTCCTCTTCGGCTCGCCAACTCTCTTTGGTCGTCGTTGTACAACCCCGTGCCCGACGAGTAGGCCCGTCAGGGGAAGACCTAGCTGAATAGTGCGCAATCTATGACTCACGAGAGTCGGACGGGCGATTGTGGTGAGACATCCCCGACTCGCTTAGGCCAAGTGGCCAGGAACGTGGGGGCGAGTGGAGCATATAGACTCGCACTCGCCCTGGGCCCATGACAAGGGGTGGGCGAGTGGGATAATTTGACCCACACTCGCCCTAAACCCCGGGTTGGTGGCGAGTGTCAGTCCCATCGAGCACTCGCCGCCCCAGGCGAGTGACATTTTCATGGACCTCTCGCCCAGTAGTGTCTTTTACCGGATTTCCTCTGTTGGCTTGCCAGTAGCCTCTTTGAACAGCAGAGTTACGCTGTTGACAGACTAATTTGGTCTGCGTATAACATTTCAGAATAGCGGAGTAACGTTGTTTGCAGACTAGGCTTGGAATTCTATAAATAGACTCCATGGGCACCTTTGGAGGGGATCCAGTTCTTTTGGCTTCTTCCTCCTTGGGTTATTTTGGTTTGGCTGCAAAAGTCCTCCAAAGTGTCCAGCTCAGCTTTTGGCTTGGGAAGGGAAGCGCTCTAGAGATCTTCCGAGTGTGTGGTGGGACCTCCACGTTGCAGCCCAAGGTCAGTTTTCTAGTTCCGAGTGACTGGTCAGGAGTTCAAGTTCGGGAGAAGTGCAAGCTACCCCCTTGGGTCCGAACTCTCATTGAGATCAAGTTTTGGCTTCAACAGTCGTGCTCCCTGGTATCGCACCAAGTCGTCGATTCTCTCAAGCTCTTCCTCCTTGTCGAGCTCGCGAAGCCAGTGTTCCTGCTCGCCGATCTCGCTGAGTCTGCCCACCTTCTCGGCGTGCCTGCTCGCAACACCAATCGTGGGCTCTCCCCGTGCCTTCTCGCCTTTATCGTGCGATCACCTTGCTGCAGCTCCTCGTTGCCAAGGTCTCTCCTCGCAGCAACGATGCTTTCTTTACCACAGCATTCTGACCGCAGTTCTTATTCTCGCGCGGACTCTGTCTCTGGTGCCCGCACCTAGTCGTTGTTTCGTTTAGCGGTCTTCTTCTCTTTGTCAAGCTAGCGCGGCCCGTATTCTTGCTCGCCTAACCGCAGTTGTTGATCTCCTGGCCATTCGTTGCTCTCCTAACCGCGCATATTGCTCGCCTTGTCGCGGGTGTTGATCTCCAGGTTGCTGCAATTCTCCTTGTCGCGGCTTCTCCTTGATGTAGTTTCTTCTTGACCGCAACCGGGTGTTCGCAGGAGACTGACTGTCGTTCTCCTTTGTTACAATGGCTCAGCGATCACCTCCCTCCTATTGTGGAGGTCACATCTCTTCCCGGGATTGAGGTCGACACATTCACGATTCTCTTAAGTGTACTTACTGTGGCAGGGATTGCCACCTCGAAGCCACGTGTTACCGTTTGCACGGTCTACCTCCCGCACCGCCTCTCTACCGTCGTTCATGCTCCAAACAGCCTTCGCACCAACATTGATGTCCTGCCCACCCAACTCCAACAACTTCAAGAGTTGATTAGTTGTTCCTTCGGCTCTGTTATGTTTATTTCAGATGGTGGTATCTTCTGTCTAGCCACAGTTCATCCTGGATTATGGATTCCGGAGCAACACACCATATTACCCCAAAGAAACCTTCACAACTTGGACTATGAGCATCCTAGGTATATTAATGTTGTCAATGGGGACACTACCCCAGTGTTTGGTTCGACCAGCATCACCCTTACTTCCTCCATCACTTTTCGTTCAGTTCTTCATGTTCCATGCTCTGCTTTTAATCTCCTATCTAATTAGTCGTCTCACTCAAGACCTTGAGTGTTATATAACCTTCTCTTCCACCTCTGTTGTTGTGCAGGATCGAAAGACCCAGAATATAATTGGTAAAGGACAACTATCGAATGAGCTCTACATCCTAGAACCATCTCCCCCTCCCACGATTCTCTCCTCGATTATCTTTGTCGAGTGGCATCGACGTCTTGGGCATGCACCTCTCCGCATACTCCAGAAAGCTCTCCCCGATTTGTCCTTCAATGACTTCACATGCGAGTCTTGTATCTACGAGAAACAACATCGTGCTACTTTTTCACCTTCTTATACTCAGAGTGATGCTCCCTTTGTTCTTTTTCATTCAGATATTTGGGGACCCTATAAAACCGCAAGTGATTATGGTTATCGTTACTTCATCATATTTATTGATGATTACTCTCATATGACATGGTTATATTTACTTCATGATCGTTCTGACCTAACTAGTGTACTTCGTGCATTTATTATTGAGACTCGAAACCAGTTTTCCACTACTATTAAAACTCTCTGAACCGATAATGCCTGTGAGTACACGAGCTACAGACTTGTGTGCTGATTTTGGGATCATCCATCAAACCTCTTGTGCTTATACCCCCCCCCCCAACAAAAGTGTTGTTGAACGTAAAAATCGTCACCTTCTTGAAGTCGCACTATTCATTACGTTTCAAATGAATGTCCCCAAACCTTATTAGCCGCATGCCCTCCATTCTCAACTTTGCGTCTCCTTTTAACCGCATTTTCCCTCCAAAACCCTCTTTTCCTTCACACCTCGCATATTTGGCTATGTTTGTTATGTTCACTATCTTGGTCCGTCCACTGACAAGTTAGCTCCACGTGTCACCAAATATATGTCCATGAGGTACTCTCGCACTCAGAAGGGCTATGTCTGCTACTCTCCCGCTGATCGCAAGGTTATTACATGAGCTGATGTCACCTTTCTTGAAAACCATCCATATCATTCTCTACCCAATGACCCTCCACTTCCACCTTTACTTCTGCGGCCTGTTGTCCCTGTTATTTTTAACCTTCCACCTCTCCTTCCCACGTAGAAGTTATTATTAGCATAGTTGCACTCATTGTACTAATGTGTGTGAACTTGTGCACTATGATGTTTGCGGACCATTAAATGTTACTTCTATGGATGTATATATATTGTGTTAAATTTATTGATGATTATTCTATGACGATGTGAGTGTCTTTACTTAAATCAAGTGACAATGTTTTGTCCATGTTTGAAATATTTCATGCGATGGTGGAAACACAGTATCAAGCTACTATTACAGCAATTCAGACTGATGGTGAAAAAGAGCCTCTGAGCACAATTTGAGGCACATCTGTAAGATCATAGAACTGTACATCAATTATCTTATCAAGACACACGATAGCCCCTTATCCCTCAAATTTTTGCGGTACTTGAAACTTGTCCCTTATGGACCTCTCTCTTTGCTTGTTGGATTCGTGGTTTACGTACATGATACCCGTCTTTCTCTAAGCTAGTTAGATGGCAGCTCAATTTGTTGCATCTTTGTCGGTTAATCCAATTAATTCAAGAGATATAAGTTTTCTATCATCCCTATAATCGTGACTTATTTACAAATGGTAATAAAAGCAATTTCCATGATCACCAAAATAATAGCTGCATCTTTCTTCTATTTCTCTTACGAGCTTTTGGCTCGGATTTTCTATGGATGGTGTAAATTTATAATTCAAGATTATTGTCTGAAACATAATAAAGAGAAGAATGCATTTAGTAACATGTAGCCTGGCTAAGTGTTTAGGACTAAAAGAACTTGATAAAAAAGGTGCTCATCATTTTTCCTAATGGGAAATGGTAATCCACATGCTTCCTTGTTACCCAAAAACCCTAAGGTGTCAACACCTCATAACCATAGTAAGAATCTAAAATAGTAAATTATCTATTTACCAAAATAGTAAGTTTTGCCATGGAAGCAATCCTTCCTTTCCATAATAAAACGGCTCTGCCATGAACATATCAATCTGCAAAAAAGGAGCAACATATCAATTTTCATAACAAAATTTAAATGCCCATCTTGCTAAGAGATTAATAACAAAAGAGGATCAAATTATTATATAAGATTACAATTTAGTCTCTGCAGTTATGAAATTTAGAACAGGAAAAGCAACAAAAAAAGGAAATAGAATAACAGCATTAGTTCGGAATAATCAAGTGTCAAGGGCATCCTTATTACCATAGCATATCCTTAACAACCAGATGTGATGGGTATCACAGATAGCGGGTAGGCATATCCATATCGGAATCCACCTCACCTGGGTATACGTACGCAGGGGACAGAGTTAGGTTTGTCAGACTTGTATGGACGATCCGAGCCCATAATCGGATTTAGAGCGGCGACATGATATTCTATATATTTTTGTTCTTTTTGTAATTTTATTATATATATTTCACATATTGTTGTATCGGACAATCTAGGCCTTTCATAGTGTGCTCTAAGTGTATAAATATGAGTTTAGGGGCTGATTCCCAGGCATTGAAGAATTTGGACAGTTTCATGGAATTCATGGTGCAGATTTCATGGAATTCGTGGTGCCTAAGCCTAGACCATCTCCACCCTCCATATGGCCAGCCACCACCTCCGGCCTCCAACCACCACCATTCATGGCGTTGGCAGCCCCTCCACTCCCCCAACCACCACTTTATCCACTTCCAACAACTCATTAATCTCATATAACTCCGTTCCGCACTTCCACATTACCTTGTAACCACCAATAACAACCTTTCCCCCTCTACCAAATCAGTCAAAACTACCGTTTCCTGAAATAATTGTCGAACCCAGGCAATTAGCACATACATTCAGCCTTCCAACCCCGCACGATACTATCTTCGTTGTCGTCGACAGATTTTCGAAGATGGACCACTACATAGTGTGTAGTAAGACTATCAACGCATGACCGCGTCCCATGTCGTGCCATTATTCGTGAGCGACGTATTTAGCTTGTACAGTCTGCCCAAGTCCATGGTTTCTTAACGGGACGTGGGGTTCATGAGTTATTTTTTGAAGACACGATGGCACAAGACGGGGATGACCCTTAAATTTTCACCGGCCTACCACCCTCAGAATGATGGTTGAACTAAGGTGGTCAATATAATTCTAAGGAATCTGCTTAGGTGCTTAGTAGGTGAGCATGCATCTAGTTGGAATTTGGTCCTACCTATAACAGAGTTTGCGTACAACAGTTCGGTCAACAAGTCCATTGGATTGAGTCCATTCCATATAGTCTTAGGTTACGGGTCTAGGAAGTTTATTGACCTCATTTGCATCACTATAGAGTCCCATCCCATTGAGTTAGCTGAGTCTTTTGCAAATCATTTACATAGGTTGCATGAGTCAGTCCGACGAAAGATCACTACAAATGAATCTCATGCAGATAGTCACAGACGTGAACAAATATTTCGTGAAAGCAAGCAGGTGATGGTTAGAATCTATGCTAGAGGCACCCTAGAGGCCTGCTAAAAATTTGAGCGCCAAACAAATGGATCCCAACATGGTCATGAGAAGGATTTGATCAAATATCTACGAACTTAATATCCCTAAGAGTATGGGTATCCATCATGCATTCAATATTGAGGACTTGATGTCATACTATCAGTCTCACGAGTATGCGGACCTGTATTATAAAACCCATGCTGAGCCCATACCACCACAATCTCAGTCCTTCACCCATCACAAGTCCATAAGATTTTCTTAATAGACTAAAACCTCACCCCCCCCCCCCACCCACACACATGCACATTTCCAACCTAAAGTGATCGGACTTTCCATTTCCACACCGCCTCCTACACGACCTTCACCGATGCAAGCAACCTGGCTTCTTCCTCCTTTCACTGGTGATTCTCCTCTTACCTTGCGAACTTCTTCTCCGGGGATGACAACTCATCCTCCTCCCTCTCTGGTGCAATTTTCTCTTCTACCTTAGAATCCCTCACAACCAGAGCCCCTCCTCTCTCTCCATTGGTGCCTCCTCAGTGCGTGCACGATGAAAGCCTTCGTAGGCGAGGGAAAACAGCATCTTGGTAATCAGCCTTGTGAATGAAGGTAGTCGGCTTCTGTGGTATCCTTGCATTCCCAAGTTCAGAGATCAGTATTTGATCTTGTGGAGAAAACCTCAAACTTGTATATACTATCTCAATAATCAAATACAAGGTATGAATACACATTTATAGAAGGAGAGGAGATCTTTATACATGATGTGAGACTAAAGAGCAGAAAAGAAGAAAACTAAATAAATGGCTCCAACATGGGCCTCTTTACATGGGCTTTTCCAACACTCCCCCGCAAGCTGGAGCGTACAAGTCGTAGGCACCCAGCTTGGACAGGAACTGATAAAATAGGGTGCTTGGTAGGGACTTTGTGAGGATATCAGCTACTTGTTCAGTCCCAGAACATGTTTCAATTCTATCTTCTTCATTTGAACTTTCTCTCGGATAAAGTGACAGTCTACTTCAATATGTTTCGTTCTTTCATGAAAGACTGGATTCTTTGCTATGTGTATAGCCGCTTGGCTGTCACATAATAGGATGGCAGGTGAGGGAAGTTTTACTCCTAGATCGGCAAGGAGACTTTCAAGCCATGTAAGCTCAGAGACAACTGATGTCATCGATCGGTATTCTGCTTCAGGTGAGAATCGAGCAACCACGGCTTGTTTCTTACTCCGTCAGGTAACAAGATGACCTCCAAAGTAGGTACAAAAACCACTGGTTGACCGTCGATCATCCAAGGAACCAACATAATCTGCATCAGAATACGCAACCAGGGTTGGAGTAGAGGATGAGGTTTTGTATACCAACCCTTGACCTGGAACTATTTAAGGTATCTTAAGATACGCTCAACGGCTTGAAGGTGAGATGTTCGAGGTGCATGCATAAACCGGCTGACCACCCCAACAGCAAAGAATATATCTGGTCTTGTGACCGTTAGGTAGATCAATTTCCCAACAAGTCGTCGGTAGTATTCCGGATTTTGGAGAGGAAGATCTGCATCAGAAGCATGTGCACACAGCTTATAATTTGCATCTATTAGAGTAGTAGTGAGCTTGCATCCAGAGTAGCCAGCATCTTGAAGGAGATCCAGACAGTACTTCCGTTGGGAGAGGATAAGTCCATCTGGACGTCTCGCGATCTCAAAACCAAAAAAATATCGAAGATGCCCCAGATCTTTTGTTTGAAAGACGGAGCTAAGTGTTGTTTGACCGTTTTGGATTCCCCTTGAATTGTCTCCAGTGATTAAAATGTCATCAACATATACTAACAGAAGAACCGTTCTTGTTGCCTGAAGACGAGTGAACAGAGAGAAGTCTGCTGAGCTCCGAGTAAAGCCGACTTCCCGGACTACCTTACTAAACTTGTTGAACCATGCCCGATGGGATTGTTTGAGACCATAGATGGGTTTCTTAAGATGACAAACTCGGGACTCCCCCGTGGTCTCAAACCAGGGAGATTGATGCATATAGACTGTTTCCTGGAGGTTGTCGTTCAGAAACGCATTTTTGATGTCCAGTTGATGTAAGGGCTATTGGCGATGCACAGTCACGGAGAGGACACGAACGGTGTTGAGCTTTGCTACTGGAGAGAATGGTTCCTCATAATCAAGACCGTGTTGTTGGGTTAAAGCCACGAGCCACCAGGCAGGGCTTCAGACGGTCAATTGTCCCATCAGAAGCATGTTTGATGACAAAGACCCATTTACACTCAATATGTGTCTGACCGGTAGGTAGAGGTACCAGGTTCTAGGTCTGGTTCGCCCAGAGAGCAGTCATTTCTTCTTTTATGGCTGTCCGTCAGCCGGGATGTTGGAGAGCCTCCTGCACAGAGTTAGGTACAGAAATTGAGGATAATGAAGTGGCAAAAGTTTGAAGTCGTGGGGATAGGCGATGTAAGGATACATAATTTGTCATGGGATGAGCGGTAGATTCTGGTGTCGGATCAGCAGGACGCGGAACGTCAGAGGTCGAAGCCGACTGCATTGGGGCAACGGAGCCAGGATGGCGACGAGTGTAAACATGTATAAGAGGTGGCTTGGAAATAGGGGGAGCCTGGTCAGGAATTTGTGGTGGTGGAGTGGTAACGGGAATGACAGGAGGTAGGACGGGTGGTGGTGGAGGTGTTGGAGCTGGAGCAGAGAAGAAAGGAAGATCCTCCAGAAAGGTAACATCAGCAGAAACAGTCACCTTGCGGGTAGCCGGAGAGTAGCACACATAGCCTTTCTGAGTCCGTGAATAGCCAACAAAGATGTGTTTGTCCGCCCGTGGATCCAACTTGTCCATGGATTGACCAAGAATGTGAACATAGCAAGTGCATACGAAGATGCGGGGTATGAGAGAGAATGCCAGAGTCGAGGGGAACAGGAGGCTGAACGGAGTGACATAGTGGAGTATGGTGGAAGGGAGACGATTATCAGATAGCAAGCCGTCGAAAGGGCAAAGTTCCAATAAACTTTGAGAACCTGCGTTTGAAGCATGAGAGAGTGAGCCACATCGCGAAGATGTCGATACGTTCGGCAACTCCGTTTTGTAGGGGGTATAGGCACACGATGTTTAGTGAATGACACCAAATTCAGAACAATGGATCGCAAATTCGTGGCTAGTGTATCGCGAACATTATCAGTGCGAATAGTTTTGACGTTCGTGGAGAATTGCATGCGGGTCTCAAGGAGGGAAGCCCGAAAGACACGGGAAAGCTCAGAGCGATCACGAAGTAAATATAGTCACGTCATTCGAGAATAATCATCAATAAAAGTTAGAAAATAACAATATCCAGAAATGCTAGTGATTTTGTACAGTCCCCAAATATCGGAGTGTACTAAAATAAAAGTAGCAGAGCTCAGAGTACAATGAGATGGAAAAGATTAACGAGGCTGCTTACCGAAAATACAAGATTCACACTGAAAAGGAGGAAGAGATGCATCTGGTAGAGCCTTCTGGAGGACTGGTAAAGGGGTATGCCCAAGACGCTGATGTCAATCGACGGAGGAGACGGAAGAGAGAATAGTAGGATAGTCATCAAGAAGGTAGAGCCCGTTCTGTGGTCGTCCCTTACCAATGAGATTCTGCGTCTGTCGATCATGTATCAGAAAAGAAGAAGATGTAAAGGTTACAGAGCAATTTAAATCAGCAGTAAGGCAACCAACAGAAAGTAAATTAAACGGAGAGACCGGAACATGAAGAGCGGGCGTAAAGATAGAGAAGAAGTGAGAGGGATATCAGCAGAGCCGGAGACCGGAACAGTGTCCCCATTGGCCACTGTGATACATTTAGGATGAGGAGAATCTAGGTACTGATGTGGCCGCAGGGAGGTGATGTGATGAGTGGCACCTGAATCCACTATCCAGCGCGGACTAGTGGAGAGACAAGCGATACCTTCATGTGAGATGGAGGCAGCAGAGGCAACGGAGGTAGGTGGGCGACTGAGCAGACCATGAAGTTGTTGGAGCTGAAGCCGGACCTCTTCAAGGTCAGTACGAGTGACAGATGAGTCGTTGGCAGCAACAACGGCCTGTGGACGAGGAGGAAGCCCATGCTTGCGATAGCAAGTGGCCTCAAGGTGGTTGTCCTTACCGCAGAAGGAACACTTTGGGCGTGACCAGCCTCCCTGACCTCGGCCCCGAGAGCCTGAACGCCCCCCACGAGCAAGAGGAGAGAGAGGCAGTAAGGGCGCAGAAGTCTGCTGAATGAGAGCCGGTGACGGAGGTCCAGAACTATCAGGAGGTGGTGAGACCGTGAGCTGCATGGAACACACATCTGATAGTGACGGAGTAGCAGCAGAGGAGAGGATCTGAGCCCGAACGCTCTGAAGATGAGGTGGTACACGAGCCATCATCATGACAACACCGACGGCTTTTTTTTGAGCACGTTGTGCAGCAACATCCATCGTAGGAGGTTGATGTTGAATCCAGGCTTCAACCAGAGTCTTGGCCCGAGCAACAAAGGAGGTGAGGTCGATGGCCCCGACAACATCAAGAGTCTGAAGATCAGTTATGATGTCATATAGGTGTTGGAGATTATCTTTGCCGGAATATAGAGAGTGAAGCTCATCCCACATCGCCTTGGCCATTTCGTGATACATGACCATGCGATAAGGTTCACCATCAAGGGAGTTGAGGAGTCACGTCTGAACTCGACCATCGTTGCGCAACCAGTGTTCAGTAGGAGCAGCGGGAACAACTTGGGTCAAGTGATGTAGAAAGCCTTTGGACTGAAGAACGCGGCGAACAGAGTGCACCCGTTCCACAAAGTTCTTCTTCCAGGCTAAAGAAATAGTATTGATCCGCAATTCATTCCGGAGTTCAGGGGGAAGGGTCGGGCGGTCTGCAGAAGAGGAAGCCGTCTGTTCGGTAGAATCAAGAGACGACCCCATGCCCAGGCGGTCAGGAGGGTAGATTGGCGGATAGAGAGGAGACCACGGATAGAGAGGAGACCCAGCGCGGATAGATCGGATGGCAAGACTAGCGAGCAAACAGAGGCCGCATGGTAACCGTGTGAGAAGACCGCACAGTCTTAGTGACAACACACCAGCGACAAGGAAAGAAGAGGCCGCGACCAAAAATGCGGAGCGGTTAGAGAGGGGAAGCCGCCTTGACTAGAAAGCAGAAAGAAGCCGCACGGTCTTGGTGACAACACACCAGCGGCAAGAGGGCGCGACCAAGATGCGGAGCCCGCGGAGGGAAGAGAAGCAACAACGGCTAACCAGGGAAGAAACCGTACAAGAAGTCCGCACGGTCACGGTGAGTACACCAGCGGCAAGAAAAGATGTCGCGACCTAGCTACGGAGCTCGCAGCAGTTAGGGAAGCCGCGTCGACTAAGCAAAGAAGAAGCCGCGTGAGAAGTCCGCTCGGTCACGGTGAGCACACCAGTGGCAAGGAAAGATGCCGCCACCTAGATGCGGAGATCACAGTGGTTAGGGAAGCCGCAACGACTAAGAGAAGTCGCGGCGAGAAGAGAGAAGAGCAGCGAGAAGGATAGAGCTCGACGGGTAGACAAGGAGACCGCAGCGAGTAAACAGCAAGCGGGTAGCCGGGAAGAAACTACGCGGGCAGAGGAAAAAGGGGGAAGGCCCCACCTGTCAGAAGAGAGAGTTATAAAATGGAGAAGAGAGATGAAGAAGAGGTGAAAGCCACAAGAGAGAGAAACAGGAGAAGCGGTTAGAAAAACTGAACCACGCGGGAAGCCGCAGTTAGACAGGGAGTTAACCGCACGGGAAGCCGCGGTTAGAAAAGGACTTAACCGCGAGGAGGACCGGTTTCCTCTGATACCATGTGGAGAACCTCAAACTTGTATATACTATCTCAATAATCAAATACAAGGTATGAATACACATTTATAGGAGGGAGAAGGAGAGAAGAGATCCCTATACATGATGTGAGACTAAAGAGGAGAAAAGAAGAAAACTAAATAAATGGGCTCCAACATGGGCCTCTTTACATGGGCTTTTCCAACAGATCTCAATGCCAAACCCAAATATTTCATGGAGCAAGACAGATTTAATAGGCCAGACATTGCTCTACACAAGACGATTTTCTCTTGAACAATAGAGCAAACAATCTGCTTAACTGTCGACGTTGCAAGACTTTTTTTTGTGAATGAACTTCTTCCTCGCTTCTTGTATCCTAGTTTTTTGAGGAAAATTATTAGTATTAGTTTTTCAAGTCAATTTTTGGAGCATAAGTTGCTCAACAGTTGCGCGGATCCAAAATTTTGATTTGTCTAGCTTTCCAATTATTTTATGTGCTTCATGATGACATACAAAATATATAGTTGTATGTGGGTAGGTGCCATTGTATATGTCAATTTCAATTGCTGCCCAACTGAATTCTTGGCAGCATCCAAACAACAAAATTGACAATTCTCCTGTGATTGAATTCTTGATTGCGAACGAATAACATAATTTGAATTGAGTCAATTCCAATTCATGTGGGAATTGGAATTGAGTCAATTCCAAGTCCTTCCAAACAAACGGCGTCATAAGGTTTCCAGATAGTTGAGTAGGGGGCGCAATCATTTTTTAGGAGCAATAACCATATATTATTGTTTTTGTAGAAGAGTGATGTAAACCATGTATATACTTCTTGAATTATAAATTACAAGTATGAGTACCAATATATATGGAGAATAGAGAGAGAATCATCTCTTATACAAGATGTGGGACTAATACATGAGAAAGTAAAAAAAAATGGGCCTCTAAATGGGCCTTTACAGACAGTTTTCTAACACTCCCCCGCAAGTTGGAGTGTACAAGTCGTACGCGCCAAACTTGGATAAGAACTGATAGTATAACGGCCAAGAGAGGGCTTTGGTTAGGATGTCAGCAACTTGTCCCGTAGCGGGAACATGTTCCAACTCTATCTTCTTTGATTGAACTTTTTCTCGAATGAAATGACAGTCAACTAAAATATGCTTTGTTCGTTCATGGAAGACTGGATTCTTGACAATATGTATCGCTGCTTGACTGTCACAAAATACGGTTGTCGGAGATGAGAGTTTGAGTCCCAAATCATCAAGAAGACTTTCAAGCCAGGTTAACTCAGATAAAACATAATCCATAGCCCGGTACTCGGCCTCAGCAGAGGATTGAGCGAAAACAGTATGTTTCTTGCTACGCCAGGTTATAAGGTGTCCACCAAAGTATGTACAAAAACCAGTTGTGGCATAGTCGGCGTCAGAATATGCAACTAGAGATAGAGAGGTAGATTATTTGTAAACAAGTTCTTGTCCCTGAGTAGTTTTTAGATATCTGAGGATGCGCTCAATGGCTTGTAGATGAGATGTCAGAGGAGCATACATAAAACGACTCACAACTCCCACATCAAATGAGATGTCAGGTCGAGTAACTGTAAGATAAATCAGCTTCCCCACCAAGCGTCGTTAGTACTCTGGATTTGTAAGCAGTTGGTCAGAATCAGAACCATGTGCAGAGAGCTTGTGATTTACATCCATAGGGGTGTCCGCAGGTTTGCACCCTTAGTAATCAGCATCTTGAAGGAGGTCAATACAGTACTTCCGCTGGGATAAGACGAGTCCATCGGGTCGTCTGGTGACCTTGAGTCCAAGGAAGTAGCAAAAATTTTTCAGGTCTTTTGTCTGAAATGCTGAGTTCAAATGTTACTTGATTTGTTGTATCCTGGTAGAGTCGTTGCCAGTAATTAAGATATCATCAACTTATACAGGGAGAATCACAGTACCTGTTGGTTGATGACGGGTGAATAGAGAGAAGTCAGTCGAGCTTCGTGTAAAACCAACTTCACAAACAACGTTGCTGAATTTTTCAAATCAAGCACGCGAGGACTGTTTGAGACCATATATAGACTTCCAGAGATGACATACATGAGACTCCCCCGTGGTCTCAAACCCGGGAGGTTGGTGCATATACATAGTTTCCTGCAGATCACCATTGAAAAAGGCGTTTTTAATAACCAACTGATGGAGGGGCCACTGGCGATGGACTGCCAAGAAGATCAGGACCCGAACAGTATTCAACTTGGCAACCAGGGAGAAGGTTTCATCATAATCAAGGCCTTGCTGCTGAGTGAACCCCCAGACCACAAGGCGAGCTTTTAGGCGGTCAACAGTCTCCTCCGCAGCATGTTTGATAACAAAAACCTACTTGCAGCTGACACAGGACTGGTCGGGAGGAAGAGGAACCAAATCCCAGGTCTGGTTAGCCCAAAGGGCAGTCATTTCATCCTCCATGAACGCCCATCACCCCGGGTACTGAAGCGCTTCCTACACAGAGTTAGGAATAAAAATGGAGGAAAGAGAGATGGCAAAATGGTGGAGTGGTGGAGAAAGGCGATGTAGAGACACATAATTCACCAAGGGGTGAGTCGTAGAGGTTGATGCAGGATCAGCAAGCCGCGGGATGTGATCAGTAGAGGGAAGCTGCTGTAGGGAAATAGTCTTAGACTTACGACGAGTATAAACACGAACAGGTGGTGGAGGTAGAGAAGGGGCCGGGAGAGGTGTGGGAGGAGGGGGTAGAAAGGGAGTCGTGACTGGAACGGCAGGACGAGCAGCAGTGGATGGTGGTGACGGGGTAGAAGGAGAGTAGTGGAATGGTTGATACTCGAGGAAGGTTACATCAGTCGAGACAATCAACTTGATGTCGGTAGGTGAATAACAGACATAACCTTTTTGAGTGCGGGAGTAGCTAACGAACATACATTTTGTGGCGCGAGCAGTGGGCTTGTCAATAGACGGACCAAGTAGGTGAACACAACATGCACAACCAAAGACACGAGGTGTGAGAGAGAAGGGAATCTTGGAAGGAAAGAGGAGACTAAATGGAGAGGCAAAGTCGAGAATGGACGAAGACATACGATTGACGAGATGACAGGCAGTAGAGACAGCAAAGTTCCAATATTCTGTGGGCACCTGCATTTGAAACATGAGGGATCGGGCGACATCAAGAAGGTGACAATTTTTTCGTTTGACCATATCGTTTTGTTGGGGGATACAAACACACAAGATTTGATGTAGGATGCCAAACTCGGTGCATAAATTGGAGAAGTTACGACCAGTATATTCGCGAGCATTATCGATGCGAATGATTTTTAGCATAGTGGAGAATTGCGTACGCGTCTCAGTTACAAAAGTACGAAAAATAGATGTTAATTCAATACGATCATGTAGTAAATATAACCAAGTGAGACGTGAGTAATCATCAATAAAGATAACAAAATATCGATAGCCAAAAACACTGAGAACTTTATAGGGACCCCAAATATCATAATGAACTAAAGAGAACGGAGTATCACTCCGGGTACATGTAAGATGAAAAGAAATACGATGTTGTTTGCCGTAGAAACATGATTCACAAGTAAACTCTTGTAGGGAGATATCATGAAGAGCCTTCTTGAGAATCGGGAGGGGAGCATGCCCAAGGCGGCGATGTCAGTCAACAGTGGAGACAGCAGAGAGGATGGTGGGTGGAACATCCAAGAGATACAGCTCATTCGACAGCCGCCCTTTAGCAATGATACTCCGCGTACGGCGATCCTACATAACAAAAGAGGAAGGAGAAAATGTTATATGTCAGTCAAGTTCCTGAGTAAGACGACTAACTGATAACAAATTGAAGGGGGATCACGGAATATGGAGAACTGAGGAGAGAGAGAGAGTAGGAGTAAGTCGAAGATTAGCCACGCCAGCAACCGAAGTGGTGTCGCCATTGGCAACAACAATGAACTTGGGATAAGTAGACTGTATATACTGCGGTGGTCTCTGTGATGTAATGTTGTGAGTAGCACCCGAATCCACGATCCAGTAGGGGCAATGAGAGAGACAAGATATACCTTCAGAAAAAGATGCTACCGAGCCAGATGAGCGACTGATGACGCCTTGGAGTTGTTGAAGCTGGGTGCGGAGAGCATTGATATCTTCTCGGGTAGAAGAATCAGAATCTTGTGGAGCACCTGTGGAAGGAGCAGCTGTAGTAGAAGTAGCAAGGTGTGGAGGCAGACCATGCTTGCGGTAGCATGTAGCTTCAAGATGACCCTCTCGACCACAGTAAGTACATTTGAAACCGGAGCGCCTAGCAAGTCCTTGTCCCAGAGACGTGTGGCGGCCTCCCCTAGTTGAAAAGCCACGAGCTGGAGCAGGAGTGGGTAAGAGTGGCTGCTGAAGGAGAGCCGGTGAAAATTTTGTAGGGGCCTCAGAAGGAGGTGACTTTGAGCAACATAGAGCAAACATCAGACAGGGAGGGCATGGTGGAGGAGGAAAGAATCTGAGCCCGGACACTGTGTAGGTGAGGAGAAACTCAGGTCATCATCACTGCAATCCCGACAGCTTCCTTTTGCGCTCGTTGTGTAGCAAGATCCGAGGAGGAAGGCTGATGCATCCAGGCCTCCACCAGAGTTTTGGCCTTGGCAACGAAAGAGGTCAAATCACCGGTTGTCCCGGGATTCAGAGTTTGAAGCGCATAGATGATATTAAATAGATGTAGCAAGTTGTCTTTGCCAGAGTAGAGAGAGTGAAGCTTCTCCCACATTGTCTTAGTAGTCTCATGATACATGGCCATACGATATGGCTCGGTATCCGTGGAATTGAGGATCCAAGATTGGATTCGACCGACATCACGGAGCCGCTCATCAGTAGGAACAGTAGGAGTATCCTGAGTAAGGTGATAAAGGAGACCCTTGGTTTGGAGAACGCGTTGAACAGATGCACTCATTCAACAAAATTTTGTTTTCCGCTGAGGGAGATAGTGGTGATGTGAAGTTCATCACGAACTTCAGGAGAAGGAATAGTAGCACGATCAAAAGGAGAAGAGGCAATCGTTGAATCCATGGCGGCAAGAGAGGTGGCTGGGCTAATAGACTCGGGCGAAGTGGCGGAAAGCAGCAAAGAAGAGAGGCCGCAGAAGAAAGACAGCCAGAGAATCCGCATCGAGTAGTAAAGACGAGTCGGCTGCGGCTATAGGAGAAGCCAGCAATGGCTTAAGCTGGAGTCCGGCGGACAACAAAGTTAGGCCAGCAATGGTTTAGAGAAGAGGCCGACGGATAGTAGGGTAAGACCGGCAGCGGCTAGAGAAGAGCCCGACAACGGATTAAGCACGAGATGCAGAGAGCAACAGTCTGCGACGAATAAAAAAAGAAAAAACTAGTATGCGGCAACAGGAGGCCGCGACTAACAGTAGAGAGAATTAGTCTGCAGTGATTAGAGAGAGGCAGGAAGAGCGGCAAGTCGCAGAGAAGCCCGCAACGGGTAGAGAGGAGACCGCAGCGGGGTGGAGCAGCGACCAAAAACAGAGGCCAAGAGGCAGTCCGCGAGTAGAAGAAAGCAGTCATAGTAACTGCGTGGATAGGAGTAGCAGACCGCGGCGGTTAAGAAAGGCAGACAGCGGTGGTTAAGAAACGCAGATCGCGGTGGGTAAGACCACAGGTAAGAGAAGTAGACCGCGGCGGTTAAGAAATGCAGACCGCGGCGGTTAAGAAATGCAGACCGCGGCGGGTAAGACCACGGGTAAGAGGAGTAGACCGCGACGAGTAGGAAAGGCAGACCGCGGCGGGTAAGAGAATCAGACCGCGCACCCAAGCAAATGACGAGCAGTTCGCAAATAGCAAGCAGACCGCAAGGCGTAAACAACAAGCACCGAAGGTGGTGGACTACAACAAGCGGCGGTTAAGAAAGGCAGACCGCGGCGAGATGAGGACAGCAGCGGTCAGGAAAGAGCTTGCAGCGGGCAAAAAAACAATCCGCAGCGGGCAGCAACACGTGGCTAGCAGTAGTCCGCGGGGAGCATAGAGGTGAGTGGGGCCCAAGAAGACGCTATAAAAGCAGGAGGGGGCCGGGGGGGGAAAGGAGGGAGGGGTGGATCCACGGGATGAGAGCAGGTGGGTAGAAAAAAACAGAGACCGCAGCCTTGTGCAGATAGCAAGAGAGAAGCAAGGCTAGCGGTGAGAAAGAAAGGAGGCCGCAACCTTGTGCGGATAGCAAGAGAGAAGCAAGGCCGGCGGTTGGAAAGAGGCAAACCGCAAGGACCGTGTAACCTGGCTCTGATACCATGTAGAAGAGTGATGTAAACCTTGTATATACTTCTTGAATTACAAATTACAAGTATGAGTACAAATATATATGGAGAAGAGAGAGAGAATCATCTGTTATACAAGATGTGAGACTAATACATGAGAAAGTAAAAAGACATATAATGGGCCTCTAAATGGGCCTTTACAAACAGTTTTCTAACAGTTTGAAAAAAAAACTACCAATAAGGCAATAATTCACTCTGAATTCTATCTGGGAGGTTTTTGGTGAGAGGGCTTCCTTTAACAATGTTCGAAGGGTTTAAAAATGAGCGCATCAAAAATCATAATTAGAAAGGTTAACAAAATACTCTGGTTGCGTCCAACATCAGGCATGTCGTCAATGATCAATAATCACATTAAAGTAGTTCAAAATCATTCAATGGTTATTCACTGTTCAAAATCATACATGAAATAAATAGTTGTCTTAGAAAATATAACAATATAAATATGAGAGTTACCTTCCTTTGGCTATCATCTAAAGGCAAGGTCGATACCCTTTTACTGAGAACTTGTATGCGATCCATTGAGAAACCATTTGCACCAGAAATAGCTTGAAGATAAGCATACCCTTTCCCTTGAAACCCATGAACGCTTGAGATAACTTTTGAAGTTTTAGAGAGTGATGCAGCTAATATAGTTAGTAATATGCTATCATCCGCAACAACACATAATGGAGACACTTTTAGACGTTGTAACTGCAATGAAAAAGTTACCTTTCGTGAATAAGGGAGGTGAAAAGGCCAGGAAAAACAATGCATCCATAGCACATCCGTACAAAGAAAGTAAAATTTTGAAGCAAACCCAAGTGATTGATAATCTTGGAAAGGATGAAGAATGCAGACAAATGAACATGACGGTTGGCAAGTTAAAAAAAAGTATGCAAGAATAATTACAAGTTTACGTCAGTATGTAGAATTTTGCATTTTGGCTTTTATAGAAGAAAAATATGCATAGAAGCTCAATACAAAAGCCCGCTTGTAATGTGATAGGAAAATTAGGATTCAATCGATCATTACTCAACAATATGTATACATATATATACATGAGCTATACACTCTAAGATATGTCTATCTCTAACACCTCCCATCAAACTCAAAAGGGATCATACACTGCGAGTTTGGACAATAAATATGTATGTTGGTTCCGCGTCTATGGCTTAGTCATCAAATCTGCAAGTTGCTGCTCAGAAGGAATAAAGTGAGGAGCAAGAATACCATGACCATACTGCTCTCGTATGAAGAAAGCATCCACCTCAATATGCTTGGCAAGAGAGTGCTTCACTGGGTTCAGTGTAATCTGAATGTCACCAGTGTTATCATAGTGGAGTGGAGTAAGATCTGGAGATGCGACACTAAGGTCCTCAAGAAGCCATCAGAGCCAAATAATATCCTCAGTGGTGGTAGAAAGTCTGAAGCTCAGTCTCAGTACTAGAACGAGAGACACCAGACTGTTTCTTGGACTTCCAAGTAATAAGTAAAGAACCCAAGAACAGGCAAAAACCCGTGACAGATCGACGATCAATAAGATCACTGGCCAAGGTAGCATCCAAGCACGGAGCTGCAGGGAACTACAGCCGGAGAAGAAAAGGCCCCGTGAAGTTGTCGCTCAGAGATAGCGCAAGAGTCGCAGTACATGACCATAATACACAGAGGTAGGCGCACCAACAAACTGGCTCAACACATGAACAACATGGGCAATGTCAGACTGAGTAATGGTGAGGTAGGCGAGACTCCCAACGAGGTGTCGATAGCAAGTAGGATCAGAAAGTGAAACCACATTATCCGGACATAGCTGAAGGTGAAACTCCATAGGGGTGTCCACGGTGCGAGAGTCAAAGAGAGCGGCCCGAGCTAACAGATCTGATGTGTAACAACGCTGAGAGAGCTGAAAACTACGGTCTGTAGAGGTGACCTCAAGGCCCAAGAAGTAGCTCAACTGTCCAGGGTCAGTCATCTGAAACTACTGCTGAAGGTAATACTTGACGAAGGACACATGAGAATGATCATCACCAGTAATAATCATATCATCCACATAAAGCAGCAGAAGAGTCCGACCACGAGAGGAGGAATGCACAAAAAGGGCTGGATTATGTGAACTCGGGAGAAAACTGACGGCTGTAATGACTGAGCTGAAACGTGCAAACCATGCACAGGGCGCCTGCTTGAGCCCGTAAAGAGTTCATCGTAAGCAACATACAAGGCCTGGAGGAGAGGAAAGACCGGGAAGGGAAGCATGTACACCTCTTGCTAAAGGTCACCGTGAAGAAAGACATTCTTCACGTCGAACTGGAACAGAGACCAGTGACGAACAGCTGCAAATGCAATAAGAGTACAAACTGTAGTCACGTGAGCGACCAGAGAGAAGATCTCGTCCCTGCTCCTGCTGAAAACTACGAGCCACAAGTCGAGCCTTGTACCTTTGCACAGAACCATCTGAGCGAGTCTTGACCTTAAAAACTCACTTGGAAGTAATAGACACAACAACGAGTGGAAGAATGACAAACTCCCAGCTATGAGTGTGCTTGAGTGTTTCCAACTCAGCATACATGGCGGCCTGCCACTCAGGTATCTGGGCAGGCTCATGGTAGGAAGTCGGCACTGGAGTACCACAGGCAGTAGCAGAAAGAGAAGGCAGGTCCAGCGGTAGTGTAGCAAGACTAATGCCGTCGGGAGGACGTCGCTCACAAGGTGGGTAGCGACGTACAGGAGGATCATCCACAAGACACTCGCTGGAGGAGACAGACACTGAGTCTGAGGGCACTGAAGGCGAGGGAATAGAAGGCGGGCGACGAGTGTAGTGATATGGAAGGTGGATGACAAGCGCATCAGAGGGATAAGTAGGTGGCGAAGGGGATGAGTGAGAAGATGACGGAGAAAACTGCAACAAGGGAAGAGAAGGTAATAGGGTAGACTGTGGCAAGGGAAGAGGAGGTGGACATACCGGAGGAGAGAATACATGAGGCAGAGAGATGAGAATAGTGAGAAATTGCATGACGGAGGGAGTAACAGATGAGTGTGAGGTCGAGTGGACAGAGGACATGAAGAAAGGGTGAAACTGGTCAAAATTAACATCACGTGAGATGCAAAGTCGACGTACAACAGAGTCATAACATCGATAACCCTTGTGCTCAGTATTGTATCCAAGAGAGACACAAGAAAAAGATTGATCAGAGAGCTTAGTACGCTCATGTGGAGGGAGAAGAAGATAACACCGACAGTCAAAAACACAAAAAAGAGTGTAACGTGGGGGTCGAGAGTACAGACACTCACCAGGACACTGACCCTGAAGGAAAGTGGAGGGTTGCAGGTTGATAAGATAGACAGCAGTGGAAACAACCTCAGCCCAGAAATGAGGAGAAATGTGAGAGGAGATAAGAAGGATGTGTGTTGTCTCAATAATGTGGTGATGTTTCCTTTCAGCGGTGTCATTCTGAGCATGTGCGCCGTGACAAGCAAGCTGAGGGAGAGTGTTATGAGTAGCTAGCAAATTTTGAAAAGCATAAGAGAGATACTCCCCCCCCCCCCAAATCAGAATGAAAAATGCATATAGAAGCAGAAAACAGTGTGTGCACCGTAGCAGAAAAAGTAACATAGATCTGAAAAGAAAAGAACATAATACCGGCGTCGGCCCTTAGATACAAAAGGTGTGGATCTCCATACATCAGAATGAACTAAGTCAAAAGGACGTTGAGACCTGGACTCACTAGACGGATAGGAGAGTTGTAGTTGCTTTCCAAGCTTACAACCCAAACAAGAGTGAGACCGATGAATAGAAACACGGTCAAGGAAACCATGACTAATGAGAGAAGTTAGACGTGAACCACTAGGATGACCAAGACAGTGATGCTACTGAGAGAAACCCGTCGAAGGAAGACAAAGGGAGGAAGTTGTCGGTGATGATGAACTGGATGGAAGGTGGAGACGATCAAGGATGTACACCTGCTACGACGACGACCAACTCCAAGGAGTGTCCCAGTCAGACTATCTTGCACATTGTATGTGAACTCATCAAAAATAACAAGACAACCGTGGGAAATGAGTTGACTGGCGGATATGAGGTTCATAAATAACTTGGGTATGTAAGCAACATCGGGAACATGGAAATGGCTAGTATGAAGGAGGCCATGACTGGTGATGTGTTGAGTGGTGTCATATGCTACCATGATACTAAGGGCAGAAGAGACAGGCTGACAGGACAAGAGGTGTGTGACAAGATATGTCATGTGAAAGGAGACTCCAGAGTCAAGAAACCAGTTGGAGTGGGAGATACCTGCAGGGGAGGAGGCAGCCGACTGAGAGACAAAAACGTTGGAAGCAGTCGGTGGAAGTGCAAAGGCAGAGGAGCGAGGCAGTGAAGCCTGCTGGGAGAACTGTTGGGCAATCAGCTGCGCAAGTTCAGATACAAAGAGAGATTGCGTTAAAGCCGAAAAGTGAGCGGAAGGTGCACTGGAAGCACGTTGTTGACCGTACTTAGCTGCAAAAGGTGTTGGAGGACTAGCACCAGATGTCACCGAGATGATCAACCGAGGAGGTCGGGGCTGCAGGATCATCCAGTGGCAGGATTTGACGATGGCAGCGTCGATTCGATGTCAAGATAGGGAGCAGCGAGAATGTCCTGGAGATGAGAACCAGGGAATAGACGGGCAGTGGAAGCAGAGAAGCAGACCAGCTAGATCGGAGAAACATGAGACGGGCCGCAAAACCTGAGACTGGCGGCAAAAGTAGGATTAACAGCGTAGGAGACTGCGCAGAACAGCGGGATGAACAAAAATCAACGGGCTGCAGCGAAGAACGGTGAGTTGCAACAAGAAGCAGCTGGCTGCGGCAAGATGATGCAGGGAGACGTAGAAATCGCGGAAGGGGGCAGTTGGAGATCGCGTCGTAGATGGATTGAAACTCTGATCAACTGGAGATTGCGACTTCATGCGGGACTGGAGGCGCGGCTTCTGCGGTGGAACTGGAGGCGCAGCTTCGTGCGGAACTGGAGGCGTGACTTCGTGCGATAGTAAAATTATAAGCAGGCTAAACCCTGCGGCAGGTTAGCGTGAGCCTTGCGTATCCCTGCTGGCTAATTCGACGGCGGAACTGGAGATCGCGGAATCGAAAGAAGATGCGCGGCTTCTGCGGCGGAACTGGAGGTTGCAACTTTATTGTTTGAAGACAAAGACGCGGCTTCTTCAGAGCAAGACAACGAAGGAGGAACGAACGATCGGAAGACGGGGACGCTTCAGAATCCAGCGACGGGAGAGGAATCGAGCGAGCGGCGGAAGTGTGGAGACGCGAGGGGGGAACGGAGCGACGGAAACCTATAAGGGCTCTGATACCATGATAGGAAAATTAGGATTCAATAGATCATTACTCAACAATATGTGTACATATATATACATGAGCTATACACTCTAAGTTATATCTATCTCTAACATTAGTCTCACATTGTGAATTGTTGTTATGGTGTCACACTTCGTAACTATAAATGTTTGTACATGTCTTGTAAGTTTTGTACATGAAGTAATAAAATTGTTACTCGGTTTCGGCACTTTCTCAGAGCTTTGGAGATCTTTATGGATGCAAACACAAAACCACTTCATATTCTTGCTTCATAGAGATAATCATACTATGTGAAACATCACTTTAACTATATTAATCACATTCCAACAATTTGGAGTCAATCTTATGAATCCTCCATTCCACCCCGTTAAGAGAGAAATCTATTTTTGAATTGTGACCACCTTACTTGTCAAGTAGAGTGGGTTAAGGCAAATGATATGATGATGATGACCATCTTTCATGGCCTTCAAAAAGCTAATGTGATGGCGATCGACAGCATTCGCGCGCCTATTCCCGCAGGAGGTGGTGTTCGGTGACCCGTTTGGGCGATCTGAGTCAGCGGGTGCGACCGGATGGTCGTTCTGAGTCAGATTTATATATTATATGTTTTTATGATGTATTTGGCCCCCAATCGGCCCGGACATTATTAGTCGTCCGATCGGGTTCCCTAGGCTTATTTTTCATATTCCCCTATATATACTTATGTGTGAGGCTGAATTGGGGATCGAGAGTTGCAGTTTGCAACTTCCCGGTCTTCCTTTGGTGGACTCTGAAGGCTCTGCTCCTGCCGCCGCTACTCGTGCTCCGCTCCTGCCGCGGCCCGTAAGCCTCTTCCAACCCCCGTCGTTGTCTCCCCTCTCCTCTCCGACCAATCTCCTCTCCTCTCCGGCCCAGCCCGCTTCCCGTCCCCTCCCCAGCTCCCTGGCTCCAGTCCGCATAGTTTTCCCCCATCCCCGGCCGACCATCGTTGGCCTCACCCCGCCTCATTTCCCCTACCCGTCGACCCCTCTGAATCCCCTTCCCACCTCCAGATCTGCATATCCCTTCTCTCCGTCCCTCTTGTTGCTTATGTCAACCAAGCCTACAGCCGACGTCACCCGTTTCCCCAAACCCAACCCTCCATCAGCCCTATTAGACCCGTCAGCCCCTCCTAAGCCCTCCAACACCGACTAAAGCCTAGATCTGATCCAAGCCCTCCCCCCGAAGCCAAGCCGCCACCTACATGAGTAAATCAAGGTATGGGTGTTATGTTTCCCTAGCTTGGGTGCTTTGGTTGGAACTATTGTCTTGGGCTTGTTAACTCTTATATGATATTGTACTTTATTTGTTGTTTGATTTGCGGGACGCATTCGTCGCACTTGAATGAAAATGACGCCTCATCTTGTTGGAAAATTAGAAATTGTTCTTATGTGTCTTTACTTGTTTCAATAGCGCAAAATTGTTGTTTAGAGCTTGGTTACATTTCATTACTCGTTGATGATCTTAATTTGGACTGTTATCTCATGATTGCATGTGCACTGCATTTAGGTCACACTTTCATTTGTTGAGTTAGGACATTTGCGTCGTCCGCCATCTGTAGATTGGTGTTGCACCATAATGTATTCTTTGTTATTAGTTAAAGTGATTGGAAAACTTGTGCCTCTGTGAGTATGAAGTAATCATTTTTATCTCTTATAAAGCAAAGATAGATTTCGCCATCACAATACTCTTGTTTGATGTTCTATAGCAGTTTCATACTGGTTTGAGTTAAGAAAACCAACTGCAACGTTTTGGCATTTTGCCCAAAAAACAATAGACAAACTCCAAATATAAACAGTTATCAAATATCAATACTCAAGGCTAATGGAGAACACTCACAGTATTCTTGACTGCTGTCAGAAATGCTGATCTTATATCCTTTTCTCCATAGATTCCAAGACGCTCCGGTGATAAAAAAAGACGACGGTCAGCGGAACTGAACGAATTGATGGCAGTATCTTTATCACCTCTGAGAAAATATGAAATGTTTGTAGCATTATGAACAGCTTTGAAAGGAATATTTGTATCCTTAAATATAGGAAGTCCTTCACCTGGAATAAACCAAATGCACTGCTTCCAATGATCACACCAGTAGTCAACACCTAAAACAAATTGCCACAGCAGAACTATATAAGAGATCATACTGAAATGAAATGTGCAATAGCTAGATCTACCGAGCACATAGTAATTTTAATGTTGTAAATTGAAACGAACGTGAGGAGAAAAAAGGTACTTCAAATCAAGTTCAAGAACATGTGATGCGTTCAGATGTACTGGGGTACCGTAAATGTGATAAAATCCTTCAAGAAACTAGAGAAACATTTTGCACTTTCAACATGTTTTTGCTCCAACTAACATGAGGCTTAAGAAAAAAACTGGTTTATCGGATATTACTGTTCTTGACATACAAACATGAGTCTGGTATTTAACAGTGTACACAATTCTCTTCACATTACATGGAAACAGAAGAAAATTTTGCATTTAGGTAGATTAGTAGTAAAGAATACAAACGTTCTACAAAGAAACTATACCATCTAAACACAGTGTAAGCCGTGCAAAAGCCTTGTCAAAAATTTTATTAGTATATATAAAGTATTTTTTACATAGAATAACAGTATCCAACCTAAAATTCTTATAAATTGAGCCAATCATGAGTACAAACATGGGTTACTGAAATCTGATACTTAAATCAGTCAATAAAATAGTAAAAAAGAAGGATCTACAGCGATACAGTATGGATATATATAGAATCCATCTCATTTCCAGCATCCTAATGTTCTTATTATATCCCTTGAAAAAAAACGCATATTTCCAATACAACCAAGGCTCCAATTTTGTAGATTTCAAGCATAATTCGCATATTTCCACAATTTTAGTGCGTCTAGATTACATGAATAACTTGGCCCAATAATTACAATACTTTCTTCTTGAAATACCAATAACAAATTAAAATGGTTTATTTATTAAATCAGGAGATGGAATATCAAATGTGCAGCTGCAAATAAAATCTGATTGGTGATTAATCAATACTCCACGTTAAAGTTTATCATAAGAAGTAAAATGCATAGTGATGCAGAGCGGAGACGTGGACCCGCAATGGAGGATGAATTTTGGGCCCGTTCGGGGCTGATTGGCGACTTGTCATATATGACGTGCCCGGATCGATGATCCAACTCCGCAGATGCATCCGGATTCGCGTTGCGAATCGATTTCATATATTACTTCATTAATTTGCATTTTATTTTGATATATTTGAGTAACCCCACCTCCGGTCAATCAAAGTCATCGATGGTGGGATGTCATAGTCTTCTCTTTATTATAAATAGAGTGCTTAGGAGCTGATTTGACGCATTGCAGATTTTGGAGAAGAGAAATCCCGAAATCCGACGATCCCTGCACAGTGCCGACTCTGTGGAACCCTAGGTGACAACTCCTAAACTTGTATCTCCCTCCCCAAGGTACTTCCCATCCTTAGCCTTCATTTTCCCCTCTAACTTCCCCCACCCAACCTCCATAAACCCTCCAAAAGGCTGGCCGAATTCTTCCCAGCAACCTACTGTTCAGCCGCCCAACTCCCTCATCAAAAACCATCAAGCCGGTGTTATTTCCCCTCCTAGCAAATCGCACCAAGCCCGCAGCCTTCCTTCCAACTTAGCCACCTGTCCCTCCACCTCCTGAAGCCACCGCCACCCCTCCCTTAGCTGTAGTCCAGCAGCTATCTCCCCTCCCAGCCCCAAACAGCTGCCGCCACCCTCCCTTGGCTGCAGTCCAGCAGCTGCCGCCCTCCTCCCAGTCCAAACAGCACCGCCTCCCTCCACCTAATCCATTTCGCCAGCCCACCAAGAGTCCCAACAGCCACCGCCACCTTCCTTCCCCTCTCTTCCTTCAATTCGACCCCCCCCCCCCCACCACCCAGATCCCTCTTCCAAGCCAGATCCCACCCTTCCCCTTACCCGCCCCTCATCCAATAGCCCGGATCCGCTCCCAAAATCATCAGATCCAACCTCCCTTGCCCGGCTCCACCCCTCCATAGCGGGATCTACTCAATTCCGGACCGATTCCACCTCCTGCCGCCGAATTCCAGCCACCTACATCGTCACCCGCCTCCGGTTCCACATTGGATCACCATCAAAACATCTGGCTCCGAAATCTCCATTGTTTTGGACAACCCTCTGTATTGGACTATTATTTTCAGCATTATTATATCAGTTGGAACTTAGACTTGTTTGGATCTCCTGTATTATTGTTGTTTGTTTTTAGATTATTATTGTGATTTGTACGGTCTATTGGACTCACGCTCTCGTTTTGGCCCTCCGTGCGGAGGAAAGTCTAACCTGCTTGCTTAAACGAATTATTTTTGCTTTTGTCATAATCATGCGCGTGCGGTTAAATTATTTAATACTCAATTTGAATTATCTATCGGATTTTGCATTGCATGTAGGGTTAGGGCAACATTGCATCGGTCACTTATAGATTCGTCCTGCATCACATAGTTCCTTGATGTTTGATCTCTAGAGAAAAGAGATATTTGGCGACATGTCTAACGCTTTTGAACCTTGTTGGGATCTACCTTCAAATTTAAAAGTGTCTATCCAATTAGGAGCTGTTGAGTAGAATATTGATCCTTCGCCGTCAAGTTGAAGCACCCACCTGCAGAAAAAAAACTACATAAGAATCAAATTATACTGATTGACACATTTGCTATAGAGCACACACGAGTGCAAGTACCACGTCACTACAGCATGAACTGTTCCATCCTCTATTGGCTTTAACCACGTCTCAGATTCTCCATAACTATCAGGCCGTTTCCAAAAGTCAAATTCAAAAATTTTGAAAGGTTCTGACAGCTGAATAGTTACTACATTAGAATATAATCAATTTTTTTATTAACTGTAATGTTTGAGATCAATCATGTTCATACCAAACGTATCTCACTGCATAGAGAATCAATATGCATAGCATACTGCTGTGGTTTTACATGAATTATCTTCTCTGAACAAGCAGGAGAAAGACGGATTCCATCTGATGCTCTAACTTCATTGCTATGCAGATCATGTAGCTTCCATAAGAATGCACTTTCAACTAGCTGAGCAAAATAAACATGGACGCTGCATGAGCAGCTATTTAAAGAAACTAAGAAAATTAAAATAATGATATTATGTATTTATGTAATAAGGGAAATTATTTAGAGTAACATGCTTAATGATTTATTAGAAATTCCCTAATATACCATCTCTTTGTGTGGAAAAACTCACTTTCATCTTCAATATCTATCATCTGTTGCTATATAAAAGAAAAAATATCCCTTCATTGCAATGTTGGGGTTTCCTATTTTGCCTCCATATTAGACAATATCTTGCACAATAAATAACATTAAAAAAAATTTATAAAGGGAGAAAATCATTTAAATATTGAATATAAGAGATATTTCATGCCCCCCCCCCCCCCCAACGACAACACCAGTTGGGGACAAATAGTGAATCCATAAAAAAACACTCATCTGTCCTTTGGCAATGAGTGTAGATTGATGGTACAGTACATGGTCCTTGCAAATGGTTTAGAAACGATGCAAATGTAATAAACTAGAACATCATATTCATGCACATCAAGGGCTGCTATCCAGAGTAGTTCATTCTTAGTAAAACAGAGTATGTTAAATTCTTAGAAAGTTTTTGTTGATTTGAGTTTGTTGGTATCTGTTAGAAAAGCCCATGTAAAAAGTCTATTATTGGACCCATTTTTTCTTTTCTCTTCTCTCCGCTTTAGTCTCACATCATGTATAAGATTGATTTTCTCCCCTTCTTTATCATATATATTTGTATTCTCTCCTTGTATTTACACATAAGAAATATATACAAGTTTTCGACCTCTTTCTACATGGTATCAGAGAGACTCGTTGCCTCCCGCGTACTTCACACTCTATCCTCCTTCCTCTCTTGCGGCCTGCGGTCTCTGCGGTCTCCTGCGGCCTCCTGCGGCCTGCAACATATGTCCGCTCCTCTCCCTTAGCCGCTCGGCTAACTGCGGCCTCTATCTCTGATTCTGCTCCCTCTTCCTCTTCGTGGTTTCACCCTCCTCCTCGGGTTTCTTATAGCCTCCTTTCTCTCTATCCCGTGGGGTCCACTTCTCCCTTCTGTTCTCACTCAGTCCGTTGCGGGCTCCTCTTATCCGCTGCGGGCTCATCTTATCCGCTGTGGGCTCCTCTTATCCGCTGCGGACTCCTCTTATCTGTTGCGGGCACTTCCCGTCCGCTGCAAGCTCTTGTCCGCTCCGGGTTTCTCTTATGCTCTACTTCACTCCTTCCTTGTGAGCTTTTACCTTAGACCGCGCCCTGTTCTCACTCGCGGTCTCTTGGTTTATCCGGACGCAGACTACCAATGGTAAAGGCACACTGCGGAACGGGCTCTACCTTCTCGATGACTCTCCCACAATTCTCTCTTTTGTCTCTTGCACTGAGTGGCATCGACGTCTTGGGCATGCCCTTCTGCCGGTCCTCCAGCGGGCTCTTCCTGATCTCTCTCTTCATCTGTTTCAGTGTGAGTCATGTATCTTCGGCAAGCAGCCTCGTTCTTCTTTTCATGCGCATTGTACACGGAGCGCTGCTCCGTTTGATTTAGTTCATTCTGATGTATGGGGCCCTTTTAAGATTACAAGTATTTCTGGTTTTCGTTACTTTATCACATTTATTGATGATTACTCTCGCATTACGTGGCTATACTTTGTGATCGCTCCGAGCTTCCCCGTATTTTTCGAGCTTTTGTCCTTGAGACCCGTAAACAATTCCACACCACCCTAAAAACATTGCGCACCGATAATGCTCGCGAATACACCGGTCACGGATTTACCGATTTGTGCTCTGAATTCGGGATTATTCATCAAACATTTTGTGCCTACACACCCAAGCAAAACGCTGTTGCCGAAAGGAAGAACTGTCACTTACTCGATGTAGCCCGCTCCATCATGCTTCAAATGCATGTTCCCAAACCTTACTGGAACTTTGCGGTCTCCACTGTCTGCTTTCTCATCAACTGTCTCCCTTCCTCCGTCCTCCACTATGCTACTCCGTTCAGCCTACTGTTTCCTTCCACTCCGGCCTTTACTCTCCCGCCTCGTGTCTTTGGCAGCACCTGCTACGTCCACCGTTTGGGGCCGTCCTCGGATAAGTTGGATCCCCGGGCGGCTAAACACATCTTTGTCGGCTATTCACGCACCCAGAAGGGCTATGTATGTTATTCTCCAGCTACTCGAAAGATCTTGATCACTGCTGATGTTACCTTCCAGGAAGATCAACTGTTTGTCCCTGCTCCTTTACCCTCTCATCTACCACCAGCTCCTCTCTCGCCATCCATCCCACGCCCGGTTATGCCCGTTACTACACCACCTTACTGGTTCCACCTGCACCGGCTCCTGCTCCCCCCAAACCACCTGTTATCCGTGTCTACACTCGTCGCCCTCCCGGTTCCGTTGCCCCTCTGCATTCGGCCTCAACCACGGATACTTTGTGTCCTGCTGATCAGGTACCGCCCTCCACTGCTCATCCTCTGGCCAACTACGTCTCCCTTCATCGCATCTCTCCCCTCCTGCACACATTTGTTACTTCTCTTTCTTCGGTCTCTGTTCCTAACTCTGTGCAGGAGGCGCTTCAATATCCGGGCTGTCGGGCAGCCATAGAGGAAGAAATGTCTGCTCTCTGTGCTAACCAGACATGGATTGTAGTACCCCTTCCTCCGGGTCAAAAACCGGTTGGGTGTAAGTGGGTCTTTCTCATCAAACATGATGTTGATGGGATAATTGACCGTCTGAAGGTTCGTCTCGTGGCTCGTGGTTTCACTCAGCAACAGGGGCTCGACTATGAGGAAACTTTCTCTCCGCTGGCCAAGCTCAATACCGTTCACGTCCTCATCTCTGTCGCTGTCCATCGCCAATGGCCCCTATTTCAACTGCATATCAAGAATGCTTTCTTAAATGGGGATCTCCAGAAAATAGTGTATATGCAGCAACCACCCGGGTTTGAGACCACGGGGGAGTCTCAGGTCTGCCGTCTTTTGAAGGCTTTGTATGATCTCAAACAATCCCCACAGGCATGGTTTGACAAATTCAGTAAGGCCCTTCGTAATATTGATTTTACCTGAATCTCGGTCGTCTTCTCGTTATTTACTTGTCACCGAACAACAGGAACGGTCCTTCTGTTAGTATACGTTGACGATATCATCATTATAGGAGATAACTCACAAGGGATACATGCAGTCAAACTACATCTAAGTTCCGTCTTTCAGACAAAGAATCTGGGGCCCCTACGATACTTCTTGGGTCTTGAGGTTGCCAGACGGCCGGACGGGCTTGTCCTCTCTCAACGGAAGTATTGCCTCGACCTCCTTCATGATGCAGGTTATTCAGGCTGTAAGCCGAGTGACACCCCTATGGACGTAAACCACAAGTTGTGCGCTCAGGCATCTGACTCAGATCTTCTACTCCAGAATCCAAAATATTATCGTCGCCTCGTTGGAAAATTGATCTATCTCGCGGTAACCAGACCAGATATTTCCTTCGCTGTTGGTATTGTCAATCGATCCATGCACTCCCCTCGAAGATCTCATCTTCAGGCTGTTGAACGCATTCTCAGATACCTTAAAACAGCTCCTGGTCAAGGACTTGTTTACAGAACCTCTTCTTCAGCTCCAACATTGGTGACATACTCAGATGCTGATTATGCTGGTTCCCTTGATGACCGACGATCTACCAGTGGTTTTTGCACCTACTTTGGAGGACATTTGGTTATATGGCGAAGCAAGAAACAAGTGGTCGTTGCTCGATCATCAGCTGAGGCAGAATATTGGGCAATGACATCTGTAGTGTCTGAACTGACGTGGCTTGAGAGTCTTCTCACTGATCTGGGTGTAAAACTACCTTCATCGGATCTTCTCCTTTGTGACAGCCAAGCTGCTATACATATCGCCAAGAACCCGATCTTCCACGAAAAAATGAAGCACATCGAATTCGACTGTCACTTCATCCGGGAGAAAGTTCAAATGAAGAAGCTCGATCTAAAGCATGTTCCAGGGTCTGAACAAGTTACGGATGTCCTCACAAAGGCTTAGGGGTGTGCATAAAAACCGGGCCCGGAGGGCCGGCCCGGGCCCGGCCCGGTAAAAGCCCGGCTAGGCCCGCCCCGGGCCCAGGCCGGGCCATGGAGCCTAACAAATCCCCATATATGAGCATTTGCCCGGCCCGGTACCCGGCCCGGGCCAGGACGGGCAAAGCCCGGTTTCTAGGCCCGGGCTAAGCCCGGGGCCGGGCCGGGCAAAGTCTGGGCCCGGCTCCTATGCGCCTTTTTGAACTGCGTCTTCTAGGTGCATTTTCAGGAGAAGTGTTCAACATGAAAGTTGTAGATCTCGATGATATCTACAACTTTCATGTTGAACACTTTTTTATTTGAAGTCGTTTAGACCCCCGATTTGGCCTGATTTTTTTGGGGGGCCAAATCGGGGGCCTAAACGACTTCAAATAAAAAAGTGTTCAACATGAAAGTTGTAGATATCATCGAGATCTACAACTTTCATGTTGAACACTTCTCCTGAAAATGCCCCAGAAGACGCAGTTCAAAAAGGCGCGTATTTAGTTTTTAAAAAAATTATTTAAAAAAAAATCGGGCCCGAGCTAAGCCCGGGCCCGGCCCGGCCCTGGCCCAAGGGCCCTAGCAGGCCCCCTCCCGGAGCCAGTGCCCGGCCCGGCCCGGCTATAATCAGGGCCCGGGCCCAGTTCGGTAAAGCCCGGGCCTAGGAGGCCCGGTTTAGGCCCGGGCCCGGGGGGCTTTATGAACACGCCTACAAAGGCTTTGTCCAGGCCCCTCTTCTATCAGTGCTTGTCCAAGCTTGGCGCATATGATTTGTACGCTCCAGTTTGTGGGGGAGTGTTAGAAAAGCTCATGTAAAGAGCCCATTATTGGGCCCATTTTTTCTTTTTTCTTCTCTCTTCTTTAGTCGCACATCATGTATAGGATTGATTCTCTCTCCTTCCTCCAATATATTTGTATTCTCTCCTTATATTTACACATATAAGAAATATATACAAGTTTTCGAGCTCTTTCTACAGTATCATTAGCATTTTCATATGAAGAACAAATGTCATGTTTACGCTTTTTTTGGAAAAATTTCCTTCTTTTTTAGATTATACATATTTGGAATCCTTTGCAACGATTTATATTCATTTCTGAGCGAATAACCTAAGGCATATAGGCCCATCACCAACACCTATCGCTTATGCTCATCTTTCTCACTTACGTATCCTAAGCTAAGGCAATAAACTGGACGGAAGACATATACACGGAACAAATCTTGTATATAGTGGAGAGTGATAATGATGCAGTGGAGGGTCAATTCAAGAAGAGCTTCTCTAATTGCAATATTAAATGCAAATGCTGTGTAGTGCCGTGCAAGAGTGGTCCATTTAAAATTGCAACAGGTAATTAATTATTGTAAAAGTCAACAGAGACACGCGCGGTTGCAAGCAATTAATCAAAGAAGAACAAAGTTTTAGTTTCGCAATCGAACAAGGAGCAATTAAAATTAAGTGAACACAGAATAAATTCCGCAAATGGTACAACAGTTGAATTAATAGCACAATATACGAGAAATCCACTACAGTATGAGTACAGAAATAAACAACAGTAAAGAACAGAACTTTATACCACGGGTTGCATACGTAGGCGGCGGCAATGATGGAGGAGGGAAGCCGAGGTTGTTGTACTGGTGCGGCTGTTTGAAGTGGATTTCACGACAGGGGATGGGAAAATGGAGATGGGGAAGGCTGTTGGGGTTCAGGCGGGCGGGATAAAGAGTCATGGTGAGGTAAGTTGTAATTTAGGAGGCAGTAGGGTAGTAGGTTGCTGTTGGGAAAGGGGGATGAGGCCAGAGTGGTGCGGGAATGTTTCCGGAAGACTATTAGGAGGGGGAAAACGGGGCTTCAGAGGCCGACGGTGAGAATAGAGGCGGAGGTGAGCGGGCTTGTTGTGGCTGGCCGGGAGGAGAAAGGGCGGAGGTGTGCGGGTTTGCTGTGGCTGGCCGGGAGGAGAAATGACGGAGGTGTGCGAGCTTGCTGTGGCTGGCCGGGAGGAGAAAGGGCGGAGGTGCGGGCTTGTTGTGGCTGGACGGGAGGAGAAAGGGCGGAGGTGCGGGCTTACCAGAGTGGAAGATGGAGGAGGTTTGTCGGCGTCGCACCGGGAACGGCGGAAGGAATCGCACCTTCAAGGACCGAGTGGTTCCAGGAACTTTCTTCCAAAACCATCGATCCCCCCTCCAACAAAATCACTCGGATTTATAACCCTAGGGGTGAACCGGTGCTTTCCCCCTTTGAACCAGCACACACCTATACAGAATAAAATAAATACAACTACCCCGATCGGACGACTCATAATGTTTGGGCCAATCGGGGGCTAAATACAACAAAACACATAAAACATGAAAGTGACTGGAATCGAGCATCCGGGCGCGATCATGGACTCTGATCACCCATCCGGGCAGCGGATCACCGCCTCCTGCGGGTGTACGCGCGAGTGGGTCGTGGCGCGCCGTCAAATAAGGAGAGCTATGTTGAAAGAAAATGATGTTGAAAAACCCTTAAATGTGGAAAACTTTTTCTAAATGGTGCAAAGTCGACACACAATTGCTAGAGAGGATGAAAAGGTTGCTTATCCATGGTAAAAAAGAGAAGGATGGTGCTTGTTGTAGGAAAACAAAGAATGACGCTAAATATTTTTTGTCGGATGAAGATAAAGTGATGCAAAGAACCCAAATAGGTCTCCAATAAAACTAAAAATAAAATTAGGAACTTTTTATGTCTTGACCTCGTTGGTCCCACTAAACTCAAATCACAATATTATTGGACTTGGATGCATTATTTGTTGTGCTTGGATCAAATGAGAACGTTGAGAATTGATGTCAGTTTGATGGTCAATCATTAAACCCATGTCAGAACAAATGTAAAGTGTCAACCACAAATATTTGAGATAAGACTATTGATGATTATGATATGTAATATTACTTTAATGTCTTATGAAGCACTTATACATCCAAAAAATACCATATGAGATCTTATAATCAATGCAAATGAAGAGCAACAAAACCTGGCCATATATGGTGGCGCGATATGGCACAGTTTTGGCATTAGTAGTCAACAGCATATCATGTGCATGCTGCAGAGTAGGTATCAATCCTTCGCCAAGTAACTCGGAGTCCAATATCTCACTAACCTGCGGATTCAAGAAAAACATGGAACTAACATATTAGCACAAGATATAAATGATTGATGACATTGATTTAGTGTTTCAATGGTAGAGCAATACCAACTATTTTGGTTGATTTTATGAATCCAAAATTTTCATTTGTCAAAACTTAAACTATCATGCACGAATCTTTTAGAACAAAATCTTCATGTTAACATAGGTCTAGCATTTCGTAGTCATCTAACATTAAGGCTCCATTTGGCACGACATTCTGCGCCGGTGAGTTTGGACAAAAACGCCACCGTCATATAATGTACACTTGACATGACAATAGTTACGACCACAACTAAGAAAATAAAACTAGTTTTGAACATAAAAGTGGATGAAGTTCCTTAGGTGAGGTCAGGCGTTTACGAACGACAGTTCATAACCACCGCGCTCATGATCGTCATTGTTGTGCCAAACGGAGCCGGATTTTATCTACCAGTTGAAATGTTGCATTTTACCTTTCATTGCTCATGCCAAAACCGCCAAACTCTATTTTCAACGACCTGATCTTTAATTGATGCAACCCTCATTGTACCTCCAAGAAATCATTCATCAACTTGTCCTTCCAAATTTTTTCAAATTTAAATTTTAGCATAATACATGTTTACCACTCTTTATTAGGGATACATATTAAGGCTCGGTTTGGCATGATGGCGGTAGTCGTGAACGCGATGGTCATGAACCATAGTTCGTGAACGCCCGACCTTACCTAAGGAACTTCATCCATTTCTATGTTGAAAACTAGTTTTGCTTTCTTGGTGGTTGTCATAAGCATTGTCATACCAAACATACATTCTATGATGGTGGAGTTTTTGTCCAAACTCACCGGAGCAAATAAGTCGTGTCAAGCGGAGGCTAAATCATTAACAATGTTAAATAGGGCAAAACAAAGTTCATTACTATAGCTAAATCTAATGTGAGATAAGATGCTAGTTTCATTAAAAATATTGTTATAAACATCCTACAAAAATGAAAAAAAATAGATCACTTATTGATAATTATTGGAAAAGCCCATGTAAAGGGCCCATTATTGGACCCTCTTTCTTCCTTTCTCTCTCATCCTTCTTTAGTCCCACATCTTGTATAGGATTTATTCTTCTCTCCTCTTTCCTATATATTTGTATTCTCCCCTTGTATTGACACACTGAAATACTACATACAAGCTTTCAGGCCATTCTCTACATGGCATCAAAGTCAGGTTCCGTCTCCTGCGGATTCAGATTTCTATCCACCTAGCGGCCTGCGGTCTCCTGCGGATTCACATTCCTATCCGCCCAGCGGCCTGCGGTTTCCGCGGCCTGAGTTTGTGTGTACGTGCCTCCTAGTCGCATAGCCCCTGCGGCCTGCCTTTGTCCAATCTGCTCCCTCTCCTCCCGTGGAACCACTCCTCTTCCCTCCTCTTCTGGTCCTTCTTTATAGCCCTCTCTCTCTGATCTGTGGGGTCCACTGCTTCCCATAGTCCGCTGCGGCCTCTTCCTGTCTGACGCGAGCTCGGCAAACTCGCTCCCTAGCTCCGCGGTCTCCTTCTGTCCTCTGCGAGCTCGGTGAATTCGCCTCCTCTTCTTGTTCTCTTTTGTCCGCTGCGAGCTCGGCGGCCTCCTTCTGTCCGCGCTTCTCTCCTGCCTGTGGCTGCTCTCCTTCCTCTTCTGGCGGACAAGTTCTTTTCCCTGTCCGTCGTGGGTTCGCTCCTCTCTGCGATTTCCGTCTTGCGGACTGGTCCCGCCCGCTACAGCCGCCCTCTAGTCGCCACGACTTGCCAAGCTCCCGCGACTTGCCGAGTTCCCCCCCTCTAGTCGCCGTGACTTGTCAAGCTCCCGCGACTTGCCGAGCTCCCCCGGCTTGCCCTCTCTTCTCGGTCAACTGTTGTGCTCTACTCGCCACGGCCGGCTCCAGTCCGCCGAGGTCTGATCCAGTCCGCCTCGGCATAATCCAGTCCGTCGCGGCCTCCAATAGCCCGCTCCTTGCCGAGCGTGTCTGTACTCGCCGCGGCCTGCCTTCTGCTTTGCATCAGTCTGCTGTTTCTGCCCGCTTCCTCTCCTCCAGGTCGCCATGTCCTCTAGTGACTCCACTACAGCTACCCCCACGGCAGACCACGTGGCTCCTCACGAACTCCGCGATGAGCTTCAGATTACTACACTTTCCCTCTCTGGAAAGCCAAACTTCATCCCATGGGTTCACTCCGTTCGGAGGGTCCTGCAAGCCAAGGTCCTTGCGCGTCACCTTACCCAGGGACCTCCGACTCCTACTACTGATGAATGGCTACGGAATGACGGTCGCATCCAGACCTGGATCCTGAACTCGGTGGAGGGTGAGCCTTACCAGATGATCATGTATCATGAGACCGCCAAAGCAATGTGGGATGAACTTCATTCCTTGTACTCGGGCAAGGACAGCCTTCAGCACCTTTTTGACATCATCACCGATCTTCAAGCTTTGGATGTTGGCAAAGCTATGGACATGACCTCCTTTGTGGCTCGTGCTAAGACTCTCACGGAGGCCTGGATTCAGCACCAGCCGTCTACTACTGATCTCGCTGCTCAACGTGCCCAGAAGGAGGCGGTCTGTATTGCTATGATTATGGCTCGCGCCCGCCACACCTTCACAGTATCCGGTCCCAGGTTCTGGCATCACCTGCTACCCCTTCTCAGATGTCTGCTCTATGTTACTTTGAGTACCACCTCCCCTGGAGACGCCTGCACCACCATCGTCGGCCCTTCTTCAACAGGCCCTTCCTCCCTTACTTCCCCCACCATCTTTTACTCGGGGTGGACGTACGGGCTCCCGCGGACGGGGCCGTGGTGGTCGAGGTCGGCCCAAGTGCACATACTGCAGCCGGGATGGACACACTGAAGCAGTCTGTCACAAGAAACATGGCTACCCTCCTCGCCCGCCTACTGCTGCTGTTACTGATAGCTCTCCACCCACCGGTACGGACCTTGAGGCTCTTCGCCTTCAGCTGCAACAACTCCAGGGGCTACTCAACCCTCCATCTGCTTCAGTTGCCTCCACCTCTCCTGCAGGTATTGCATCCACCTCCACTACAGGTATTGCATGTCTTTCCTCCGGGTCTTGTTGGATCATGGACTCGGGAGCCACCCACCACATCACCTCCCTGCTGCCACCAAGGTTCTCAGATGCTCCTCATCCCCCGTCTATTACTGTGTCTAACGGTGCGATTGTTTCGGTCTCCGGATGTGATGATCTCTTAATCCACCCCTCTATCCCTCTTCGCTCCACTCTTTATATGTCGGCCTCACCATTTAATTTACTATCTGTTGGTCGTCTTACTACTGATATGAACTGCTATATCACCTTCACCTCTTCTGGTTTTTTGATACAGGATCGGCAGACGCAGATTACCATTGGTAGGGGTCGACTGCAGAACGGGCTCTACCTCCTCGATGTCTCTTCTACCGCCCTTTCCTCCGTATCCTTTACTAATTGGCATTGTCGTCCTGGGCATGCCCCTCTACCTATCCTCCAGAAGGCGCTTTCTGACGTCTCCCTACCTGCTTTTAAATGTGATTCCTGTATTCTTGGCAAACTGCCACGTTCTTCTTATCCCGCACATTGTACTCGGAGCTCTGCTCCTTTTGATTTAACACATTCTGATATTTGGGGACCATACAAGGTTCTCAGCATCTCTGGTTATCGTTACTTTATAACGTTTATTGACGATTACTCTCGCACCATCTGGTTGTATCTACTTCGTGATCGCACAGAGCTTCCTCGTGTCTTTCAGGCTTTTGTATTGGAGACTCGTACGTCATTCTCTACTACTATCAAAACTTTCCGCTCTGATAATGTCCGTGAGTACACTAGCCACGAGTTTGTCAATCTTTGCACAGACTTCGGTATTGTTCATCAGACATCGTGTCCCTACACCCCTCAACAAAACGGGGTCGCAGAACGAAAAAACCGTCACCTTTTTGATGTTGCTCGCTCTCTCATGCTTCACATGCATGTTCCCAAAGTACTCTGGAACTTTGCGGTCTCCACTGCGTGTTTTCTTATCAACCGTCTCCCATCTCCGGTTCTCCAGAATGCTACCCCATTCAGCTTTCTCTTTCCCTCCGCACCCGTCTTTCCTCTCACACTCAGGGTCTTTGGTTGTACTTGTTTTGTCCATACCCTGGGCCCCACTCTCGACAAACTAGATCCCCGTGCGGCGAAACACATTTTCGTCGGCTACTCCCGCACCCAAAATGGCTATGTGTGTTATTCCCCGGCCACCCGGAAGGTCTCTGTATCCGCTGATGTTACTTTCTGGGAGGATCAACACTTCTTCCCTCCTCCTTTACCACTTATTCTACCACCCCCCACTCAAACACCCTCCATCCCACGACCAGTGATCTCCGTCCACTCGCCTCCAACCCTCCCTCAGCCCCCTCCCACTATTGATCCTCCTAGGCCGCCCGTCATTCGGGTCTATACTCGCCGCCCTCTTCCTCTCGTTGCCCCTATGCAGTCGGCTTAGACCTCGGATTCTCTGTGTTTTGCTGCTCCGGTGCCCGCCTCTACAGCTCATCCGATGGCTAACTATGTTTCTCTACATCGCCTCTCTCCACCTCTTCAGACATTGGTTATTTCACTATCCTCGGTCTCTATTCCTACCTCCGCACAAGAAGCTCTTCAAAATCATGGGTGACGCGCTGCCATGGAAGAAGCGATGGCTCCTCTTTGGGCCAATCAGACTTGTACCCTGGTGCCTCTTCCTCCCGGCCAGAAACCCGTTGGGTGCAAATGGGTCTTTGTCATCAAACATGCTCCTGATGGGACCATTGACAGACTCAAAGCTCGTCTAGTAGCTCGTGGCTTCATCCAGCAACAGGTTCTCGACTATGACGAGACTTTCTCTCCTGTCGCTAAGCTCAACACAGTCCGAATCCTCATCTCAGTAGCTGTCCATCGCCAATGGCCCTTATTTCAACTCGACGTTAAGAATGCTTTTATGAATGGTGACCTTCAAGAAACGGTTTACATGCAGCAACCTCCCGGGTTTGAGACCACGGGGGAGTCTCGGGTACGTCACCTTCTAAAATCGCTATATGATCTCAAACAATCCCCTCGGGCATGGTTCGACAAGGCAAAGCTCTCCGGGCAATTGGCTTCACTCGAACCTCGGCTGACTTCTCATTGTTTACTCGCCACCGGGCAACGGGTACGGTTCTCCTATTGGTATATGTCGACGACATCACTATTACTGGAAACAACTTGGACAGCATACAGGCCGTTAAGCAACATCTGAGCTCCGTCTTCCAAACTAAAGATCTAGGACATCTTCGGTACTTCCTGGGTCTGGAGGTGGCTAGACGATCAGATGGTCTGGTTCTCTCTCAGCGCAAATACTGCCTGGATCTTCTTCATGATGCAGGCTACTCCGGCTGCAAACCTGTAAACACTCTCATGGATGTCAATCACAAACTATGTGCTCCGGGCTCGGATTCTAATACTCTTCTACAAAATCCAGAATATTATCGTCGTCTAGTTGGGAAACTTATCTACCTAACAGTAACAAGACCTGATATATCCTTCGTTGTGGGACTCGTTAGTCGTTATATGCACTCTCCTCGAAGCTCTCATCTTCAGGCAGTGGAACGGATTCTCAGATACCTCAAGACAGCTCCTGGTCAAGGACTTGTATACAAAACCTCATCTTCAATCCCTACATTGGTGGCATACTTTGATGCCGACTACGCTGGCTCCCTCGATGATCGACGATCCACTAGCGGGTTCTGCACATATTTTGGAGGACATCTAATTACTTGGCGGAGCAAGAAACAAGCAATGGTTGCTCGATCCTCAGCAGAAGCAGAATATCGGGCAATGGATGTTGTGGTCTCGGAACTCACATGGATTGAGAGTCTCCTTACCGACCTTGGTGTAAGACTATCTTCACCAGCTCTCCTCCTATGTGACAGTCAAGCTGCTATACATATTGTCAAGAACCCGGTCTTTCATGAAAGAACGAAACATGTTGAGGTAGATTGTCATTTCATCCGATAGAAAGTCCACATGAAGAAGATCGAGCTCAAGGAAGTTCCGGGTACTGAACAGATCGCAGACATCCTCACAAAAGCTCTACCAAGTACCATCTTCTATCAGTGTCTATCCAAGCTTGGCGCATACGACTTGTATGCTCCAGCTTGCGGGGGAGTATTGGAAAAGCCCATGTAAAGGGCCCATTATTGGGCCCTCTTTCTTCCTTTCTCTCTCATCCTCCTTTAGTCCCGCATCTTGTATAAGATTTATTCTTCTCTCCTCTTTCCTATATATTTGTATTCTCCACTGGTATTGACACACTGAAATACTACATACAAGCTTTCGGGTCATTCTCTACAATAATAAAAAATGTCTGTTTTGTTATGGAAAAGAAATTTTGCATTTAAAGAAACCTACAATATAGCATTATCTGAACTTGAATGTCTGTAACATCTGTTAGCCACGTGGCAAGCCTATATTGGCTATTGTAATTAGTATGGATCTATAAAAGGGCCTCATCTGTAATAGTTTGAGGAAGAAATAAATGATGTTAGTTTCTATTCCTAGCTTAGAATAGGAGTAGATCTCGGAAATAGATACGGAAGGCCCAGCCTTCTTCCCCTTCAATGTCGGCGGTCATCGCCGGTGATCATGTAACGGCTCAACCGTTACATTGGTGCTCTCGTTGAGAGGAACTTCCTCCCCGCCAGCTCCTGTCCGCCAACTGTGATTTGTTGGCTTGCACTTTCTCCACCGACGAACTAGCCGAAAACCAACAAGAACAGCAGAAGCAAAGTTTCAGGGTAGCCATCAACGCTCATCGACTCATCGCCGTTCTCCCTCGGTCAGCTCAAGAACAAAGCCCTCGGTCAGCTCAAGAACGCCGCCCGCCATCAATCAAGGAAACGTCGTCCGCCATCAAGGAAACGTCGTCCGCCAAGAACGACGGAGCAGCCCTGTTACCTTTCCAAAGTTATTGAAGACGCCATCATATTATTCCTTCCAGAACACCTGTTGAGAGATCTCCTCCTCGCCGGACCAACCATTACTACATCGTCGGCATCTTCTTGCGTCAAAAGCGGAAAGGACGGAGTAGCGTTGATTCTTGTTGAGAGTTCGCAGCCGTCTCATTCTTTCTCCATTGTTCCTCGCCGGAAACAAACAAGAAGCACCACTGCCGACCTGAGATTTGTCACAGGTCCATCCCTGTTTCTGCTACATCCTCCGCGGGTCGCGGCTGTCTTTCCCAACTGCTCCTCTGACGACCGGACAACCACCTGCAGAATTTTTTCAAGCCAACCGCAAGCCCAGAGACTCACCAGAAATCATTGCCAACCAGTTGCCAACATCAAATAACGTTCACCAGAAATTTCATCTCAGATCGAACAGTGTCAATCAAGGAGATTTGAGCTCTAAAAAAAACTTTGCGCCGCCAGCCAGCGACAAACTGTTACTCCATTGCGCAAGGAGATTTGTTACCAAATCGGAACGTCCACTCCCTCCATCACAAGAAGCAGGGCCGTTGACGCTATCTTTATCCTTCCTTCCGGTTGACACCGACAATTTAACATCTCAGACCCTTGTCAGAGTTATCGCTCTGTTCGGAGACTGGACCGGAACCAATGAGTTACCTCGCAAGGAGAAATAAAAAAGAAAATAGAAGCAGCGAGGGGAACAGGCAGAAAAGAAATGGAGGCCACCCTCCGGCCAAGGAGATTTCGGCAAAGCAGAGCCCGGCCGCCTTCCCCCTCTCTCTGTCGCCGGCAAGGCAAGGAGCAGGCCGCCCGACCCCCTCCCTTTCTCCCTCTGAAGCAGCACGGCTGCAACCCCTCTCCCTCTCTCTGGCCGCCTGGAGCAACCCGGCCCCCCTCCCTTTCTCTCGGCCTGGAGCACTTCTGTTCGCCGCCAGCAACAAGCTCGGCCTGGAGCGATTTCCTCCCTGGAGTGGAGAGCGACAACGCGGCCGCATCAGTAGGATCGACCGAAGTCTGCCACCGCCGTCCATTGCGCTAGCCCCTCTCCCCAAGGAGATTTGTTATAGTCGAGAAGATTTCTTACGGCCCTGCGGATTGGTGATGTTCTTCATCCTCGATGCGCCTTGCCGTCGGTTCATCGTCCACTCCCTCCATCACAAGCGGGAAGCAGGGCAGAGCAGCTGTCGCGAAAGACTCCTGTCTTGGGCGACGACTCTGGCCATCTTCAAATCCAGATCCTGTCGCGGAGAAGCACAGATTCCGGTTGAGAGTTCTTGGGAGGGGAAGAGTTTGTTAGTCTTCCATGTGGCGGGTCCTCCAAACCTTGGGTCTGTCCCTTGTGTTCACTGACAAACTCGTCGGACATTCCGGTTTAACGCCTCCACAGCACTTCCTTCGTCCTTGCCATGGCCGGCAACAAACCACCATCCACCACCACTTGCCTGGAAGATTTGGTCACCCGAAAGCAAGAAATATGGCAAACAATCAAGACAAGACAGGCAGAGTACTCACAAGATTTCTCAAAAATAGAGGCAAAAATTCTTAAATTGAATATGGCTGTTCAACAATCAACCGAACAAACTTCTTAAGAGATGTATCTTCTTCGACAAGAATTGGTGACATTGCTTAAAATATCCTCATCTACCCGCAAAGGAGGAATCGATACTCTACAACCTCAGTCAGAAGTCCTTCCTTCCTCATCATCGACCAAATTTTCTACACCAAATGCATCTTCTTCCAACGAGCGCAATCCTTGGAATTCTTTTTCCCAAATTCTATCTCAAAACATCATTGATAGAAATTTAGTCACCCCAGAAAATTTCTTTCCAAATTCACAAGGAGTAGCAAGCCTCACATCTTTTGGCACTAGAGGACAGTATCCGTCGGACATTCATGGGAATTTTCCGTTCGGACAACCAATCAATTCATATTCTTATCAATCGGAGTGGTCAGTACATAACGTCACAACCCCAACCTTTTACACTGCCACCACTCCATGTTATTACGGCACCCACACTTCAAATTCATACGGATCCGTCATCGCTCAAAGTTCATACGGTGCCGCCACTCCAAGTTTATATAGCACCACCACTCCAAGCTTATGCGGTGCTACCACTCCAAGTTCTTATGGCGCCACCGTCGCTCAAGGTTCATACAGCACCGCCGTCGCTCAAGGATCATACGGCGCCGTCTTCGCTCAAGGATCATGCGGCGGCGCCGTCGCTCAAGGATCATACGGCGCCGTCGTCGCTCAAGGATCATACGGCGCCGCCGTCGCTCTAATATCATACGGCGCCACCGTCGCTCTAAGTTCCTATGGTGTCACCGTCGCTACAAGCTCCTATGACACGGCCATCGCTCCAAGTGCACACGCCGCCAACGTCGCTCCAAGTGCATGTGTTGCCACTGTCGCTCCAAACTTATGCGGCGCCACCATCGCTCTACTAATGCGATCCTACTACCGAACCCAAGCACTTCCATTGGAGACGTACATTCAAAGAAGTGTAAAGAGGTCATGCACAAAATTATTGATGACGTTGACACTCGACAATGGAAACAACAAGTTGTGGCAAAATTAAAAAAGTTCGATGACTTGCTTGCATTGAGGAGGAGGAACAAGAAGTCATCAAAGCAAACAAACTTCTTGAGATACCAATTACGGCGAGCATTGTTTCGTCACCAATGGAGGTGCTGTCATTTGCGTCGGTTGTTCTTGATATTTTTGACAACACGGTTTTGCCTCTATTGGAGGAGTTGATGCAACATCACCCCAACTCTAACGTCACGATGTGCTCTCTTGCTAAAGTTACTCAAGTTGGTCAACCACATGATGACACGTGTTTACGCAGCCATGTATCAATTTGGACAATTCATGTTTTCGATCCAGGAGGATGTACCGTTTAAATACATTCTACACAAATGGAGTCGCCAATAAACAAATTTCATGGCGCAGGCTTGGTTCTCATATACATTCTGCACATCATTTGGGTCTTTGATCCTGGCGGAATCAAACGACGAGGTCGTCGTTTAAATGAGAAGGGCAGGAATGTAACATTTGTTAGCCACGTGGCAAGCCTATATTGACTATTGCAATCAGTATGGCTCTATAAAAGGGCCTCATCTGTAATAGTTTGAGGAAGAAATAAATGATGTTAGTTTCTATTCCTAGCTTAGAATAGGAGATCTAGGAAATAAATACGGAAGGCCCGGCCTTCTTCCCCTTCAAAGTCGGCGGTCATCATGTAACGGCTCAACCGTTACAATGTCACTCCAACCGGCGGTCAGCTCGGAGGTCTCACCTCTTACCCGGAAGAATCAGTAGTTCTCCCCCTCCCTAGTCAGTACTGAGTTGCTCAGTACTGAACCAACCTGAAATTACCAAAATATCCAGGACTGGGTCTGCCAACAGCCAAACTCCGATGTTCTAAAGGGCTATACGCAAACCACCACGGGCAAAAGGGTAAAATTACCTGGGGTAGAAGAGTAAAATCCACCTTGGGGGTAAGAAGGTAAAAACACATTTTTTCCTCATACGGCGAGTGAGAAACTGGCCAGCGGGCGAGACGAGCCTACCTGCTCGTCTCGCGAATCTCCTGCCTTGCGAGAGTCATCCCGCCACAAAGGGCCAGCCCGCACCGCGAGAGAGGTCTCGCCTACTCCGTTGTACCACTTCTCGCCTTCGGCGAGTGGACCCCATGGTCCCACTCGCCTATGCAATTCCTCTCGCCACCTTCTCAACACTGCTATTTGAGCCGCCCCCCTGTAACGATCCCGAGGAAAGAATGGGCAAAACGTAGCCGAAGGAAGGCCGGGGAGGGAATGGTCGGAGGGGAGGAAGAAGACAGAGGAGGGGGAAGAAGAAGAACAGTAACTTAATATTTCATTTTTCATAATCTCAGCAACTACAGTAGGCTAATTTATATAATCCGGTCACTTGACCGTTGCAAAAGTATGGGTGGTATTCACCCAAAGGACCGTTGCTCAATACTGCCAGCTATTATATTAATGACATACATAAAATATAAATATTAATTCCCATCCGGAGTGATGGGGATGGTTGCTGGGGAGAAGGGCTCCATCGTGGCTGTTGGAATAATGGAGGGCTGTGATTCCGGGCCGATGATGCTTGTGGGCCCTGCGATACAAACTGTGCCGGTAACTTTGTCTTCCTTGATTACATTGGGGACAGCGGTGGCCATTACTTCATTCCGCCAGCTGTTTAGGCGGCGTTTGTTGGATTTGATACTCGTGTCTGAGGCTGCAGGATGAGCCCCCGAGATTGCCCTAACAATTGTCGTCTCCTTTAAGACGTTGTCCTTAGCGTCAATTTTTTTTCGTTCTGCTCTGCGCGCTGCATTGACGGAGGGATGGCCGGCGTCTTTGCTTCGGGAAGCAGGGGAGAGGTTGGCGCTGTGTCCTTGGGGATCTTGGTGGGAACTCCAGAGAGGGCAGTCTTGATGTCCAGGCGTGGTAAACCTGCTTAAAGGTAACTGCAACTCACTGTTTGTGCCATGGTTCTAGGATTGCAGGGTAAATTGTCTCTCTGGTGTGCTTCTGCGTTGGGGCTGGTGACAGGGCGAGTTTTCTGCTTGTGTGTCGTTCTTTGTTGTTTTCTTCCCCAAGCTTCGGGTAGTGTTAGATCCATGGTTTTTGTGCGTCGCCTGAGAGACCGCCGCTGTTTTCTGGACCAGTTAGGTTCTGGACTATCGTTGGTAATTTTTTCTGGTGTCGTAGTGTGCTTTATGAAGTCCTCTAGAGCTGTGATGTCTTCCCAGGTGATGTTGGCTGGTGAAAGCCCTGCCCACTGGATTAATGCTTGCTTTACTGTTTTTCCCTTCCGGAGGATATTCCGGGTGTTGATGACGGCGAGTGGTCGATATAGCGGGCTATTTTTCCAAATGTCGGTCGGTAAGTCCACGATCTGGATTTTGGGGTCTCCTGTATAAGGCTTCAGCATGGACGCGTGAAATACAGGATGAATCCTGGATTCAGGTGGGGGAGAAGTTTGTACGTTGTAGTCCCAATGACTTCCGTAACCTGGAAAGGCCCATAGTACTTTAGGTTCAGTTTCCTCCCCCTTGAACGTGTCATGGTTAGTTGTCGGTATGGGTGAAGCTTGAGTAGGACCCAGTCCCCTTTCTCTAGTTTTAATTCCTTTCTTTTCTTATCGGTCTGCGTCTTCATTCGGTGTTGTGATTTCTGTAGATTCTGCTTTAGGCAGTGAAGCAGTTCATCCCTGGATTGGAGTGTTTCTTCCACGGCTTCATTGCTGGTGGTTCCTGCACTATACGGAAGTAGACCCGGTGGTGGCCGACCATACATGACCTCATAAGGAGTCATGTTGGTTGACGAGTTAAAAGTGGAATTATAATGATATTCTGCTAAATTAAGATAATCTGACCATTTCTGAGGGTGCTCATGTGAAAAAATTCTAAGGTATTGTTCCAGGCAACGGTTGGTTCTCTCAGTTAGGCTGTCTGTTTGCGGGTGGTATGACGAACTGTACTTAAGGTGAGTCCCTTGTAGTATAAATAGTTCAACCCAGAAATCGCTTAGAAATATCGTATCACGGTGGGAAATTATTGACTCTGGTATGCCATGTAGTTTACCTACGCTTCCCCAAAAGGCATTGGCCACGTTGGGTCCCAAGATTGGGTGTTTTAGGGGGGCGAAATGGACGGCTTTAGAAAACCTATCAACCACGACTAAGATTATGGTGTAACCATGTGAATTCGGGAGTTGGGTAATAAAATCCATAGTAAGGTCGGTCCAAAGCCGGCTGGGGATTGGGAGGGGCTGCAATAACCCATATGGTAAATGGTTGCTTGCTTTAGCCTTTTGGCATATGTCGCACTGGTTTATATATGTCGTGATTTCTTTCTTCATGTGCTTCCAAAAAAATTGTGTCTGAATTCTGTGCAGGGTGCCCCTGATTCCCGAGTGACCACCTAGCAAGCCTGAGTGAGCTTCAATGAGTATTTTATGTTTGATGTTGGAATGCTCTTGAATGCAAATTCTGTTATGGTGCATGATGTACTTTCCTATTTTTGCCCAATTAGGGAAATTGTGTGGTTCCTTTATTATTTGCTGGGCTAGGATATCTTTGTTGTAGTCAAGCTCCAGCCCTTCCAGGAGTGAGGAGGAGGGGGCGGTGAGAACATTGAGGCTTGCCGAGGTTGGGTTAGTTGGAATCTCGGGCATCATGTACAATGTGTCGGCCGCCTGGTTGCTTTTCCCTGCTTTATATTTAATTATGAAGTCGTAGCCCAACAATTTAGACAGGAATATTTCTTGCTCCGGAGTTTGGATTTGTTGTGTTAGCAAGTGGTGCAAACTTTGGTGGTCAGTGAGAATGGTAAATTGATGTCCTAGTAGGTATTGGCGTCATTTGCTAACTGCGGTCGTAACGGCATACATTTCTCGTGTATACATTGATTTTTTTTGCATGGCTGGGGACAGTTTTTTGCTAAAATAAGCTATGGTTTTGCTGCCCTGTTTAAGCACTGCCCCAACACCGGTTCCTGATGCGTCAGTTTCGACAATAAAGGGCTCTCGGAAGTCTGGTAGGGCTAAAATTGGGGAGGATATTAAGTTTACTTTGAGTTGGTTGAAGGCCTCCTGGGCCTTGTTATGCCATGAGAATGTGTTGCGTTTGAGCATTTTCGTAAGAGGGAACGCAATCTTAGCGTAATCCTGGATGAATTTTCGATAATACCCAGTGAGACCCAAAAAAGCTCTTATGTCTTTTTGATTTTTGGGTTGTGGAAATCCTTCTACACTTTTAATGTTATCCCTGGTAGGAAGGACCTTTCCTTCCCTAATGGTATGGCCTAAAAATTCGATTTCCGGAGAGGCGAAGTAACATTTTGACAACTTGATGTATAAGTTATTTTCTCTTAGAATTTCTAATGTTTTTCTTAGGTGCTCCAAGTGGTCGGCTTTTGTTGGACTGAAAACTAGTATATCGTCGAAAAAAATTACAATGAATTTTCTTAGATAGGGTTGGAAGATGGTGTTCATGAGGGCCTGAAAGGTGGATGGTGTGTTGGTTAAGCCGAAAGGCATTTCGACGAACTCGTAGTGCCCTTGATGGGTCCGAAAGCCTGTTTTTTTTATATCCTCCGTAGCCACCCTGATTTGATGATACCCGGACCTAAGATCAACTTTGGAAAAATATCGTGCGGTATTGAGTTCGTCAAGGAGCTCCTCTATTGTTGGGATTGGAAATTTGTCTTTGATGGTTATTTTATTCAGGGCTCTATAGTCGACACAAAAACGTCATGTCCCGTCTTTTTTTAACTAATATGACGGGGGAGCTAAAGGCTGAGGTGGAAGGTCGGATTTGCCCCTGCCTGAGCATTTCTGCTACCATGTTCTCAATTTCGTTCTTTTGGTGGTAAGGATAACGGAAAGGATGTAAATTGGGGGTGGGGGCATTTGGTAGGAGTGTGATTTTGTGGTCTATCTCTCTTGCGGGTGGGAGGCCACCTTGTTCGTCAAACATGGTGTGGTAGGTCTTAAGTAAACGGAAGAAGGGAGGTGATACGGTGTTTTTAAAGCCTTCTAGCATCGGGTTCTTAAGGGATGGCAAAGCTCTGGCTATAAGTATGCATATTGCTGCGGGTTTGACGGCTATCATTCTAAGTAGTTGCGATGATGAGGTCGGGTCAGCCTGGGTTCCTTGTTGGTTCCCTACTAATGTCACTTGTCCTCTATTTCCTCTGTAAGTAAGGATGAGCTTTTTATAGTCCGTTGTGACCGGACCAAGCGTCCTGAGCCACCTTTGCCCCAAGATAAGATCTGTGTCTTCTATCTCGAGGACATATAGGTGAACTTTATATAGGTTGGTCTTGATGAGCAACTGGGTATCCTTGCATTTGCCTTTGCATGTTTCGGTCGAGCCATTGCCCATGAATACCGGAAATTCCGGGATCTTGAGGATTGGTAGCTTGAGGAACTCGGCCATCCGAAGGGAGATAAAGTTATGGGTACTTCCCCCATCTACAAACAATTCTAGAGGTTGATTGTTGATGTGTCCCGTCATTCGCAACCCGTGGTTAGGAATAGCTCCGGTGAGGGCCTGAAGACAAATTGGGGTGGTAGGGTCGCCTTCCTCTCCTGATTCATCTGGGGGTTCTTCTAACTCGTCGTCAGATTCTTTTGTGCCACCTAAGTAGAGGAGGGCTCCTCGCCGTTTACATCTATGTCCCGCGTGCTAGCGTTCGTCGCAGTTGTAGCACAACCCCTTATCCCTACGGGCCTGAAGCTCGGCGGGGGACAACCGTTTAATTGGTGGAAGTTTTGGTTTGTTGTTGTACGTATGGGTCGTTCTATTTGTCTCATAGTGGGTTGGGGTAGTGAATTGTTGGCGATTTTTGTAATTTGAATTTTGTTGGTCTTCATGCATTCACGCAAGGGCAAAGGCGTCGTGGATCTCAACCGGTCGGGCCAGCATTATCGGCCCTCTAATGCTTTCCCTGAGTCCCGAAACAAACATGTCTGATACAAATTCGGGTGACAGACCTGGTACCTTCGTAATGAGTTCCTCGAATGCCTGTTTGTATGCTAATACTGTGGTAGTTTGTTGTAATTTGGTAAGCAGTCCAGCAGGTTTTACATATAGTGAGGGTCCGAATCTTTTTTGAATTGCGTCAACAAACATTTGGAATGTTAATGCGGGGTGGTCTTTAAGGGTTGCTTGATACCATTTCGATGCGGGCTTATCTCGGTGAAAAAAGGCAATTAAAAGGTAGTCTTGTGGCCTTATATCGTTATACTCAAAATATTGTTTTAGTTCGTAGAGCCAATCGGTTGGGTCTCCCTCAGAATAACATGGACAAGATATCTCTAAATTACCAGGGCGTTTAGAATTGACCTGATTTTTATGGAGACCTGGGCTGGACCCCAAGATTCCGTTAGCTGACTGTGCTGGGAAGAATTTTGGCTGCTTCGGTGGGTTGCTCATCGCCTCCTCTATAATTATCGGCCTCGGATCTGGTTGAGCTCCCCTTTTGAGTAAACTTTCAAACTGTAATAGTACTTCCTTGCGCAGCATATTAATCTGATCGGCGAATTGGTCTGTCGGGTGTTCATTTGTTTCCAGAATTTGTCGCGCGAGGAGGTTCTCCATCGTCTGTAGTTCAGTCGTGAATGTCTGTCGTATCTGTTGTGTCTGCTGCGTGATCTCTGTTAACATCCGTTGGTGGATTTCCTCCATTTGTGTTGCTCTGGTTGCCTGCTCGGTTTGAAGAGCAGATTTGAGATCTGCCATGGAACTAGGTCTTCTCCCATATTTCTGTGCGGGATCGGATTCTCTCAACGAGAGCACCAAATTGTAACTATCCCGCAGAAAGAATGGGCAAAACGTAGCCGGAGGAAGGCCGGGGAGGGAATGGCCGAAGGAAGGCCGGGGAGGGAATGGCCGGAGGGGAGGAAGAAGACAGAGGAGGGGGAAGAAGAAGAACAGTAACTTAATATTTCATTTTTCATAATCTCAGCAACTACAGTAGGCTAATTTATATAATCCGGTCACTTGACCGTTACAAAAGTATGGGTGGTATTCACCCAAAGGACCGTTGCTCAATACTGCTAGCTATTATATTAATGACATACATAAAATATAAATATTAATTCCCATCCAGAATGATGGGATGGTTGCTGGGGAGAAGGGCTCCATCGTGGCTGTTGGTATAATGGAGGGTTGTGATTCCGGGCCGATGATGCTTGTGGGCCCTGCGATACAAACTATGTCGGTAACTTTGTCTTCCTTGATTACATTGGGGGCAGCGGTGGCCATTACTTCATTCCGCCAGCTGTTAAGGCAGCGTTCGTTAGATTTGATACTCCTGTTTGAGGCCGTAGGATGAGCCCCCGTGATTGTCCTAACCCCCCCCCCCCCCCCTCCCCACCCCCTGCGAGCCCAAGGTTGTACAATGCCCCCACTGTCTAACAAAGCATCATATCTGACCTTATTGCAATCTAATAAAACTTATATTTATAAAGGAAATTTAAATATGCAGAGAGAAAAAACAGGGCCACAGATTACCAGCATAGAAGCACGGGAGTCCAAGTCCACTCCAACTTGAAGCTCATCGGAACGCTTGTGAAACAACTTCACCTTCGTCTCCATTCCATTAGCCCGAAGAACCCTCCGCATGAGCTTCCCCATTGGAAGGTAGGATTCGCACGCGGAGACCTTTGCCTCCCTTCCTCCTCCACTCTCCATCATTGCTCGAGCCACCATCATTGATAACAATCCCGTTCCCGCACTTGCAATGTGAATATGGGGGGTATTGCAGAATCAGTGCAAAGTTCAAACAAAATATCATCAGTATTTCGAATTTTAATGGAAATGTGGAGAACGCACCCAATGTCGAGAACGTGGCATGGGGCGGTGACGGTCTTCTGGATGGCTAGTCGAAAAGCGCGGTTGCGGCGACAGTCGTTGAGCATGTCAATGTAGGAGGTAGAAGCAAGGAGAGAGCTGGATGCAGCGGGAGCCTCCTCCTCCGCATGAGCGTCGTCTTCCTCTATGACGATCCACTCCGATTTGCCGGTTAGCGGGTTCTGCTGGAGCTGGAATGCGCGATTGTGGCTCGCTCCGAGACAACTCATGGCTCGATCTTCACCACTTCCGGTGCGAGTAAGGTGTTCGCTGCGGTAAAACGATAGATAGCTTCGGAACGGAGAAAGAACGTGCCGAAGAAGGTTGCTAGCGGAGATCGCCGGCGGCTGGAACGCCGGGAGAAAAATCAGCATAGAGTCGAAGTCCCAGCTCTTTTGGGTAAGCAAGCTAAAACAAAATAAAACCCCGGGAAATGGTGCAACAAATCGTGTATTTTTTTTTTGAAGGTAATTTTGGTAGGAGACATTTTTAGGCCGGCAACGCCGACCCTAAACAAATACGCTGTGTTTGGGAATCCGGCCAGCGGGAGTCCAAATATGTTCAAAAGGGTGATTGGTGGCTTGATGGTCCTCCCATCAGCGGCAAAATACCGGGCTTACACACTTGCCATTCTCTGCGGGAGGTCGCAAACAGCACCCAAACATCTTCCATTTGGCTCGCGGCCAGAATGTCAAACAAAGCCATAGCCGGGCCAGATCACGCTGTGCAATTAATGATGAGACTGCCCGTAAAATTGATTAATGAGCATATCCGGTCGATTTAAAATAATAATATTTTTTATAAAAAAGTATTGGCGAAAAATTATTTTTTTAGGGGGGCATGGTCCCCAGAGCAGAAATACATTATGACCGGCACCAAGCAAAGATGTCTAGTTTTAACATTTAACAAAAGCTAAATTGGGGGAAGAAAGGCAAAGAGCAAAGCGGCAACCAAAGCTGCATTGTGCAACCAGCTTTGATGGCCGGGCCATTTCACAAACTGACTTGCATTTAAAATTCTAGAATATATAAAGGTATATGTAAGTAGCGTGCATGTAACATTTATAGATGTGCATTTAACAGACTTCATCCATAAATTAGGCGCGCCGTGTATCGTGAGATACAGTGGGCAGATACTCAATTGTGTTAGGGAGATCCTGGAAAAACCCTAGCGAATCGCAAGCCCCACTCACTATTAACACGGAATTCTACTCAATCTTTGTTTCCGGCGGCCTCCATGGATGCGCAAAGAGCTCTGCTCGATGAGCTCATGGGATCAGGTAAACTCCGCCCGTCCCGTCTCTCGCCCTCTTTCTACAATCCACGTCTTCCCTCACCGATTGGTCCTCACAGCTCGTAATCTGACGGAAGAAGAGAAGAAAGGCTACCGGGAGATACATTGGGATGATCGGGAAGTCTGTGGACCGTTTATGGTCCGCTTCTGCCCTCACGATCTCTTTGTGAATACGAAGAGTGATCTAGGTGAGTCCTTTCTTCCGCCCTAGGTATTTTTTCCTGTTGTTGATATTTATAGTTTTCTGTTTTAATCATCTATTATCGATGGCAGGACCATGCCCTAAAATCCACGATTTGAAGCTCAAGGAGAGGTATTGCGAATATTTTACTTTATTTATCATAAATGCTGCATTATTGCTCCTGTGGTTCTGTTTACATTTTTGGATGCAATTGACATCAATTGATACAATGTTGACCGTGTTCCCCTTTAATTCAGTCATATCGTCTTATATTGGAATATTTCCTATGCTCTCGACAGTTTTTTCAGTTCATATAGCGGGTGGGACATTGATCTAACATAGACATATTTACACTGAGCTTATGATATATTTTTTAAGTTTTGTTACACTGGAATTTTTTTTGCAGTTCGATTATTATTAGTTTTTGTTTGTTGGGCTTCGAAATTATACTTAGATTGTCGAACTTTTAGCTGTTTAATATAAAATTATGCTTTTCTCATGTATGTGGAAATATTGGTCCATATCAATTATTTTTCTTCATTGAATTTTCTACTAGCCATGCTTCTTCTATGTTCTGCTGCTTGGTTTGGGCTCATCAAAATAAGTGCTGTTGTATCAAATTCTTTATCAAATATTAATATTGTTTTTTTCCTTGTGCTGAATGATTTAAGCTACATGAGGTGTAGGGTTTTTTGCCACACTAATTGAAGGAGATCGATCTCATCATATGAATCCAATTGCTTAAAAAATACCACTCAACTTGTTTTATGCCCAACTACAAAGTTTCAAATATGATCGCGACAATGTTAAAAATATTCCAGTTACATATATATATATAATATATATATATATACAAGTGCATCGAGCTGCCCTTTTTGCCACATGTATGCATATACAAGAATCCAATGCTCGCTCTCCTCCTTGCTATTTGCTCAACATATTTTTTAACAACAAACAACATTGGAAAAAAGTGACTAAATGCAATAATAATTTTTTTGTGATTCGGAACTATACTATACGGTGTATTGCAATGCCCTTTATGTTCTTCAGTGATTTGTTCTGGGTTATATTATCTATTTGGTTTCATATGGGTCAATCTCAATCCATTCCTATATTGTTTGCATTGTTTATTAGTTTTGATTTTCTTAATGTTTTATGTTCTACCTTTTTTTCATTATTTGGCTTAATGAGTACCCATCACTTAAGCAAATATTTGCTCTAGAATTTGAATTGGCTCTTTTTTCAACTTTTTAGAAACATATGGAAGCCCATGAGCATTGAAAATCCCATCTTGAATATATGCTAATGTTTACATAATTTATTGTTTTCTTCATGGGTATCTTTGTCTTCCATAAAGTTTATTTAGGACACTACGATTAGTTTAGTTAACAAAATCTTCAATAAAATATTGAAGAACAAGTGGATTCCTATTTTCTAGAGAAGAAGAATTTTGTATCAATGTACAACCTCGGGCTCGCGAGAGGACCTTGAAAGCGCGAGATAGACGAGGCAGGGCGAGTGGAATTGATGGGCGAGTGGGACCATGTGGTCCACTCGCAGTTAGCGAGATAAGAGGTCCCTACAGTAGGCGAGACGCCCCTCCTAAGGGCACGAGAAGGCTTTCGGCCGCGAGAAGGACTCACGGCATCTAAAGTAGGCGAGACGGGAGGAAGGTTCGTCTCGCCGATAGTTTCTCCCCCACTCGCCATACAGAAAGGCCATTTTTGACATTCCTATGCCCAAGGGTTTTTTTACTCTTCTACCCCGGGTAATTTTACCCTTTTGCCCTTAGTGGTCTGCGTATAACTCCTCAGAACAGCGGAGTTTGACTGTTGGTAGGCCCAATCAGGGGTATTCTGGTATTTTCAGGTCAACCCAGTATGGTTATTTGCAGATCCAACTCAGAAAACTATAAATAGACCCATAAGGACTCCTTAGAAAGCAAGCTCTCATTGTCCTCCAAATCTCTAGTGCTTTCTGAGAAGCTCCTAGCCCAGTTTTTGGCTTTGGAGGGGAAACTCTCAGAGATCTTCCGGGTGTGAGGTGGGACCTCCCTGCTGAGGCTTTGGGTCAGTCTTAGGTCCTTTGCAACTAGTCGAGGGTCGGGGCTCGAGAGAAGTGGGTGTTGGCTGCACCCCTGTTTTTGAACTCCCGTTGAGGTCAATTTTGGCTTCAACAATCAACATGTAAGAATATATTCTTTCGTAAATGTTAGAAGTAAGTTATAGGAGTTGTCAGAGCAACATCTTAAAAGATCGCACTTGTATATGGAATTAATTCGGTTTTATTAATTGTTATAGGGTGATTGCATTTAAGCTACTTTTGTTTTAGGAGATTAGAATAAATATATAAAGCAGTATGAGATCATGGTCGGTATTTGTTGGTCTGAAAATGTTGTATAATTTAATATCTGAGAATATTTTTGGCGTTGAGAAAATGTGTTAAAGGTATTTTGAAATTATTGAAGATGCATATATTGGATCAATGATTAGCAGCAAAAAATATAGAATGCCTAAAGTGCATGCAATGAAAATACGATTACACGAAGGCTTAACATTTTATCTTTTCATATTTATTATAGAGATGCTTACCTGGTGAGATATTTGAAGTGAGCAGCAGTAGTTTTAAAATGTCCAAAAAGTTAAAATGACAATATGGTTACATTGATGCTGAGTGTTTTTTTTCATATTATTTTGTAGATACAAACAACACTCAAGCCTTTATCCCATTATAGTGGGGTCGGCTACATGGATCCTTTGTACATCATGTCTTTCCTTAAGGCCCATAGTTTCATTCCAATTCTTTATTAGTCTACCCCTCCTTCGTTTAACATGCCTAGTGATTACTCTCACAACGCGTAACAGGTGCCTCTATTGGTCTCCTTTGTACGTGTCCAAACCATCTTAGTCGAGCCTTCTCGCATCTTCTCTACAATTGGTGGTGCTCATGTCTTATTCCTGATACATTCATTCATAATTTTATTCAGTCTCGTGTGTCCACACATCCACCTAAGCATTCTCATCTCCACAACTCTCATTTTTTGCTCATGTACACAATTCTCTGCCCAACACTCAAAACCATAGAACATCGTTGGTCTAATTGCAGTACAATAAAACTTGCCCTTAAGTTTTAATGGTACTTTACGATCACATAAGATCCTTGACGCACCTCTCCAGTTCAACCAACCCGCTTGGATTCTGTCACATTTTATCAATACATCCGTCCTTTTGAACTATTGATCCAAGATATTTAAAACACTCACTACGGAATATATTTTGATCACCCAACTTAAGAACGAAGCCATGTTTCCTTCTTACACTGCTAAATTTAAGCTCCATATACTCCATCTCTGCCCTGCTCAACCTAAAACTTTTATTTTCTAAAGTGTCTTGCCAAGATTCAAGTTTTGCGTTTACACCCTCGTGCGTCTCATCGACCAAAATGATATCATTCGCAAACAATAAACACCAAGTGATAAGGAACTTCGGAATATTATAACAAAAGCAAAGCATATAATTCGCAATTTTATTTTATTTAATATTAATGTATTTAGTCAATATTTCCAATGGCCATCTAATACCTAGGTGTATAAGTAATATATATGCTACAAACCATATAAAGATGGGAGCGCACCTTCTTGTGGTAAAGTTTAATACCTAATAATAAAAACTTTGGAAGCACTTTGTAGTATTAAAAGGTCATACAACTTTAACTTAAGCATAACAAATGATCAATTAGATTGATATTCTTTATGGATCTATATGTTGGGAAGCTTAAAAGTTGGTGGTTTTATACTGGGAGCATAAGCAGTTTATGGTGCACCCATTATGCGAGCAGAAACTAAAATGCAAGGTAACTATGCAGTAAAATTTTGAAGGACAACATGATCGTGATAAAGAGTTGATGAGGGTTTCATATATTTATAAGATAATGATAATCATGTTTTGATAGTTTGGACGTGCACATTTGATGTGAACCAAGGTGGGGGTGTAGTTTTGAAACAAAGTAAAATGCGATCTTTTTAAAATAAATGCAGCGCGAGAGAATTTCGCGGCCTATGTTAACAAACTAAACGGTCAAGGCGTTGCTCGCGAACGCAATACTACCACACGAACTTAAGAACGTCATGAGACTCAATTCCACAGGCACATAAAATTAGGTGGAGTCATTAGCACGTAGAAATTACGATAATTAGGGGATGAAATTAATCGGGCAAGTTCTTCATAATTAACCATTCATTTAAAAAAATTCAAGCACAAAATAACTAGTGATTGAGAGCGGGAGATCGAGAGGTATACCCTTGGTAGAGTGGTCGCGACTGATAGGTCTCCTGAAAGGTGAAGAGGAAGGTTTTAGGTACTCGGGACTTCACAAAAGGTTGGCTTGGCTCGGGACTTGACAGGGGTGGAAGGATTTCTGGCCCTGCAAAAACTATGGTGGTTGCACAGGAGGTGCAATGTAAGCTGGGTGACTGGTTTCAAAAGGAGAGGTGTCGAATCAGTCGGAGGGTGGCGGTATCAGGGTCACCGGAGGCCAGGACCACTGTGGAAGACGGTGATGGAGCGGAACAGGTCCAGCGGAGGCCTCTGGAGAGTCGGAACTCTGTGGAAAGTCATCGATCTTCTGGGAGCTGGCCTGAGGAGGGGTCGTCAGACCTTAGTGGAGCATCTTGGGGCAGCGCTGCTAGCGGTTGAGGGAGGGGAAGGCGTCGGGGATTCCGTCGAAGAGGGCGGGCGTTGAAAGGGGGTTTCAGACGGGCGACGCTGGAGAGAACTGAACGAAGACAAATAAAGTCTCGTTCAGTTCAATTTCCATCTGCCCGAACTGATGGGGGATTTGCCTTTTATACAAATAAACTTAGGGTTTTCATGTGAGAGGGTAAATGGGCTTCAAGGTTGGCTTCAAGATGGGCTGGCAGAACACTTCATATTTGGGCTTAACTTAAAAGAGAAGTGATAATTATAAATGTGGGTATGATCATAGGTATTCCCCAATTTACAATTATCAAGATATAATTTAAAATAGTTAATTAATTTAGTTTGCCCTACTTAACCTATGCCCTAAATTATCGGACATGCATTCGAGGTCTCGTTGGCCGATCACAGCAACGAGCCAAATAAACTTGCGCAAATAACATGCGCGATACAAAATTACACAAAAGCGCTAACAACATGCGCGACACAACACGTAACAAACCAAAGAGGCGCGAAAGCATTCGCTACAAAAATAAAAACATGTGCGATAATAATAATAATAAACGAATCGACGCTGGTTGCATTAACATTAGAGGGCACAAGATGCATTGGTAAGGATAGTAGTTATATTTAATGGAAATGTTAGGAAGTAAACAGAAAAAATGTAACATGACAATCAACAAGTATGTTCTTCCATTCATAAAGCTGACTTAAATGTTAGGAATTAGGCAAATGGTGATGATAATAATGGAACATTTCAGTTAAAAGCTTAATTGTATAGAGCGTGTTTATGCGCCGTTATACTTTGAAATTACATTTTTAAATATGAATAAATTATTTTAAAACATGGTAAAAAAAGGAATACCTTTGAGATTTATATTAATAGATTTATTATAAAACGACAATAGTCTTGCTAAGAGGGTAGTGAACAAAGAGAAAAAAAACTACATATAGAACCCAGGCTAGAGTCCTAAGTTCTAGACTATCTGAACGAGTTAGATGCATTAAAAATGAAGATAATATGATCTTAATAAAAATGAAGGCATTAAGGAGAGATGAAATACCATATTGAGAAGTTATTGCGTTTTGAAAGTATTTTTGAAAGAGGATAATAAACAAAATACTGAGATTTATTATTGATTAATCCAAAATTTTAAGGGAGATTAATTTTGAAGAAAATGCTTAAAGATGTCTTTCAGACAAAGTGAGATTTATTATTAACGTTGAGATTTATTATTGACTTTTGGAGTGTCATGAAGGATATTGCAGTGGATTGAATGATATGTTTCTCAATGGAATTTTGAAGATCAAAAGAATATCAAATGATTAGTGAAGAAACATATTGATGCCAATATCTAAGAACAAATGAGATTGCTCATGATTTTACTTATTGTCGAAGAATCAAACTTCTGGGTCTGGCACTGAAATTATGATAGACTTATGGAGTCCAGAATTAAAATTATGCCAATTTTATAGAAGCAATTTGAGTTCTTCCTAGAAAGAGGTGCTATGAAGTAATTTGTGTTAAGGAACTTGTTGGAAAAGACTTGATCTTTGATTTTGTGTGCTTTTAGGAATAAATATGTGTGAAGGAGATTAAATTATTATAGATACTTATGATGGAGCACTTACCCAAGTTAGAATTAGTTGCAAATTAATAAATAATTTTCAATAACAGTGGGTTTGCATCAATAGTCGGTATTTTTGTAATAGTTATGATGATGCTTACATAAGTTATCCAAAATGAGGCATCTCATTGTTTGGTTTTATTATGTGACACAGTTACAATGAAGATATTATTTAGAAGATACAAGGATTCAAATTAGCAGAGTATAAACTAAGTACATGATATGCAACTTCACCAGTGGTAATATTAGTAATTATAAATATTTTATTAGAGAAAAAAGTGATATTAAAGTGTGGTTTAAGTATCTTGGATCAATATTCTAGAAGAATAGAGATGTAAATGGTGATATAATCTCTAGAGTTTAGACTATGTATCTTATATAGAGAAGTTCAGGAGTTTCATACAATATGAAGTTATCATGGAGGCTTATAGGTAATTTTTCTAAAACCATTTTTAGTTCAACAATATTGGATGGATCAACATGTTAGCAATTAAAAAAAACTATATTGAATGTGGTAGAATTAAAATGCTAAATTTTATATCAAAACTATAAAAAAATAGGTTTTGAAATTGTCATATATTTATATTAAAGAAATATGAGGTTGATATCTATTCAAATAATTAGAGAGAAATAGAAACTGTATTTTATTCTTCCACAAATGAGTAATATATAAGACATACAAGGAATCATAAAACATAAATGGAAACGTGGGACTAAACACATACATCACTATAGACACTAATACATTGGCCTAAATAAATTGAAATGAGATAACTTCAACACTTCCCCAAACTGGAAAATATAATATAAAGGTAATGGAGGTAGGGTAAGTGGGACAAATCATCAGACGAGTTACCAGTGAAAATTTATCTTGGATAATCCACACAAAGGGCAGACCCACAGGACAAACCCACACGACACAACCCGCTACAATACAGACGGGTCACTGGGGACACAGACTTACCCAACAACCCACTAGAATCAAGTCAACAGACGAGCCACCAGGGATACCCCCACACGACACTACCCGCTGAAATCAAGGTCAACCAACAAAGATCATACCACATATCGATCAACGAAGAAAAATTAGGGAGACACAAACAACACAGGGCGTAAGCCCAGAGACTGCGACTCCCGAGCAGCAACCGCGTCGACCAGAGAATTCACCCTCGCTCCAGCCACAAGACCCTGCTGACCGCGGTCGTTGGAGGATACCCTGCTCCACAAGACGTGTAACCATTGCGAGCAGGTTATTGAATTTTTCGTTCGTAACTGCGCCTCCTTCTGAGGAGTTGGAAGCATGGGGCAATTGCGCTAACTACCCTCCAACCATCACTCAGTTTCTCCAATTGCTTGATCTGAAGGCCGTGTGTTAGAACTGTTGGTGTCAAAATTGTCACCAATTTTCACACTCAACGACGAGTCCAAAGAGTAATGGGGGAATCAGGAGCCGCAAGCAATTGATTACTTATCCTTGAGAGTTGGGCGATTAGAGCACGAAAAAGAGAGCTTGTCGCTAGCAACGGCAAACACCAGATTTACCTGCAATGACAAATACCACTTGTCGCGGATAATATTATTCCACAAATGGAGCTATTACAGGCTATTTCAAGGCACAGTAAAGCAAAGACACCCGATGACGCAGAACTTGTAACTGCGCCTACTATATGGCAGATTCTAGCTCACATTTCGTGCCTCTTCTAAGCAGCTCTAACCCCTTATTTATACAAAAGGGTGGGCTACCTAAACGGTTGGGAGCAATTAATGTTGCAATAAATGCCAACTAACTGGGATACATGAGAAATCGAGTAGGAAAGAGAGAAGAGAAGGTCGTGAAGTTCACAAGCCTTTATTAGCTAATGGGAGTGGGGAGCTCGGGCGGACTCCTCGGGCATTCGCCCAAACCCCTCTGGGCTGGCTGTTGTTGTGGGCTGGCTAAAGGTGTGCGTGATTGCTCATTGTGTAACTGCCCGCTCCTCCGGGGCTGGGGATGGTGCAGGCCACCAAGAGGGTAACCCCCCATACTACTCGTTGTCCAAAGCTTGCTCTGACTCTGAACTGGACCGGCTTTGTCTGCGGTCGCAAGATTTCAGGATAACACTGCCTTTTTATCCTCAAGCTAGAGTGCTAGACCCTCATATACCTCTTCGAGCCCTTCAAGGGTCGCTTGATCCCGTCGAGCCACATCCCGCAGTAGCCCATATTCATGGCTTGGGTTATCCTAATTTCCTGATTATTTTAATTAATCATTAATTGAATTAAATAAATAATCAATTAATTATGATGATCGAAGACGACTTCGCTCAACTACTAGATCTGTTTGACCGCTTTGAAGATCAGATCAACCTCAATTTCGTCGCTCTCCGCCTACATCCACTCGCGGGCGGCTACTCCGTCGTCCCACCACCTCATCCTCAACTAGCAGCAACCCCGCCGGTGTCGCCGCCGATTCTTCCGTTGCCACCCTCGCCATCCACTGTTCTGCCCTCTCTCCACACTAGTCGTCATTTTGCCTCTTATGTCGGCCCTTGCTTCGCTAGCCCCGGGTCTACTTCCTCCGACCATCTCGCCGCATCTTTTACCGAATCTTGCCCCGCCGGCCATATTGCTGCCCCTTTTGAAGGCCCTCGCCCCGCCAGCCCCCGTTCTGCTGATTTTGCTTGATCCATTCCTTCTGTCGAACGTCATTCCTCAGGCCTTCTTGCTGCTACTACTCACCATCGCTCTGACAGCCCGCCAGACTTAATCTTTCTGCCGCCCATTTTTTTGACAAAGCCTCGGCTACTCGTCGCTGCCTCTACGCGCTATCGGCTTTATTCTAGAGGGATATCAAGTAGCCAGAGGAGTCGATCATCTGCATGGAGCTCAAGCTTGTGGGCAAGCTTGATTTCAAGGACGGATGAGATGTTACAGTTCTCACGTCGTTGGTTATCTAGTATTAGGAGTTTATTTATATTAATTCGAGTTGTATCGAGTCAAGTGTATTTAGGTATTTCAATATCGTAGGCGTCGAGTCAAGTTATGTGCGTTGTAGTATTTTGTGTTTTAATATTTTACATAGTTTCTTTGTATCAGGTATTTACGTTTGTGCCTTATATGAGGACTAAACATCCTAGTTAAGAGGCTAAATGGGCCTTTACATATATCATTCAACACTCCCCCGCAAGCTGGAGTGTACAAATCGTAGGCACTAAGCTTGGACAAGAAATGATAGTACAGAGGTCGTGGTAAGGCCTTGGTGAGGATGTCAGCAACTTGCTCGGTAGCTGGAACATGTATTAACTCTATCTTCTTTAATTTAACCATTTCTCGAATGAAATGACAATCAATTTCAATGTGCTTCGTCTGTTCATGGAAAACAGGATTTTTGGCATTGTGTATGGCAGCCTGACTGTCGCAAAAATAGGGTGGCCGGTGCGGAAAGCTTGACCCTAAATCATCAAGGAGACCCCCAAGTCAAGTGAGCTCAAACACAACAGTTGTCATTGAACGATACTCGGCCTCAGCGGATGAACGAGCAACAACATATTGTTTCTTGCTACGCCATGTAATGAGATGTCCTCCAAAATAAGTGCAGTATCCACTTGTGTAACGTCGATCATTCAATGAACCAGCATAATCAGTGTCACAATAAGCACTCAAAGATAAGGGAGACGAAGAGCGCTTGTATACAAGTCCCAGTCCAGGAGCAGTTTTCAAGTATCGAAGAATGCGCTCAACTACTTGGAGATGAGAGATACGTGGCTCATGCATGAATCGACTGACAATCTCAACAACAATTGATATATTAGGTCTTGTAACAGTGAGATATATCAGTTTTACCACAAGACGACGATAATATTATGGGTTTGGAAGCAGTAGATCAGAATTTGAGGCATGAGCGTAGAGCTTGTGATTAATATCCGCGGGAGTGTCAGCAGGCTTGCATCCCGAGTAGCCCGCATCATGAAGTAAGTCAAGACAGTACTTCCTTTGAGATAATACCAGTCCATCAAGTCGCCGAGCCACCTCGAGAGCAAGAAAGTAACGAAGACTTCCCAGGTCCTTTGTTTGAAACACAGTCGCCAGATGATGTTTGATCATATGTATTCCTGTAAGATCGTCTCTCTTGATCAGAATATCATCAACATAAACCAAAAGAATCATTGTGCTTGTTGGACGATGCCGAGTGAATAATGAGAATTCGGCTGAACTCCGAGTGAACCCAACAACACTAACAGTCTGACTAAATTTGTCAAACCATGCCCAAAGCGACCATAAAGTGACTTCTTCAGACAACAGACAAGAGACTCCCTTGTGGTCTCAAACCCGAGAGGTTGTTGCATATAGACGGTTTCCCGCAAATCACCATTAAAAAAGTATTTTTGACATCCAGTTGGTGCAACTGCCAGTGCCGATGAACAGCGAGTGAGATCAACAAACGAACAGTATTTAGTTTGGCAACGGGAGAAAAGGTCTCATCATAATCTAGACCTTGTTGTTGAGTAAAACCACGAGCCACCAGACGAGCTTTCAACCGTTGAACCGCCCCATCTGGTCATTGTTTGAGAGCAAACACCCACTTACAACCCACATAGGTCTGTCCAGAAGGAAGAGGGACAAGATCCCAAGTGTGGTTTTCCCAAAGAGCAGACATTTCCTCGTCCATAGCCGCTCTCCATTCCGGATGTTGGAGAGCCTCCTGCATAGAAGTAGGGATGGTAATAGAGGATAAATAAAGAGCAAACTGGCGAAGTTCTGGAGAGAGACGGTGGAAGGAGACATAATTCGTCATTGGGTGAGTTGTAGGTGTTGTCGGATCATTGGAACACAGTCTGTCATTAGTAGAAGATAACAGGCCCGGGGCAGCAGATGAGGACGGACGACGAGTGTACACATGGATTATTGGTGGCTTAGGTGGTTGGGGTGGTAGTGGCGTTGAGAGGAGAGGTGGTAGTAGCGAAGGAACGAGAACAACTGGCCGCAGAGGAGGAGACGGTAACGGCAGTGGAGGATCAAGGGGTTGAGAATAGTAGGGTTGGTCCTCAAGAAAGGTAACGTCAGCCAACGTAACAGTCTTTCGATCAGTGGGAGAGTAGCAGACATAACTTTTATGAGTGGAAGAGTACCCAACAAACATATATTTTGTTGCTCGTGGGGCAAGCTTGTCAATTGAGGGGCCATGGCTGTGAACATAGCAAACACAGCCAAAAACACGATGAGTGACTGCAAATAGGGGTGTGGAGGGAAAAAAAGGGAAACATGAGTTTGAAAATGGAGAATAGAGGAGGGCAAACGGATAATGAGGTGGCAGGCCGTGGAGATTGCGAAATTTCAGCAGATGGTGGGAACATTCATTTGGGTCATAATGGTGCGAGCGACCTCCAGAAGGTGACGATTCTTGCATTTGGCGACACCATTTTGTTGAGCAGTATAGACACGGGAGGTTTGATGAATGATGTCGAACTCAGTGCACAAGTCGGTAAAACACACCGGTGATGGGAAGTTTTGCCAAATGTCATATAAATCTAACCACTTTTGCAATATTTATGTTTGAGGCGCAATTGAATTATTTGTTGGGATTTTTTTAAAAATGGCAGTTTAATTGTTTGCACGGTACCAATTTTTGAATTTGCTTATTTATTTGATCTTTGAAGGTAGATGCTTTGCATGCCATTTAGGAAAGGGTGGTTGGACTATTACGTTGAATGCTATTCTAATAGGACATTTGGATAATTTCTCTACAAATATAGTATGTTTGAGAATCTGTTGTGGTCCTCAAACATTCCAACAAATGCCATAGAGATGACAAGGATCATTAATCTGTGAAATGTGTTTGTAATAAAGCTTCTTTTGAAATGGAACGAGCGGTTGGAGAACTTGAGCTCCTAAATTTTAGTTCAAAAAAGAGACTAGAATTCAGATTGGTAAATTTGTTACCGTACTGAAGCCTGAACTATTTTTCAAACATCATATAAATCTCGGGTGGCAAATGAAATTTGCAGCTTCTGAGCGAAAATAATCTCCCAGACAGCCTAATGTGAAACAGTTTTGTGAAATTGTCACCCGGGCTGTAGGTGAGGAGTGAAATCACATGCTGTGGCCTTTGTGGGACTATCTTCAAAACAACAAATATTAATGGTCCTTTATTTCTCTTCCAGATTAGTGGACAACGCCTCCCGAAATGCTTGCCGACGGGCATCCCACCATGTTCACATCATTATGCTTTCTTGGTTCGAGTAGCTCTTGGGATGACAAAGTAGGCGGCAAGGACAAACGGCGCAGCTACTGCAAAGGGCAAGCATAGAAATGCAAAATAATAGTAAGGGCATTGATGAAGACGGAGAAGATAATGAAGAGTGTGATCAATGAGAGGAATGACTAATATTAATCTTGATTTGAGAAGTATGCATTTGTAATATTCATCAAGGACTTCTAAGATTATCAAAACTTATATCATTCATCTGAAGATCCAATGATCAGCTTAAGGGGTGAGACTGATTAAATCTAAACTAATCTGCACATAGAGATTGCTCTCTAGCCAAACACTAATTCCTAAGGTGCTCCCTAGGTCATGCATATTGTATGTTTACATTAGATAGAAGTATATGTAAAGAAAGCTTCATTAGGGAATAAGGAGATGGATCTATGTTTTAGTTGATTTAGTGTGTTATGGAGGTTCTAGGTTAAAATAATATCCCTGTAAATGTAGTGTTAAAGAACGCACCTTCAGGTTTTTGATGATCTCATCCTCATTTTTTGTCATCATCCGATAGACTTGGAATGGTATTAATATGCTTTAGCCATAGCAAGAGATTTAGGCATCCGCCGGTGAGTCTAAGCTAGCTTGACTTTTAACATCCATCATTACAAACCCGAACGAGTACGTGTCAAGAGTTTTACCAAAAAAAACATTGGTAAACTTATCACCTAGTTGGTTTCCAAAAGACAAACACAATAGTAATGGTTTGGTTCTGAATTTCCCCCGCACAAAATGACAATCGATCTATATATGTTTAGTCCTCTCGTGAAAGACAAGGTTGTTGACAATGTGAATAAGAGCTTAATTATCACAATGCAAGTTTATGGCCTCCCAAAGTTTATGGACTCTTAAGACAGGAAACTTCATATCGCCCAAAATACATTTAACTTATATCAGCTCACATGTTGTAATGGCAATGACTCGATATTCCGCTTCAGCAGAAGTACGAGCAACAACATTTTGCTTTTTATTCCATGAAACAAAATTTCCACCCACGAAGATAGAATATTCACTTGTAGATCATGAGAATCATCTTTGTGGATATCATAATTAGCATTCGTCGGACTATCCACAGGTTTCACTGCCAGATATCCAACGTCATTGAGAAGATCCAAGACGTATTTGCATTGAGAGATCATAATTTTTTTTGGCAAATCTAGCAATCTCATTTCCAATAAAATATCAAAGAAAATCCAAATCTTTAATTTCCAAAGTAGAGGTCAATTCTCTTTTAACAAGAGTAATTTGTTGATCATTAGTTCCGATGATAATGATATCATCCACATAGACAATAAGAATAATGATATAGACTGAGTGATCATAAGTACAATGAGAAAAATCCAGACTCAAGAGTTTGTTGTTTAGCTTTTCAAACCAGACTCGAGGTGATTGTTTAAAGTCATACAAAGCCTTCTTAAGACGACATCCATGTCCTTTACGTACTTCCATGCTAGGCGGGGGAGTCATGAAGATTTCTTCCTTTAATTCACTCTGGAGAAATGCAATTTTCATATCAATTTGATATAAAGGCCAAGACTTGTGGGTGTCATGAATTTCTTCCTTTTTAATTCACCACAGAGAAATGCAATTTTCACATCAAGTTGATATAAAAGCCATGACTTGTGGGAAACAATAGGTAGCCGAATTGTAATCAAGTTGAATTTAGCAGCAGGAGCAAACATCTCATGGAAGTAAAATCCATCAATTTGGGTAAAGCCTTTAGCAACAAGTCTTACTTTATATCTATCAAAAGTGTCATCCTAAAGATATTTTTTAGGATATTTTATAATATATATCTATTTACATCTGACAGTATGATGTCTATGAGGAATATGAACAATTTCCCAAGTATTTTGATGTTGGAGATCATTCATCTCCACCTCCGTAGCTTTCTTCCAGTGAGGATTAAACATAACATCTGAAAAAATTGTTAGGTATAAAAAAAACTGATGCAAGATAAGATTTCAGTGATGAAGAGATAGAGTTATACTCTTAACATATTTATCAATAAGATATCTAGTGCACCACTATGATTTTGGAGAGGAGAAAATGTATCTCCTTGTGTGGTCTCAGTGTTTGAACCTGACATAGTGGTGGTGGGTGGTGGAGCATGACTATGACTCTCTTGCTCAGTTATTCTTATCCGCTTCCTTTAATAGACTTGAAGATTCTTTCTTTTGTTGTAGATACGGATCATTTGTAGTCACTTCCCTTTCAATTGGAACATTCAAGCTACAATGAGAACATCCACTAGAGCTGGGAGTGGCAACATCATACAAACCACATCTTCATACTTCTCTTGACATGTAACATTTTCCCTTCTCCCGAATAATATGGAATTATGGAGTGTGCTCAAAGAAGGTAATATTTTTATATATATTCCTTCTATGCAACAAAGAAAAGTAACACTTATATCCCATTTGGGTACCAACATATCCAATAAAAACTCATTTAATAGTTTTGAGTATCCAATTTATCCTTGTGTTCTTGCACAATATGCACAAATGCAACACATCCAAAAATTTTATGAGGGAGATTAAATAACAAGAGATTTGGACAAAGAAGTTTTAGAGGATACTTCCTCTCCAAAGTATCAGATGCCATTTGATTCATTAGGTAGACGTAAGTGTGAACTCATTCATCCCACAGTCCCTTAGGGACATGCATCTTTTGTAATAAATAAGGAATAGTTTCAATAATATGACCATTTTTCCTTTTTGCTACTACATTCTGCCGAGGAATCCCAGGGCAGGAAGTTTGAAAAATAATGTCATGATCACCCAGAAACCTCTGACGTTCACCACCTGTAAATTCACCTTCATTGTCACTCTTAAGAATTTTAATTTAAGCACCAAACTGGTCTGCATATAATGGTAAAATAATTGAAATATATCATACATTTTTTTTTCTTTTTCATAAGAAAAACTCAAGTAAAACAAGAGTAAGCATCAATGAAAGAAATAAAATGGTGAAATTTTTTCACAAAGCAAATGGGAGAGGTTCAAACATCAAAATGCATCAAATCTAAACATTTAACACTCCGACTACTGCTAGGAGCGTAATTGGTTCTACCATGTTTTCCAAATTCACAAGATTGACAATCAATTCTGGTTTCACCCACATCGAAAGAGCTAGGAAAAGCAGACTTCAAAGTCTTTGAACTAGCATGCCTAAATCTTTTATGCCACAACATCAATCGATCGGTACTTGAGAATTTTTGAGCACCAAATGCAGGACTAGTGTCCATCACATAAACACCACCTAACTCGTGTCCACCACCAATTGTCTTCTCACTCGCCAAATCCTGAAAAATACAATGAGAAGAAAAGAAGGTAATATCACAATTCAGTTGTTTAGTTAAACTGCTCACAGAAAGCAAGTTGGTACGAAATGAAGAATCAATAACAATAAATTTGAGGGAGATTTTAGGTGAGATTTGGATAATCCCTTTACCAACTTACCAGATGCAGAAGATCCATTAGCAAGTCTAACATTACCAGATGCAGAAGAGACAAAAGTAATCCCAATAGAAGATTCGATCATATGGTCAGAAACTTTTGAGTCAATGATCCAGGGAGTAGGCTGCTTCATAACAGATAAATAGGTAGTTTGAACATAAGCAGCAGTACCAGACATGTCTATAACAGGAGGTCTGCAAACACGAGCCTTAAACTTTCATTTTCATCCATAAGGTGAATTACATTCTCCAATGTATCATACATAGCCGTTTGTGGTCTCACATATCTTCCATCAGTGCCACGGCTCCAACCCGGAGGTACCAAGTTGGGATGCACGTCCAAACACTTATCCTTTTCATGTCCCTCCCCGCAGTAGAGCTAACACAAACAGTAGTTACAACCCAACAAAAAAATTACAAACTTCCATCATCAAATTTCATGACCAGAAAAAAAACAAAGGATAGAAGACAAAGCATAATGGAATTATAGTACCACAGCTTTTGTAACCTCTACAATCCTAATCCACCTCTTCCATCTTGCCTTAAAATTCAGTGGAATTTTTTTTTTGCAAATTAACTGCAAAAGCTTTCATACTTGTTAAAATGGGATTTACAAATTTACAGAGACAAATGGAAAAATTTTAACAAAAGGAAAGAAATTAATAACTGAAAGGGAAGAATGATACCTACGAATGAGATTCTTCTATCCAAGACACAAACAACGCACTCCTGAGATTTATGCCTTCCCTGGAGCAAGGTGGCCATGCAGCTAATCGGAGGCCCGCGAGGAGCCTCAGAGGGAAGTGTCTATCGTCGGAACTTTGGAGATTGGAAGACCACTAGGTCGCCGTCTTCTTCGTAAACCGATGGGTCCACCGTGAGCCGCCATGCAAAGCTAACCGGGATTGTTGCCACGAAGCACATCAGGAACCGGAGCACCGAGACTCCGATTGCCATTTGGAGGAGCTTTTTCACTTGAGAAATGGGGAGCTCCAGCTTCGGGTTGCAAGGCGCTTCCACTGCGGGTTGTGAGAACAACGAAGGGGTGGCAAAATTGAGAAGTTTGACCAATTTAGGTCAGAAATGGGGTGTGAGGGTGGGGGGGGGGGGGTCAATTCCAATTGTTATCCACCGGTTCCGCCCAAACGAACGGGGTCTAGTACTCCTTGAAGTTATTCATACCCACATATGTCTCTGTTCAGTTTAAAGTTGATAAATTCTTGTCAAGTTTTTTTAAATAATTTTGTCAATTAATTCCCACATTTCCTTAACAGTCTGACAAAATAAGAATAGACTAGAAATTTTGGGTTCCATATAGTTGACAACTCAATTGATCACGATAAGATTGTCACCTTCTCATTCCTCATAAGGGGAGGGGAGTAGGTCTTACTTGGAGCAGGTTTGGATCTTGTAACTAACCGGGATTGTTGCCACGAAGCTCATCAGTAACCGGAGCACCGAGACTCTGATTGCCATTTGGAGGAGCTTTTTCACCGGAGAAATGGGGAGCTCCGGCTTCGGGTTGCAAGGCGCTTCCACTGCGGGTTGTGAGAACAGGGAAGGGGTGGCAAAATTGAGAAGTTTGACCAATTTAGGTCAAAAATGGTGTGCGAGGGGGGGGGGGGTCAAGTCCAATTATTATCCTCCAATTCCGCCCAAACGAACGGGGTCTAATACTCCTTGAAGTCATTCATACCTGCATATGTCTTTGTTCAGTTTGAAGTTGGTAGATCCTTGTCAAGTTTTTTTAATAATTTTGTTCAATTAATTCCCACATTTCCTTAGCAGTCTGACAAAATAAGAATTGACTGGAAATTTTGGGTTCCATAGAGTTGACAACTCAATTGATCACGATAAGATTATCACCTTCTCATTCCTCATAAGGGGAGTCGGTCTTGCTTGGAGCAGGTTTGGATCTTGTAATTAACCTAAGTCTTCGACAGCTCCGAATGAATATCTGCATAAACGACGCCCATAAGAGATAGTTCCTCTCATTCAGTTTGATGCGAGTCACGCCATGAGTGAAATCCACATTTAAACTTCCTCCACCATAGTATTTAGGTTGATCAACAACCCCTTCAGGTACATTAACACTCTTTGATTTATCCTCCATGGGGCACAAGAAGAGCTCCCTTTAGAAAGTTGAGGGCTCAAGCAAGTGGAAGCTAATTGCCACAATAGTGCAAACAGTGGAGTGGCGAAGTAGATGAGCTAATCGCCCGTGCGGCTGTTGGCCTTGGTGTTGTTTGATCGAGGAGACACTGTGGTCGATCGATTGAGGAGGGCAGACAATCCAAGATCTGTTGTCGAACAAAACTACACGGGCCCTAATCGTAGACAGACGATCGGGATACGACGGAATCTCCGATCGAGGGAAGAGCAAGTCTGGTGATACACATTCGCTCCTTCTGCCCGCCTGGTGCGGACTGGCGATCTCTTCTTGGCAGCTCGCCCCTCTACCTGCTCTTCCCTCTCAACACCCCCCTTCCCCTCCTGCTAGTTTTTTAGATTTTCTCTACTCCTGCTAGTTTTTTAGATTTTCTCTACTCCTGCTAGTTTTTTAGATTTTCTCTACTCCTGCTAGTTTTTTAGATTTTCTCTACTCCCTGCCGAACCTGCCGACGCTTCTGCTATCGCAAATTGCTTGGCCTCTTCTCGCACAACCTCCTCGTCGAAGACGTTGCATCCACCTGATCGTCAAGTGCATAGCCTCACTCGCAACTACTGTCTATATTAAGCTGCCCGCTAATCTTGCCGAGGACGCCTGCTTGCAACTCGCTCACCCAATTGTGATGTCTCATGTCCGCACATCCTACAGCAGTCGCCTGCTCGCCTACTCGCGCGATCTACTTATTGAAGTCGTCGAGTTGTTCACCGCCGGTTCTTTGTTATGGTTCACTCTACTTGCATCTTCTGTAACTCGACCTGGTCGCCTTCCCACTTGTCCGCCAAGAGCGCTCGATCGCATGTTTGCCCTTTCGTTTGGACAATGTGAACAAATGTTGCCTCTGCTTTCTCAACTTTTCCCGCTCTTGCTCCGGCTCCTATCTTTGATGCTTAGGATGAACTCCGGATCACTACTCTCTCCCTTGTCGGCAAGAAGAATTTTGTGGAATGGGTACACTCCGTACCCCAGATTCTTCAGACTAAAGGTTTCTTTTACCATCTTACTCAGACCCATTTTGCCGAGTCCACCGAGCTCTGGCTTCGCTATAATGGCCACGCCCAATCTTGGCTTTGAACTCCATGGATAGTGAACTGTATTCGATGGCAATGTATCATGAAATTGTCAAATCTATGTAGGATGAACTTCATTCTCTCTACTCTGGCAATGATAACCTCCACCTATTTGACATCTTTCTCGCTCTTCAGCGGCTCGACCCAGGAATCGATGGGGATCTCATCTCTTATGTCGCCTAGTCTAAGACTCTGGTTGGGGCTTGGATACAACATCAGCCCCCAACTTAGGATTTAGCGGCTCAACGGGCTCAGAAGGATGTTTTTGGTATCGCCTTAATGATGGCCCAGGTTCCTCGTCTCGACAATTTCAACATCCTCTCATCTCTTACTATTCCCACACTCTTCGATGTTTGCTCAATGTTGCTCAAGGTGACACCGCCTCCTGTCCTTCCGCTCCATTCTCCAATATTGCTACATGATAGCTCGAATCACAATCCACCACCGTTCCCCCTCGTGGTGTTCGCTCCTGTTCCTTAGGAGGTGGGCGTGATGGCCAGCATTGCCCTAAGGGATAGTTCTCCAGGCTCTGCACTTTCTATAGATGAGACGGACACACATACGTGGTTTGCTTTAGGAAACATGGCTTTCATCCACCATATATTTCTTTTATGCCGCATGCCTCACCTGTCATTGAGGCCACCCCCAATTCTTGTTCTGACATCCACACCTTACGGCATGAACTAAACATCTTCGCGGACTCTCCTGGCTTTCTACCTATGTTGCTTTCATCTACCATGAAGGTATCTCCTGTCTGCCCCATTGTCCTTGAATTCTGAACTCCACAAAACCCCGCTCAGTATTTGGACTCTCCATGTCCAAAGTTCATCACCGTGTCTAATGGAGACACTACTCCTGTTTCTGGCTCTAGTCATATGATGCTCACTCCATCTCTCTCGCTGAGATCAGTTCTTCATGTTCATGGATCTCACTTTAATCTGCTTTATGTTAAATGTCTAACCCACGATCATGATTGTCTAATCACGTTCTTCTTTTCCTTTTTGTTGTGCGGGATTGGCAGACACGGGATATCATTAGTAATGGACAACTGTCTAACAGACTCTACATCTAGGATCTCCATGCTCCTGCCCTCTGCGCCGTCAGCTTTGTTGATTGACATCGACGTCTTGGTCATGTCCCTCTTCCAATCCTTTAGAAGGCTCTTCCAGATTTTTGTTTTTCTTCTTTTGATTGTGAATCATATATCTATAAAAAGCATCGCTTGTTTTTCCTCCTAGTTGTACTCAGAGCATTGCTCTCTTTGGTTTAGTTCATTTTGATATCTAGGGTCCCACAAAATCGTGAGTATCTCTGGCTGTCACTCTTTTGTTAGCTTTATTGATGATTACTCTCGTATGATTTGAATATATATATCATGCGTGATCGCTCTGAGCTTCTGTCCATATTCCGCTCCTTTACTGTCAAAACCCAAACATAGTTTACCCGCACTATCAAAATTCTTCGCACTGACAATATCCGTGAATGCACCGACCATGCCTTTCAAAAATTCTGCAACTCCTTGGGAATTATCTACCAAACCTCATGTGCGTATACACCTCATCAGAATGGTTTCGCTGAGCGGAAGAATCATCACCTTGTCGAAGTGGCTCAGTCTCTCCTCTTCCAGATGCAGGTCCCTACATCCTATTGGAATTTGGCTCACCACTACGTGTTAATCTCATCGGTCCTGAACTTTACCATCCTCTTCTCTCTTTTATTTCCTGAGAGCGAATCTTTTCCCTTAACATCACGGGTCTTTGGATGTGTTTGCTTCGTTCATCATCTGGAGCCCGCGTTGACAAATTAGCCCCTTGCGTCATTTGCTACATGTTTGTTAGTTATTCACGCACCCAAAAGGTCTATGTTTGTTATTCTCCTTCTACTCGCAAGATGATCACGTCTGCGGATGTTACTTTCCGATAACATAAGTCTTTCCATCTCTCTGTCCCACGACGACACCCTCCACGGATCTCCCACGTCCTCTTGTTCTTACCACCCCTCCCCTTTGCCACTGTTACTCCCAATAGCATGACCTGCCCCGGCTCCCCCCATCCGTATCTACTTTCGCTGCCATCCTTGATCTAGTGCCCCGCAGCAGTCCCTGTCTACCAGTGATCTTCCGCCAACTACTAATCCGACCACACCCTCCACCGTGCATCCTCTGTCCAACTACGTCTCCTTGCACCGGCTCTCCTCTGATCTGCGCAGGCTTGCGGTCTCCTCTTCTTCTATTTCCCCTCCCCCTTCTGTGCAGGAAGCTCTTCAGCATCCCGATTGGCGGCAGCCTTTGGATGAGGAAATGATTGCACTCTGGGTAAATCACACATGGGATCTTGTTCCTCTTCCCCCCAATCATTCCATGATTAGTTGTAAGGGGATTTTCTCCGTGAAGCATCATGGATCGACTGCCTCAAAGCACGCCTTGTTGTGCGCGGATTCACTCAACAACATGGGCTTAATTATGAGAAGATTTTCCCTCTTGTTGCCAAGATCAACATTGTTCGTTTCCTTTTTTTGTCCACCACCAGTGGCCGCTGCACCAACTTGACATCAAGAACGCCTTCCTTATTGGTGACCTTATGGAGATTTTTATATGCAACAACCTTCTGGTTATGTAACATTCTTCACGGGCATGGTTTGATAAGTTTAGCCGGGTGGTTCGTGAGTGTGGCTTTGCCCGCAGCTCGACACACTTCTCCCTATTTATCCGTCGACGTCCTTATGACGCTGTTATTCTTTCGGTGTATGTCAATGATATTTTTGTCACGGGTGATGATCTATCTGACATTATCAAGAAACATCTTGCCTCTCAATTACACACTAAAGTCCTGGGCCGGCTCCTGTACTTCTTAGGGATTGAGGTCGCCCGACGATCTGATGGTCTTGTTCTATCTCAATTTCCATTAAGTGTTATATTAGGTGCTAAAACTGCTGTGCTTATATTATTCAACAGCTCTTATTCATGTTATATTTGTTCTATCTCTTTTAAGGCCTAACACTTCAAATTAAATTATCTGTCCATCTTATTGGTCTACCTTTTATCCAAATTTATAAATATTGGCTCGCACTGCTACAGTGGAATGCTATTAGATGCCTCTCTTATTTTATATTTAGACTACTGTAAAAATTTTGTTTAAGCTCGAGCATATTAAAATCCTTTATGTGCTCGGATACCAAATTTTTAAGTAGGAAGTAATGAGTATCAGCTGCAAGATGGATGTTAGAGATCGGCTGCTACTCGGTGGGGCCCGCTTATGTGTACTCGCGGAGGAAGTATCGATGAGATCACCAATCTGAGACGACGAGCGTGTCCAAAGCACCAATTTCCTATTTTATTTTAATTTGGGAACTTTATTTAGTTGTATTCCGACATTCGGTGTAACGACCAATCATAAACATTCACGTAAGGTGCCCTAGCCCTCATTTATTTTAAATAAGAGGTGATGACAACCATTGTTGGGTATTGTTAGGAAATCTATAGCCGGCATTCCATGGTGCAACACCCCTATTTGTATTTTGTTTCCGCCAGTTTTCCCCTCCCTTAACCCTTCTGCCGTGAAATTTCTCCTCCAATTCCTGTAATTGCAAACTCCATGCTCTAATTCCCCACCCTGTAACCCTTCTCTTGCAAATCGCCCCTCCCACATTTCCCGTAAATGCAGACCGCACACCCAACACCTCCAACAACGCCTCTTCTTTGCAAACCGCTGCCCTCCACATACCCGCTTCCTAACAGTTCCCTTCGACAGAGCCACGCCTCCCTCTCTCGCCAAGTTTTGCCCTATTCCGCAAACCGCCACCGACTCACAGTGCCCTAAGATGCAAGTTGCAGCCCGAATCCTTCAATTCTGCCGCAAACCACTTCCCACCTCTGCTTCCACCGTAACACCACCTATATCCCGCCAATGATTCCTGCAGCGCCACCACATCCCTCTCCCCTGCTTCCAGTCGCATGCGGCACCACCTCTTCTGCATCCAGTCATAACCTTGACTCCCTCATCCCCTTTGCCTCCACTCGCCAGGCCCCTGCCTCACTGTTACGAATATCTAGCACCAGCCTTTCACCCAGTCACAAGCTCATTGCCCGCCGCCCGCCGCAATCCTCTACAAGCTATAGCCGCTCGCTGTCGTTCGTCCGCCACCGACACCTGTTGTTTGTGAGTATCTTGTGATGTTTTTTATTTTTATTGAATATTTAATATCATATATTTGTTGGAAGTGTTGAATCGTTAGCCCCTTTTATTTCATTTCTTATTTCCTATGATAATATGTGCGTGAAATTATAGTTGGAAACCTTTCTTGTCATGGAAACCTCTTCTAGCTTGCTTGATTGAATCGTTCTTAATGCCGTGACTTGTTGATGAACTTATCTAATTTTATTACTCAAGTTAATTTCAAATTAACTTACAATATACACACATCATATAGATTACCCTTGTTTGAGTCCTCCCTGGACCACTTACATAGGTTGTTGAAGTGTTAGTGCACCTCCACTGTCTACCCTGCATTAGGAAGCCAGTTGAAAAGATCGACAAACAACATATGTCCGTTAATGAGCGTCAAAATATGTGTGTTTTTGTTTGGTCCTATACTATTTTCTTTGCTGTACTACATGCAGTTTTGAGAAGTCTCCCAGACATGACGCATATGTTTCCAGATTCGAATCCGAGCTTGCCCAATATTGCGAGAAATTGGTGAGCTTTCTGGTGAAGTCTTTCATGAATTTTTTTTTTCTTGGGAGTTAAATCCTTTGAGCGTGTTTATTTGTAGGCAATGGACTTGGATAGAAAGGTGAGGCGTGGTCAGGAGCGGCTGGCACATGAGGTTGATTTGCCATCGACTGGACAGGTCTCATCCGAGAAGTCAGAACAGCTATCAATGCTGGAAGAAAAAATAAAAAAATTGCTCGAACAAATAGAGACCCTGGGAGAAGCTGGCAAGGTCGACGAGGCCGAGGCTCTCATGAGGAAGGTGCAATAAAAAATTTTCTATGAGACATTTGTTTTTTTAAAACATAAACCTAAGTTTTTCATTGGGCAATTTGACAGGTGGATCTGTTGAATGTTGAGAAGACAATTCTTACACAAAACGACAAGTTGGCTCTTACTCAAGAGAAGAAAATGGCGCTTTGTGAAATATGTGGTTCTTTCCTGGTTGCAAATGATGCTGCTGAAAGGATCCAGTCTCATGTTAGTGGGAAGCAGCATATCGGATATGGAATGGTGCGGGATTTTATCAGTGAATTCAAGGTATGTATATGCTATTTTAAGTAAATATCAACTAGTTTAATTTCTCTATACAAAGCGTAACAGAACCTATAATTATGCCTACTCCCAGGGGAGGTTCTGATAATTAACCCTCTGTCTATATATATAGTTTTAGGTTGTTTAAGTTATTTTAATGCATTTCATGAATTGAATTGCAGCTTGCAAAGGAAAAGAAAAGAGAGGAAGAAAAGCTGGCTAGAGAGAAGGAAGCTGAAGAAAGGAGAAAACTAAGGGAGAAGGAAAGTGAGCATAGAGGTAGAGACGATGAAATGAGTGGCAGAGAGCGTGATCGGCATCGTGAGAGGAACTACGAACGAGAGAGATCTCATGGATGGACTGGTAGGGGTAGCATGGATGGTGGAAGAGGACCAAATTCGAACCATTATCAATACAGGAATGGGAGAGACTGGGACAGAGAAAGACTCCGCAGGAATGGCGAAATTCCACGAGATAGAGCTCGTGGAAGGAGCAGGTCTCGTTCTCCATCTAGGCACGGATACCGGAGATAATTTCACCCTCCAGTTTATCTAAGACTAATGTATAGTGTAGGAAATCGGTCGAGCTCTGAGACTGCTGAGGTAGACCATCTTGTCTCTCTTTTCTTGGGTTGCTCTTACAAGTGCTTGAATTTAAGTGGCCCTATTGGTGAAACTCTTTTCCTATGCTAACAGCTTTGGTGAAAAAAACATTTTTTTACTTTAGAGGAGATGAGTTGAGGTAGGTACTATACATCTTTATATCCTTATTATTCTTTACATGTCATTTGGATAGAACTATTCTTTCTGAAGTTCTTCTGTCTCTGAACCTTCTTCTCAGAAACTCTATTCATTAGGTTACTTTCTGCTGATCTTAATTATGATCTCATACACCTTTTTGCTGGATGATGGGACATTAACACAAGGTTAATCTGCTGGAAGGTAACATGTGGTCTCTTTATAAGTTGAATTTTCTTAATAGGGACATAAATCTCCAAAGGCATAATTTTTCTGGCAAGTGCTTTGATTTCTCGTGGATGCTAGAAATCCTGTCTTCTTATTTGAAGCACGAGCAATTCATCTATCCACCAAAACTGTTGCAGGTAGGTATCCTGATTTCCTCTTAGCTATGCAGCTTTATTTTATTTTTTTTATCAACATGATTTCTCATGACCACTCTGAAATTTTATTCCTGTGTTGGCAGTGTGAGAACTTAGATATATTTTTTGTCACCCCTAACTACTATTTTCCACAAATAGTGCTTCTACCTTTATTTACAAGGACAATGAAGTGTTGGTAGTTATTGTATAGTTCCCTTGATATTTTTTCGCATTTTGATGTTCGAGTAAATCCATATGGTAAGTGTGCTCCGTCATTGAAGTTGTATTAACATTGCAGTCTCTTGAAGGACTTTAAGGAGAAGAAATGAATGGTAAGTAATTGAATTAACCTAGTTTGCACAGACTTGTTTGGTTAGAAGAAACAGAGTAAAGAATAACTTTTATGTGCTTGTTTGACATGGTAATGGAAATGGTAAGAATTTGAATTGATTCTAGCTTACACCCACTTGTTTAGTTATAATAAATTGAGAAACAAAATATTTTTTATTTGTTATTTTTCTTTTTCTTTTTTGTGAGGAGAAAAAGACAGATGGGTGGCAGTGATGATATTGTAAATTATTCTCCATGTTTTCACCAACGATTGAGGAAGAAATTGCCAGTAGAGTAATGTTTTTTGTTAAAATTTCCATGGTAAATTCAGTGACCTGTTAATTACATCGATCCCATTCACCCAAATTATGAAGTGTGTAAGCCCTCAAGTTCCCCCAAACTATGCATATCCTCTTATTACTCAAGTGAAACCATTGTGATATTTAGGCATACAAAAACCTTGAGAAATAGAGATATTTCGAGGACCTAGGGTTTAGGGACTTCAATGTGCTAAACTGCATAGAGCATCCATTATGCATGTTTGATTGATGAATCCTCAGAGCTGCCGTCCCAAACAAAAGTTTAATACACAAGATTCATGATAAATTTTACTCTATCAACTTGTATTATTCCATGAAATAGGATTATAATAAGTAGAGTACTGAAAGACCCAATTCTATGTTATTTATGGATAAGGAAATAAAAAGGGCAGCCCGGTGCACAAAGCATTCCCGCGCATCGAGGGTCCGGGAAAGAGCTCCACCAAAATAGCGAAATGTAGGCAAACCTTATCCTGCATTTTTGCAAGAGGCTGCTTCCGGGACTCGAACCTGTGACTCAACTGGTGCGCCAACTAGGCTCTCCCCTTCATCCATCGATCAGGAAATGACAGTAAAAATTATTTGTCCGTGTGCATACTTGGTTCACTAATCATCAGCCTCACTCACCAGTGAATAAGTATTAACAGATGGTAATGTTTATTGAACTAATCACTTTAGCATTAGATTCTTTCAGCTTGAGACTGTCATTGCAGAATATTTTATTTTGAAACTAGATGGATAAGCTTTTGCATACCCGACACGAGTCCGACTCATGTCATTGCTAAACCGAATCAAACCCTACTGAAACACACGATCAAACATTAGGTTCCAGCCACAGTAGTGGCTCCATTCTACCTGGAAGTTTAGCTCTTTTAACATCTGCGCATTTTCCGTTCCTGTACTAGGGTTTTGAATCGTTTATATCACACTTGTTCACAGTACATTTTTCCTTCATTTTACTGAACAAAGGGTGATTTTTTTTCTAAGTAAATTTTATGGTGAATCAGGTGGCTCTTGCTTCATACAATTGTTTGTGTATATCTCTAGTGTGTTTGTGTTTGTGAATCAGGTGGCTCCTGCTAATGCTGAATAGTGTGACAAATATAGTAGTATTTGAGATATTTTTGTATCACATTTATTTTGATGCTACAAGAGATTCTCCCCCCCCCCCCCTCGCTAGGATCATCATTATTTAAAAAAAAAAAATCAATCCGTCTCTCCAGATTCTGCCCGCCCTATCCCACTGGCAAAAAAAGTTCAGAGGGGTGGCCAGCGGCTGCGGGCGCGCCGGCCACTGGCCGCCCTGGGCTCGTCGGTCATGAGCTCACCAGCCTCTATTTTCCGGTTTGTCGCTATAAAGTATGTAATAATTGTATTAATGCTCATTTTTTGTCATCTCAATTCTAAATTTCAAATAATGGCCCAACATATTGGATTAATTACTCGAATTATTCCTGCCTAATTCTCATATCCAGGAATTTTCATAACCATGTTGAAACTTCTCTAAAGACCGGATTTTATACCCAAGAAGCATTTTGATTCGCCCTCATTAATAAGATGGGAAGAATAACTGCATGAGGAGACACTGAAATTTTTGTTTTGCAATAACAAAAAAAAATTAAGAAAATAAAAAAGATCACGTGACTTATTAAAATTTTATGATAATTATTGTTTAAAACGCATGACATTTTTAGCCGTTTTCTTTTACTTTGATATGAGATAATGAGAAGCTGGTTTTTTTTTATTAATATTAATATATATGCAATATAAAAAATATGAGTTGTTCGGATAGTTTTTTCCTTCGCCCATCATCATTCTAAACAGGCGAGATAAGTACATATAATTTTGGCTCAATTTCACTTTGGTGTAAAATATAACTGAACAAAAATTACCCATGATTGGCAGATGGGGTCAACTCAATCCCGGCTGACCTACAGGCTACAGCGCCCTAGCAGCAAAGCCAAATTGGCCTTGGTCTTGTCTAAAAGAAGCAGTTCCCTAAGGGTCCGTTCGATTGAATCCTTAAGGAAATAGAGAACAACTATGTAATATTTAAATAAAATAAAAAAAGTCATCCCAAAATATTTAAGATTGATGTCACTATGTCAGTTAAGAACGTAATTATGATATTATATATATATTCACAAAAAGGTTTAGCATGCGATCAAGTTTTAGCAGCCATGAAACTCTCAGATTCTAGAAAATATAATTTATGCTACGGTATTTTCCCAAATGACTTTAGGGTAATATAGGTCACCAGCTCAAGCTTTAGAAGTCAGAAAAGCCACCCAAAAAAAGTAAAATTTGGGCCAAAAAAATAATCATGAAAGTTCAAAACATAGGAAAGCCACAATTGCCGGCTCTGTTTGACACTCCATTATTTGCACCAGCAGCGTTTTTTATTCACCTCAATGAGGAAACGAAAGCCAAAAAGCTCTACTTCTCACTAAATAGTAGGGGCTCTATTTCTCACTAAACAGTGGTTCTCTATTTCTCAATAAATAGTAGGACTCTATTTCTCATCGGGGCTCTCGCCGGAGCCACAGACACTGCTTCTCAAACAGGGCCCCAAGTGTTGTCCATTGGAAAGCCACGCACAATTTGGCAGTGGCAGGCCCTGAGAACATGCAAACTAATGAAGAGCAACTAGCATAAGGCCAATGAGAAGGAAATGATAACCACCAACAGTAGGCACTGAAGTTTTCCATGGAAAAAAAGGCACACTAATCGAGCGAAATCCGTCTTATTTTGCAAACGAGTTGCGCGGTTGGGAGGTCGAGTTGATGATTCCCAGCATCGGATTTAAGAAGAGCGGGGAGGGCATCCCTGGAAGTTGAGACGCAGGCATGGAATGTGGAGAGAAACAGCGGGACAGGCATGGAGAGCGCGGACAGCACGTTGCCAAGGTACTCGATGTCGGCGGCTAGTTGCTGCGCCCCGCGCTCGGTTAGGTAATGGATTCCCCGCAGCTGCTCCATGAACAGTGAAGCACCCCCCTCTGCAACCTATTTACAGCAACATCAGTAAAACATAAAAACTTGAAAAAGAATTGATTTTTAAGAGTTTTGGTGGGTATTTTTTTCCTGTAAAAAGGGAGCCAAATGTTTTTTTTCAATCGCTTATGAAAATGCTTATAAAAGATTATACAAAACGGTTGTAATCAGTTGAGAATAGAACAAATACCTAATTATCCATCTATTTGATATTTAAAAAAAGTGATACCTAGGGCTTCATTTGGGGCAGTTTTTTTCCTCAGGTGAGTTTGGACAAAAACGCCGCAATTATAGAATGTATGTTTGGCACGACAACGGTATGACCACCAAGAAAAGAAAGCTAGGTTCTGAACATAAAAGTGTATGAAATTCCTTAGGAGAGGTCGGACGTTCACGAATGACGGTCCATAACACCTCCAACAGCCGGCTACCCTAGTCGCCCTCCACATTCATATAGCCGAAAACCTCCTCCGACCACCTTCGTCAAACCTCCACCGCCACCCCTCAACCCCACCCCCCACCCCACTTCAGTTTTCCGGCAATCACCGGAAACCACCTTCCCCACCACCCCACTAACTCCACCCCTCCTAAAATTTAATAAAAAGAAAAAAATACGAGCCCCACTAACTCCACCCCTCCTAAAATTTAGGTCTCACCCTAAATTTACTCGAATGTGGATCCACTTCCCAACTGAGATTTGTTTGGGCGTTTCGGAGCTCCTCATGTGGCCCCAAAAATGGAGCAGCCACCTTCCCGAACACTCCGTTTCCACCCCCGGATCGATTGAAGCCCCAGCAGCCGTCCATTACCTCCTCACACCTAGTTCTCTCCTCATCTAAAACCGGAGCCCACTCCTTCATTTTCCAAGCTGCTGATCACTCCTTCATTTTCCAAGCTGCTGATCACTCCCTGCCGCCTCCCTCTCCCAGATTGTTACACAAGGGTGGCTGACAGAAAATCCCCCCCCCCTCCCAGCTCTCCCTCCTTTTCACACCCAACCACTTGGAAATCATCCTGCCAGTTAATGGAACCCAATTACTGCTGTCCAGGAACTCTTCCGCACACTGATATTGCCGCTGAAGATCCATTCCAGCAATCTGAACCCCTATTCCTCACCCCCAACTCTCCAGAAACTATGCCAGTTCTCGAATTCAGTCGTTCGAAGTGAAGACAACACCCTTCCAGCTGCTGTCCAGCCACCAAATAGCCCCCATCAACCCAATCCGATGCTGTCCAGGACATCTAGCCTGGAAAGCAGTTCAGCTCAAGCACATTAGTCTTTCCCGGGGGATCTCATTCAGCCCCTGCCACCTCTAATCAGCCCTTCCCTATTTCTGAATTGTGTGAGTTGTATGGTTTGAATCCATTTTTTTATGTTGAGGTGTGTTAATTTCCTACTTGAAGAATATTTGTTTGTAATTTCTATATTGGAGTTTTCGAAACATTGTAAGTTTCCAGTTACTTTGTTATTTAATTTCGAGCTCTCTTACATTTATATAATTTCTATATTGGAGTTTTCGAAACATTGTAAGTTTCCAGTTACTTAGTTATTTAATTTCAAACTCTCTTACATTTATATAACTTCACATGTTTTTTTGTTTGCTAAGCTTTAAGTCTTTAACCATACTTTGATATATATATATATAATAATTGAAAGTTTAAAATTTGCCGGAATTGTGTCTGCATATAGAAACACATTAAGCAATGATGATGATAATTACAATAGTCAGTAAACAGAACAACTTTTTTGTACAATGTGAATGCCATGTTGAGTGATCCATTAAGGCTAATGTTCAAAGTCATCATATTCTTATCAGTGATACTAACTTAACAAAACAGGATACATTTTCTCACTAATTAGCCACAAGCAGCTTTTTTCTCATTTTCATGGTTATTATGGACCTATAATTTTGTTTTCAAAACAATAAGACCACAGGAGCATTTTTTGAAATAATGTTGGTTCATAGAAAACCATTATATGTTGATAATATATACTAACCTTAAACATCCATTCGGTGGCGAAAAACTGAGCCTCTTCATTGCTAGCTTCGTTGTTAGGAATTCCCTCGGCAAGAGGCTCCAACTGCTGGGGCAAAGTAAGGAGATACTCCCCGACACTCGTCACATAGGCCTGAGGATATGAACTAAAGCTTGGAAGTGGATGCGCACTTGGTTCTTCCACGGAAGACCATATCGGCAGCCTAGATACATCATTTAACCGTTGTCGGACTTTAGATATGAGAACATCGTACACGAGTTCATTCACCGTGTCCGCAAATGCTGCCACTCTTTGTGAGGTCAGAGGAAGTGCATGGAAGCGTGGATCTTTTGACTGCGTGGATTGAAAGAAGAAAATAATGAAAAGACTGGAAAAAAACTGAAGCGAAAAGGTAAGCTTGTTAAATGTTTTTTATGACTAAAGAAACTACAAAATCAAAAAGAAAACTTTATAAGGCCAGCTTACTATACATCATTATAAACTAGTACTCACATGTGATGAAATCTTGAATCTTTCTATAGAAAAGGGAAATGAAAATTTCAGTGCTATCCACCATATTTTCACATCGAAGTAATTAAAACTTCATTCAGTAAGAAAGACAGAAATTCGAGGGTCAGTGAAGTCTATCATCTTCAGAATAAATAAACAAAATCAACCATATCATTCTAAAGATAGTGAACTAGAAAAACATGCTGCTAAATGCAGCCCAAATCGCAGTGGTCCTGGATTTGAATTTCATGTCAAATGAGCTAGTCTAAAATCCCCTGAGAACAAATGGCATATATGAACTAAGATTCAACAACACTGATAAAACTCATCTACCGGCTCATACCCACATAACTAGACTTACCCTATATGATAACAGAGCCTAGAATTTATTATTGCTTAAAATAACACCAGCACGTGCCACATGTCAACCCAAAACAGCCCCTCACCTACTGCTCACCCCTTCCCACTCCACACTGCAGGTTTTTTTTGTTTAGAGTCCAATTTTTGGATCACCCTCAGAAACCAAAAATTCCCGCCCACATCAAAAATGTCCAGCTCAAATCACTTTTCACCCTATCTAAGAGCATCCACTGGCCAGAGATCTCTTTCACTCCCGCTATTTTTCTCAATCAACTTTTTCTCTCCATTTTTGTATTTTCCTGTCTCTCTATCTCTGTGTTTTTTGTTCTTCTCCCTGATGGGGATCATTCTATGGATGGGCCAAGCGGCCAACCCGTATCAGGGCCGATTAGAGTTTACAGTCACAGGAGTGGTTAGGATCATCATATGAACGATCTCAGCCAGTCATCGTGTTCAGAAAGCGTCGACATGATATTTTGTGATGGTTTTATTTTTTCTGCATGTTATTTTGTATGTTTGTGCGTATTGCAGCGGCTAATCATAGCCATCCGATGTGTGTCGCATTCCTATAAATATGTGTTCATTTGTAAGCATTGCAGAATTTTGAGAGATTTGAGATTTTGGGATCACCAGAGTGCCGAAGCCATGAAATATTAGATGTTGAAGTCTAATAAGTTATCTTCCTCTGTTTTCCTAAACTCTAAACAGAGAACCTGCTGCTGTTTCTGCCCTGGAATTGCAGAGAAATGCCTCGCCTCGGGAAGGGTTAGGATCATCATATGGACGATCTCAGCCAGTCATCATGTTCAGAAAGCGTCCACATGATATTTTTGTGATGGTTTTATTTTTTTTGCATGTTATTTTGTATGTTTTAGTTTGTATTGCAGCGGCTAATCATAGCCGTCCGATGTGTCGCACTCCTATAAATGTGTGGAGTTCATTTTTAAGCATTGCAGAATTTTGAGAGATTTGAGATTTTGTGATCACCACAGTGCCGAAGCCATGAAATATTAGATGTTGAAGTCTAATAAGTTATCTTCCTCTGTTTACCCGTGAGACCCACGACTCCCTCCAGGAACCCCCTAACTCCCTGCAATTGTCTGAGAAACTGTTCCAAACTGCTGGAACTGCAACAAATCGCTGGATGGATACCTGCGCTTCCTGTGTCTTCTGGTTAACTGACCCTTCCTGAGGCGAGGCATTTCTCTGCAATTCCAGGGCAGAAACAGCCGCAGGTTCTCTGTTTTTTCGCGGAAGATCATTGAGGGCGGACGGTCTTTGGTTCCAGCCAGGAAGAGTTCCGTTGAATTCTATCTCCCTCCTCTCTGGCAGCCTGCGTCGACCTGTCCTGAAGAAGATTCAGGCTGTGCCCTGTCAAGTCTTGCAGTTTCTCCCTCTTTCAGCCACCAGAATCACATGTCAACTTCCAGGTGCCCCATCTGCAGTCTCTCCCTACCTGAAATCACCGGCGACTGTATTTCCAGTGGCTGGCGACCATCCAGGCAGTTCTAATGGGATATTACTGCTGCCAACAGCTTGTACAACTCCACTCCAACTCAGAGCAGCAAAAACGCCTCTTCCAGGGGGCCAACCTGCGGCCTCCCTCTGCATTCCAGCTGCCCAGAATAGCATTCGGTGGCACTCCTTGCTGTGTTCTCAACAGACAGCCACCATCCAACACTCCCCAATGTCTGGGAGTTCTTAATCCGTGCCGAAACTCTGAAATCAACAACACAGGCCCCGAAATCGCTGCCCAAGGTCTGGAATTGTAGCTGAATCCCTCATTTGGACTTACTTGCTTTTGAAAGTTATTATTGTCTCGGCTGATTATTCGGGTGAATAGATATATTATTAGGGATCTTGACTCATACTAATTTGCCCAGTTTCCGTCTATTTGAAGGGTGCATTTGCCGAGTGTTTAATTAAATCACTCTCACTTCAACTATTACGTGTTCTTGTTTGCTTACTTTAAAGCCCAATCTGGATTGTGTATGTGTAAATTCTGCTTATAATTTCAGGATTATTGCAAATGTCCATTGGGCTATTACATGAGCATTGCATTCATTCTTGATCTCCTCATTGTCATTGCACATGTATGCATTCCTTAAGATACCGTTAGTGCATGTTCACCACGGCCTTCACCTTACTATGCGTCAGATTTAGTATCAAAGATCTAGGTTAGGGTCATTTACATGCTTCATAGTAGTAAGGTGTTTATGCATACCATGACAGGATCTCTTCCCTGGGACACCCAAGCTACCACGAGTTCAAACACCGATATGTCTATGTTCGATTCCAAAAAGATTTGGCTAATCTCTTCGATCAAATGAAAGCCCAATTTAATGACCTTAGGGAACAATTTGGAATCCTCAATACTAAAGTTGATGGTCTATATCCTCTGAGGAATCCTCATCTACGAAAAGTTGTTAGGCCGCCAATTGTTCATCGTGAGGAACATCACGACATAAGAGGGACATCCTGATTATATGTTCGTAAATCTCAATGCCTAGATTCCTCCACCCCTTCATGAGGCACTTGCCGCATTCAAATCGATGCCCCAACTTATGATAGTAAGCTAGACCGGAAAGCCTTTAACGGTTGACTTTTACACATGGATAATTATTTTGATTTGTATTAGATGACCGATGAGAGGTGAGTTCGTTTGCTAAGATGAAGTTACATGGGCTAGCCAAAATTTGTTGGACGAGTCTCGAGCAATCCTCTTAAATAGGGAGGGTAAATTATCCTATCACCCGATGGAATGTCATGAAGCAAAAACTTGGAAATAAAATAACTACCTGCTTCGTATCGAAACGAACTTCTATATCAGCACCAAGCTTTACGACAGGGGACCCTTTCCGTGGCAAAGTATATGACTCGTTTTGACGAACTTGTCGTTAGGAGTGATAACATCGAGGAGCCTATAGCGACAGCCTCTCGATTTCGAGTTGGTTTAAGAGCCGACATTCGTAGAGAACTTACTCCACACTACCTGGAGTTGGTTGAGAAAATTTTCTAGCTCTCCTTAGAATATGAGCAATACTACGTACTTCTGCTCCAAGGCGGCCTAATGCACAACCCGATAGTTCTATTTCTAGGAGGCCTCACCAGCAGGGACCCAACCATCCATGCCTACTCATGCTCTCGCTAACACAAAAGGCAAACCCACTGCCACTACCATCATATTAGCAATACCTACATACTTCTAGTCTGAGGCGACCATATGGCGGCAGAGTGCCCCACACATTATCTACTTATAGAGGAATACCCCGACCTAATACTAAGGTAGTGGGGCCACCTGAAGAAGATATTGATGTGGCTATTGAAGAGGGTTGGGAGGACGAGGAATTTGAGATGGGCATTATTCGTCTTTTGCTACATACTCTAGGCATTAATGAGGATTGAAAAAGCAACATCATATTCTACACTTATGTCCGTAGTGGGAGTTGTGTAAGCATAGTTGCCCAAAAGGGGCTAGAGCGTATGAAAGTGAAACATAAACCCCACACACACCCTTACCGAATTATTTGGGTGGATAAGACAGCTATTCGGGTCATTTAGTGATTCCTCGTGTCTATTACCTTGGTCTCATTTCAGGACTACGTTTGGTGTGATGTGTTTCCAATGGACGTCACACACGTACTGGTGGAGACCAACCCAGATCAGATCGTCGCAAAAGTGTCTGACGTCGCACCCGACCGGACCTTAATCGGCCTTGAGTGATTGCATTTTAATCTTATATTTTATTGCATTTTATTATTTTGCAAATGTGAAGTTATCAATTTTAGTTCGTTGCATGCATGTGCGTAGCTTTGTTTGGATTTTTATCAATCACACCAAGATTTTGAATCTCAGCGGTTGGATCCAATATCCTTCAAACTGTTGCCACCGTTGGATTGCAGCATGCACATAAATCCAACACATACATCCAGCCGGTTCCTTCTCCAAATCCCGCTGTTCACCTGTCGTGTCCGCCGAAAGCAGCAAGCCGAACTCTTCTCTCCCGTCATGTCCGCCGAAAGCAGCAGGCCAGTTGAAAGCAGCAGGCCGGTTGATGAAGACCTTTTTACCTCCCGCACGGCACGCCTCAGCGCCTTTAACTCCTGCCGCATGCCACGCCGAAGATCTTCCTCCTTCCGCTTCAGAGCTCTTCCTCCTGACGGTTCAGAACTCTTTCCCCCTGTCGCTTCAGAACTCTTCCCGCAAACGGTGGTGCCGGACATCTTTCTCCGCCGAACCTTGCTCCGTCAGACGGTGGTGCCCTCCGTCGGTTCAGAACTCTTTCCCCCTGCCGCTTCGAAACTCTTCCCACAGACGGTGGTGCCGGACATCTTTCTCCGCCGAAAACAGGGAACTTTTTCTGCTGAACCTTGCTCCGTCGGATGGTGGTTTCGGAGATATTTCTCCGCCTACACAGTAAGTCTTCTAATCTAGGCTTCAGTTTTGTATGGCTTCAGAAATTAAGAATCCAGTTTAAATCAATCAGTCAATAAAGTTTCTTCCCTCTTAACCTTTTAGGCAGAACACTCAAATTTCCGGCCGAATTCAGGTTCTGCCAATAATGTTTCTTCCCTCTTAACCTTTCACCCATTTAGAATACTGTTTCTGCCAATAATGCTTACAATTGCTCTATTTCCCCATGCCGCTTCAACCCTCTTCCCACAGACGCCTGCGGCATAACCGCTGTTGAACCTTACTCCGTCGGACGGTGGTGCCGGAGATAATTATCCTCCTCGACGGTAAGTTTTCTCACCTAGGCTTCACTTTTCTATGGGTTTTTTATCTCCACTTTTATGCTTTGATCTCTTGCCCAGTAGGTTTCCAGCCAAATTGTTTGCCCTGTTTAGTATATGTTTCTTTCATAATGTTGGTGCCGGAGTTTCCAGTTAAATTGTTTGCCCAGAAAGTTTCCGGTTTAATTTTTTCCTACTCCATGGTGATGCTTGGATCTCGCTGTCTCCACTTAAATTGTTTGCCCTGTTTTATATATGTATTTCTTTAGCTTATTTTGCAAGCAGAATTTATGAAGTGGTTATGCTTGGATCTCACTGAAAAAACTTTTTTAATGTTCTCTTTCTCTAACCATCACATTTTATCATATTCTTACAATTCATGAATAGTACACATAATCCTTTATTTTATAGGCGCAGTAAAAAAACACAAACTGAGTTTTTTAGATTTGAAGACTTGGTTGGGAAGCATCCCGTGCTGTAGCTATTTTCTCATCTTTAATATTTTAAGTAGTTATCACGTGCTGTAGTTATTTAGTAGTTATAAAAAAGCTGGGAAAAAGACACCAAAATCAAGAAAGATGGAAGGTTTTCACCCTTTTTTGATTCCTCACCCAAGAAAATCTCTCAAGTTGCCAGAAGAAGACTTGCCTGAAAGATTTAGTGGAGAAAAGAACCCTCAACATTATTGTTTATAAACCTACAAATATCCCTAGCATAAAAGTACCTACCGGTTGTTCTTTAGTTTGGTCGTCTGTGAATATAATTTTCCTACCAGTTGCTATAAGTAATTCATAATTAATACGCAAACAATAAGTATTGTCTTCAGGGGATGTTGTTCTTCATTTTCCTTAATTCATGAATTGGAATTCAAATTAATTACTTCTTCTTTAATCGCAATTAACGCGATCACTTCTTCTAGTTTAGTTTTTTTCAAACCAAAATATGCATTGTTCTTTTGCGTTTGCTTCATGTTGAAGAACAACACAAGCTATAAGTATTTGGGGGTGTTTTATGTTGAATTGTTTCCTTTAATTACATGCATAGAATATTGAATTGCTTTCTTTAATTTCTTTACAACAATTAAATTTAATTTGATTAGTTTTTCATTGCACTATGGTGTGTTTTAAATCAGCTCTACTTCACAATTTTAAGCAGTTCAACGTAAAAGCCATAATTCCTTCCGCCTACACATTCACTTATGATATGGTACTCTTTAATATACCTTTGGATGATATAAATTTTATCCGAATTTCGGATGGGTTGGTTAATAAAATGATTTTTATATACATTTGCATGTCGTCGCGCCCATTTAACTTATGAGACATACATACTTAAAATGGTTGTACGAAGTGTACTCAAACAATACATACCCACCTAAAGAGGCATACTATGTTTTGGATGATATGGGAATCTTTAATATTTTTATAAATGTGCATTTTAAGTATGCATGTTCCATAAGTTAAATGGGTATTTTTATATATATTTGAAATTCTAAGGACATGTGATGGAGAAACAATGAACATGAATGTTCTAATGTTGGCCATCCATATAGAAATGCAAGCCAGATATTTATCAGTGCTCTACTAAAATACATGTGCTGAGCCTCCTTACCACAAACCAAATTCCCTCTTCTCCAGGTAATCAAACTTTAAAATATCTAAAAATCTAATTACAAGCTATTCGATCATTTCTACCATAGGAAGGAAAATCAGACCTGCAACATAAAACACCCTCCAAAAAGTCTGAGCAGTAATAGAATATGAGTGTTTTCTTGGTTTTAAAATGGGATATGAGTTCGCTTAGTTGCAGTTTATGTTATCCATTCACTTGCTATGTTCCCCAACAATTATTTTCATCATGTCTCCATTTTATAGTCCTCATGTATATTTCATGATTGTTGATGTCATATAATTGTTGCACGTTGTTTATGCAAGTGTTCATGTCATGATCAACTTAACTATTGCTTGGCTCCGTTTGGTACGGTGTTGGTGGTTGTAAACGCACGAGTTATAGCGTCATTTGTTAGGAATCATCTAACAAACAAAATCCATTTGCACATACAACATCCATGTTCTCAATTTCTGTTCAGTTTTATAGGACGCGTTTACGCTAATCTTATAAGTATTCGGTGATTCAAGGGTTCAAATTTAGGGTTGCACGTTGGGGATAAAAACTATATTCGAGACAGAACTTTATTAACGCCGCTAAATGAGCATGTGAATATATTGAACAACACTACTCTTCTACAATTTTCAGGCGTTCCTATATGCAATGTTGCTACTATCTGGGAGTCGAACGTCATTTAAACTCCTGTAAATTGTTTTTCAGACATTACTCTTCAACAATCAAAACTCATTATAAACAATGGAAGAAACAGGAAGTCAAGAATTACTTCAAAATTTACTGACTTCAGGTATTATCTGCCCAATTTTATAAACATTTTTAAACACAATAGAAAATAATGTGTGAATACAATACATTAATGAAATATGCGTACAACTACCAGATAGTCGCACAAGCTTACTGCACCGCGATTCTACCCGCGTACAACGAAATAATACGACTGAACAACAACGTGCTGAAGAAAATGAACGAAAACACGCACAACGCAGTTGTCATGAAGCGCAAGAAAGAACATCGACCAACAATGTGACCATGCATTCAACTTATGAAAATAATGAGCTTTCAACGCCGACAACAACCCCAACAATTGCAAGCCAAGAGCTGCTTCAAAATCTACTGACTCCAGGTATTATCTGCTCAATTTTATAAACATTTTTAAACACAATAGAAAATAATATGTGAATGCAATACATTGACGAAATATCTGTACAACTACCAGATAATCGCACACGCTTACTGCACCGTGATTCTACCCGCGTACAACGAAATAATACGACTGAACAACAACGTGCTGAAGAAAATGAACGAAAACATGCACAACGCAGTTGTCATGAAGCGCAAGAAAGAACATCGACAAACGATGTGACCATGCATTCAACTTCTCAAATAAATGAGCTTTCAACGCCGACAACAACCCCAACAATTGCAAGCCAAGAGCTGCTTCAAAATCTACTGACTCCAGGTATTACTTACCCAAATATGAGATATCCCTTGACATAATATCTCATGCATGTGAATTTAATTCTCTGTTAACACACAACTACCAGTAAGTTGTAATCGCTTATTGCACCGCAATTATTGCCGCACACGACAAAGCAATATGACAGTTCAACAACGTGCTGCCGAAAATACCCGAAGACGAGGACGACATGTTTGTGAAGATCAACGAAGAGGGATATCTAATGTTATGAACGCGCGTTCAACTTTCGAAATAGGCGAAAGTTCAATATCCACCCGGCCTGCAACAATCTCCCACGGTACACACGAGTAACTATCTCTGTGACTTCACTCATTTATGTATTTGTACTTCTAAATAATCACTAAATGCCTGAATACTTCACCCCAGCTACTGAACCAATCAACAATGATAGTTCTGACACAAAATGATAGTGCTGAAGAAGACGATGAGGAACATAATGCAACCACAAGGACGTATATTCAACGTAATTGCGTTAGAAATATCTATCCAGCACACACTGAAACACACTTTGAACTACACTCACCGACAACCTATCCCCATTGTCGTGCTAGACTATTTCAACGAGAGACAAGCTCAATGTGTTGTAACAGAGGAAGAATATCAATACCTGAAATCCCAGCACCTACAAAATTACTCAATCTCTACACCGATCAATCTGAGAAAGGTCAGCATTTCAGGCAACATCTGCGCGCATACAACCATGTTTTCTCCTTCACGTCATTGGGTGTAACTCTTGACAACACGATAGCCCCATTTCACCAAGGAATTTATAGCTTTCGGGCACACGGATCCATATATCATCGCATCGGAAACCTAACCCCAGATCATGGTCTAAGACCACGCTTCCTTCAGCTATTCATCTACGACACCGAGCATGAGACAACAAATCGTTTACAAGAAAATAATGAGCTTAGGATTGAGGTCCTACAGACAGTAACACGCATATTGGATATATTCAATCCCTTCGTTCAGATGTTTAGACAACTATCGCGTCAACCAAACATACATGAATGCAAGTTGCTTATAAAAGAACGCTCTTCCAATCTACATCAATACACTATGCCTTCGGCCTCTCAAGTTGCAGCTATATTAGTTGGACAAGAAGATGGGCAGCCAACGCAAGAAAGAGATATCATTGTTCAAACGATTGGAGGACACATTCAGAATGTCCAAGAATACTCTGACTACTACGACCCACTTCAATATCTTTTGTTGTTACTGTTGGGGACATTTGGCTGGTCTAGCAATTTACAGTCAATCACAAACTCAAAAATCACATGTTGTGATTACTATTCATATATGCTTCAAGTAATCACCACTTATTTTACACATTTTTCAGATGTCACATTTTTACCACTCATGCAATTTTTCTAACTATTTATTGAATTTTCTCAAGATTCGTGCTGCTTCCAATTCGATATTACTGCGCAGCGGAAGGTTACTACAACAGTATGTGGTCGATAACTATGTAAAAATAGAAACTCAGAAATTACGGTTTATTAGAGCACATCAAAGTGACCTGCGCGCAGAACTATATTCGGGGTTGAAAGATTGTTTTTGTACGGGTGAAAATACAGCTGGTAGGATAAACTCACTTCGTCTTGAGAATATAAGTATATTGTTTCATTACTAACAAGCACTTTACCGTGTTATTTCAAATTAGGTAACGTCGGAAAAAGAATCATACTACCATCTTCATGTAATGGCAGCACAAGAGATATGTATCAGCAATATCAAGATGCAATGACAATTGTTCAGCACAGCGGCAAGCCAGATTTCTTTATAACCATGACATGCAATCCAGGATGGAAGGATATTAAAGATGAGCTCATGGACGGACAAGCTCCGCATGACCGTCCATTTCTCCTAACTAGGATATTTCGTTCTAAATACGAGGAGCTCAAAAAAGATATATTCCACAGAGGCGTGTTAGGAAAGGTCGTCGGACATGTTCATATCATTGAATTTCAAAAAAGGGGGTTATCACATGTTCACATGTTGGTGTTATTGGATCTGACAGACAAATTAACCTCCCCTGACGAATACGATTCAGTTGTACGAGCTGAGATACCTTATAGAAACCAAGAACCTGCATTGTACGAGTCCGTAATAAAACACATGATTCACGGGTCATGCGGACCTTACAAACCAAATGCACAATGTATGAAAAATCATATATGTAACAAAGGTTTTCCAAAACAGTATGCAGAAGCGATAATACAAGGGAATGATGCTTAGCCAGTGTATCGAAGAAGGAATGATAACAGGAATATTACTTTAGGCAGAAATGCAGCTTTCAATATTGATAATAGATGGGTAGTTCCATATAATCCATGGTTGCTTTTAAAATATGATTGTCATCTAAATGTTTAGATTTGCATCAGTATCAATATCATTAAATATTTATACAAGTACGTATATAAGGGACCCGATCATGTCTCTTTTGAGGTCCGTCCTGCTGCTAATCAAGATGAAATAAACAATTATGTTGACGGCAGATGGTTGTGCTCGCCTGAGTCATTATGGAGAACGTTCAAGTTCCAGATGAGTCGAATATATCCATCGGTAGAGCGATTACAAATACATCTACCTAACAAACATCAGATACAATTTTATGGTGAACAGTCAATTTCATCGATATCAATGGATGATCGCAATTCAAAAATAATGTTGACCGAGTTTTTTAGTGTTTATTCACAACATAGATAGCAAAACCTCTATTTGTACAGAGATTTTCCAAAATATTATCGATGGTTCAAACAACAAAAAATTTGGAGGAAAAAGATCAGGAATCGAATGGTGATTGGTAGAATTTATTCAGTACCCCTTGCTGATAGCGAAAGATACTATTTACGCATGCTTCTAAATCACGTACCAGGTCCAAAGTCATTCGATTCACTATTAACTGTCAATGGTACGCACTGCATCACTTTTAAGAATGCTGCACAGAACTATGGTTTGCCTGAGAACGATAACAATATTCGAGAATGTCTACTTGAGGCTCGAGTATTCAGGATGCCATCCGCGTTGAGAAGACTGTTCGCTACTATATTGATCTTCTGTGAACCAGCCGATGTCAGAAGTATTTGGGATGAAAATTATGCAAACATGATCGAAGATTATCCAAGTTCTAGCACGACCAACGAGTTCTACATTATGAATAAAGTACTTCATAGCCTCAATGATATTCTGAAGCAACAGAAACGATCTATTACAGAGTTTGATTTACCACCCGTCAATGAATCATTCAATGATTTCAATAACCTATCCAATCTTATAGAAGACGAATTATCAATACCTATTACACGAGATGATCTTAACGCAGTTGCGTTGCTCAATGAAGGTCAGTTACATGCTTACAATGTGATCAGCGAGGCAATAAAGAACAAAGCCCATGAGTGTTTTTTTTGTTGATGGACCTGGAGAAACTGGAAAAATATATCTGTACCGTGCAATTTTTGCCACATTTAGGAAAATAGGATGCATCATTATAGCTACAGCTACTTCTGGTACTGTTGTTACCCTTTAACCGGGAGGTCGGACTGCACATTCAAAATTACAAATACCCATTAAATTGGACTACAAATCATTCTGTTTTTTTACAAAACAGTCGGATTTTGCAGAAGTAATCAGACAATCAAAAGTCATAATTTGGGATGAAGCACCCATGGCCGATAGAAAGGCATTCGAGACCGTTGATCGTTCATTACGTGATGTTACTGATGTAGACAAGTCATTCAGCGGGAAAATTATCATTATGGGAGGCGATTTTCGACAGGTACTTCCGGTTGTTGTTAATGGAACAAGAGCATAAATAATTAATGCAAGCATCATTCAATCACATTTATGGAGTCATGTCAAGATATTAACTCTAACAGAAAATATGCGAGCCAAAAATGATAACAGCTTCTCTGAATATCTCCTCCGAGTTTAAATGGTTTGGAAATGACCATACAAGACGTTATGATTAGAATCCCTGATACAATGGGGATGTCATGGGAATGTGAGAAATCTATTGGAGATTTAATAGATGTGACATTCCCAGGTTTAGGGCAGCACGTTGGTGATAAAGATTATATTCGAGACAGGGCTTTATTAACACCGCTCAATGAACATGTGAATATGTTGAACACCACCCTACTACAATTCCCAGGCGAAGAAGTTGTATACTACTCTTATGATTTTGTCGTTGATGATAAGAGATGTTTGTATCAACCTGAATTTCTAAATTCATTGACGCAAGGTAACTTACCGCCCCATAAGCTAAAGTTAAAAATCGGAGCTCCTATCATGTTAATCAGAAATATTGATCCAAAGATAGGTCTATGTAATGAAACAAGACTTATTTGTCGCCGGTTTGCGAAAAATGTAATAGAAGCAGAGATTTTAACAGGCCACTTTCAAGGGAACTTGGTCTTCTTACCACGAATACCATTGAAGACAGCTGAAGATATTAGACTCATTTCAATTAACGCGCAAACAGTTTCTGAACATCTGAACGAAGGGATTGAATATGTCCGTCCATGAGCTCATCTTTAATATCCTTCCATCCTGGATTGCATGTCATGGTTATAAAGAAATCTGGCTTGCCGCTGTGCTGAACAATTGTCATTGCATCTTGATATCGCTGATACATATCTCTTGTGCTGCTATTACATGAAGATGGTAGTATGATTCTTTTTCCGACGTTACCTAATTTGAAATAACACGGTAAAGTGCTTGTTAGTAATGAAACAATATACTTATATTCTCAAGACGAAGTGAGTTTATCCTACCAGCTGTATTTTCACCCGCACAAAAACAATCTTTCAACCCTGAATATAGTTTTGCGCGCAGGTCACTTTGATGTGATCTAATAAACCGTAATTTCTGAGTTTCTATTTTTACATAGTTATCGACCACATACTGTTGTAGTAACCTTCCGTTGCGCAGTAATATCGAATTGGAAGCAGCACGAATCTTGAGAAAATTCAATAAATAGTTAGAAAAATTGCATGAGTGGTAAAAATGTGACATCTGAAAAATGTGTAAAATAAGTGGTGATTACTTGAAGCATATATGAATAGTAATCACAACATGTGATTTTTGAGTTTGTGATTGACTGTAAATTGCTAGACCAGCCAAATGTCCCCAACGGTAACAACAAAGGATATTGAAGTGGGTCGTAGTAGTCAGAGTATTCTTGGACATTCTGAAGGTGTCCTCCAATCGGTTGAACAATGATATCTTTTTCTTGCGTTGGCTGCCCATCTTCTTGTCCAACTAATATAGATGCAACTTGAGAGGCCGAAGGCATAGTGTATTGATGTAGATTGGAAGGGCGTTCTTTTATAAACAACTTGCATTCATGTATGTTTGGTTGACGCGATAGTTGTCTGAACATCTGAACGAAGGGATTGAATATATTCAATATGCGTGTTACTGTCTGTAGGACCTCAATCCTAAGCTCATTATTTTCTTGTAAACGATTTGTTGTCTCATGCTCGGTGTCGTAGATGAATAGCTGAAGGAAGCGTGGTCTTAGACCATGATCTGGGGTTAGGTTTCCGATGTGATGATATATGGATCCGTGTGCCCGAAAGCTATAAATTCCTTGGTGAAATGGGGCTATCGTGTTGTCAAGAGTTACACCCAATGACGTGAAGGAGAAAACATGGTTGTATGCGCGCAGATGTTGCCTGAAATGCTGACCTTTCTCAGATTGATCGGTGTAGAGATTGAGTAATTCTGTAGGTACTAGGATTTCAGGCATTGATATTCTTCCTCTGTTACAACACATTGAGCTTGTCTCTCGTTGAAATAGTCTAGCACGACAATGAGCACAGGTTGTCGGTGAGTGTAGTTCAAAGTGTGTTTCAGTGTGTGCTGGATAGAAATTTCTAGCGCAATTACGTTGAATATACGCCCTTGTGGTTGCATTATGTTCCTCATCGTCTGTTTCAGCACTATCATTTTCTGTGTCAGAACTATCATTGTTGATTGGTTTAGTAGCTGGGGTGAAGTATTCAGGCATTTAGTGATTATTTAGAAGTACAAATACATAAATGATTGAAGTCACAGAGATAGTTACTCGTGTGTACCGTGAGAGATTGTTGCAGGTCGGGTGGATATTGAACTTTCGCCTATTTCGAAAGTTGAACGCGCATTCATAACATTAGATATCCCTCTTCGTTGATCTTCACAAACATGTTGTCCTCGTCTTCGGGTATTTTCGGCAGCACGTTGCTGAACTGTCATATTGCTTTGTCGTGTGCGGCAATAATTGAGGTGTAATAAGCGATTACAACTTTCTGGTAGTTGTGTGTTAACAGAGAATTAAATTCACATGCATGAGATATTATGTCAAGGGATATCTCATATTTGGGTAGGTAATACCTGGAGTCAGTATATTTTGAAGCAGCTCTTGGCTTGCAATTGTTGAGGTTGTTGTCGGCGTTGAAAACTCATTTATTTGAGAAGTTGAATGCATGGCACATCGTTTGTCGATGTTCTTTCTTGCGCTTCATGACAACTGTGTTGTGCATGTTTTTGTTCATTTTCTTCAGCATGTTGTTGTTCAGTCATATTATTTCGTTGTACGCTGGTAGAATCACGGTGCAGTAAGCGTGTGCGACTATCTGGTAGTTGTACACATATTTCGTCAATGTATTGCATTCACATATTATTTTATATTGTGTTTAAAAATGTTTATAAAATTGAGTAGATAATAACTTGAGTCAGTAGATTTTGAAGCAGCTCTTGGCTTGCAATTGTTGGGGTTGTTGTCGGCGTTGAAAGCTCATTATTTTCATAAGTTGAATGCATGGTCACATTGTTGGTCGATGTTCTTTCTTGCGCTTCATGACAACTGCGTTGTGCGTGTTTTCATTCATTTTCTTCAGCAAGTTATTCAGTCGTATTATTTCATTGTACGCGGGTAGAGTCGCGGTGCAGTAAGCTTGTGCGACTATCTGGTAGTTGTACGCATATTTCATTAATGTATTGTATTCACACATTATTTTCTATTGTGTTTAAAAATGTTTATAAAATTGGGCAGATAATACCTGAAGTCAGTAAATTTTGAAGTAATTCTTGACTTCCTGTTTCTTCCATTGTTTATAATGAGTTCTGATTGTTGAAGAGTAATGTCTGAAAAACAATTTACAGGAGTTTAAATGACGTTCGACTCCCAGATAGTAGCAACATTGCATATAGGAACGCCTGAAAATTGTAGAAGAGTAGTGTTGTTATATATATTCACATGTTCATTTAGCGGCGTTAATAAAGTTCTGTCTCGAATATAGTTTTTATCGCCAACGTGCAACCCTAAATTTGAACCCTTGAATCACCGAATACTTATAAGATTAGCGTAAGCGCGTCCTATAAAACTGAACAGAAATTGAGAACATGGATGTTGTATGTGCAAATGGATTTTGTTTGTTAGATGATTCCTAACAAATGACGCAATAACTCGTGCGTTTACAACCGTCAACACCGTACCAAACGGAGTCAAGCAATAGTTAAGTTGATCATGACATGAACACTTGCATAAACAACGTGCAACAATTATATGGCATCAACAATCATGAAATATACATGAGGACTATAAAATGGAGACATTATGAAAATAATTGTTGGGGAACATAGCAAGTGAATGGATAACATAAACTGCAACTAAGCCAGATAATCGAATAGCTTGTAATTAGATTTTTAGATATTTTAAAGTTTGATTACCCGGAGAAGAGGGAATTTGGTTTGTGGTAAGGAGGCTCAGCACATGTATTTTAGTAGAGCACTGATAAATATCTGTGCTTGCATTTCTATATGGATGGCCAACATTAGAACATTCATGTTCATTGTTTCTCCATCAAGTGTCCTTAGAATTTCAAATATATATAAAAATACCCATTTAACTTATGGAACATACATACTTAAAATGCACATTTATAAAAATATTAAAGATTCCCATATCATCCAAAACATAGTATGCCTCTTTAGGTGGGTATGTATTGTTTGAGTACACTTCATACAACCATTTTAAGTATGTCTCATAAGTTAAATGGGCGCGACGACATGCAAATGTATATAAAAATCATTTTATTAACCAACCCATCCGAAATTCGGATAAAATTTATATCATCCAAAGGTATATTAAAAATTACCATATCATAAGTGAATGTGTAGGCGGAAGGAATTATGGTTTTTAAGTTGAACTGCTTAAAATTGTGAAGTAGAGCTGATTTAAAACACACCATAGTGCAATGAAAAACTAATCAAATTAAATTTAATTGTTGTAAAGAAATTAAAGAAAGCAATTCAATATTCTATGCATGTAATTAAAGGAATCAATTCAACATAAAACACCCCCCAAATACTTATAGCTTGTGTTGTTCTTCAACATGAAGCAAACGCAAAAGAACAATGCATATTTTGGTTTGAAGAAAACTAAAATAGAAGAAGTAATCGCGTTAATTGCGATTAAAGAAGAAGTAATTAATTTGAATTCCAATTCATGAATTAAGGAAAATGAAGAACAACATCCCCTGAAGACAATACTTATTGTTTGCGTATTAATTATGAATTACTTATAGCAACTGGTAGAAAAATTATATTCACAGACGACCAAACTAAAGAACAACTGGTAGGTACTTTTATGCTAGGGATATTTGTAGGTTTATAAAAAATAATGTTGAGGGTTCTTTTCTCCACTAAATCTTTCAGGCAAGTCTTCTTCTGGCAACTTGAGAGATTTTCTTGGGTGAGGAATCAAAAAAGGGTGAAAACCTTCCATCTTTCTTGATTTTGGTGTCTTTTTCCCAGCTTTTTTATAACTACTAAATAACTACAGCACGTGATAACTACTTAAAATATTAAAGATGAGAAAATAGCTACAGCACGGGATGCTTCCCAACCAAGTCTTCAAATCTAAAAAACTCAGTTTGTGTTTTTTTACTGCGCCTATAAAATAAAGGATTATGTGTATTATTCATGAATTGTAAGAATATGATAAAATGTGATGGTTAGAGAAAGAGAACATTAAAAAAGTTTTTTCAGTGAGATCCAAGCATAACCACTTCATAAATTCTGCTTGCAAAATAAGCTAAAGAAATACATATATAAAACAGGGCAAACAATTTAAGTGGAGACAGCGAGATCCAAGCATCACCATGGAGTAGGAAAAAATTAAACAGGAAACTTTCTGGGCAAACAATTTAACTGGAAACTCCGGCACCAACATTATGAAAGAAACATATACTAAACAGGCAAACAATTTGGCTGGAAACCTACTGGGCAAGAGATCAAAGCATAAAAGTGGAGATAAAAAACCCATAGAAAAGTGAAGCCTAGGTGAGAAAACTTACCGTCGAGGAGGATAATTATCTCCGGCACCACCGTCCGACGGAGTAAGGTTCAACAGCGGTTATGTCGCAGGCGTCTGTGGGAAGAGGGTTGAAGCGGCATGGGGAAATAGAGCAATTGTAAGCATTATTGGCAGAAACAGTATTCTAAATGGGTGAAAGGTTAAGAGGGAAGAAACATTATTGGCAGAACCTGAATTCGGCCGGAAATTTGAGTGTTCTGCCTAAAAGGTTAAGAGGGAAGAAACTTTATTGGCTGATTGATTTAAACTGGATTCTTAATTTCTGAAGCCATACAAAACTGAAGCCTAGATTAGAAGACTTACTGTGTAGGCGGAGAAATATCTCCGAAACCACCGTCCGACGGAGCAAGGTTCAGCAGAAAAAGTTCCATGTTTTTGGCGGAGAAAGATGTCCGGCACCACCGTCTGCGGGAAGAGTTCCGAAGCGGCAGGGGGAAAGAGTTCTGAACCGACGGAGGGCACCACCGTCTGACGGAGCAAGGTTCGGCGGAGAAAGATGTTCGGCACCACCGTTTGCGGGAAGAGTTCTGAAGCGACAGGGGGAAAGAGTTCTGAACCGTCAGGAGGAAGAGCTCTGAAGCGGAAGGAGGAAGATCTTCGGCGTGGCATGCGGCAGGAGTTAAAGGCGCTGAGGCGTGCCGCGCGGGAGGTAAAAAGGTCTTCATCAACCGGCCTGCTGCTTTCAACTGGCCTGCTGCTTTCGGCGGACATGACGGGAGAGAAGAGTTCGGCTTGCTGCTTTCGGCGGACACGACAGGTGAACAGCGGGATTTGGAGAAGGAACCGGCTGGATGTATGTGTTGGATTTATGTGCATGCTGCAATCCAACGGTGGCAACAGTTTGAAGGATATTGGATCCAACCGCTGAGATCAAAATCCTGGTGTGATTGATAAAAATCCAAACAAAGCTACGCACATGCGTGCAACGAACTAAAATTGATAACTTCATATTTGCAAAATAATAAAATGCAATAAAATATAAGATTAAAATGCAATCACTCAAGGCCGATTAAGGTCCGGTCGGGTGCGACGTCAGGCACTTTTGCGACGATCTGATCTGGGTTGGTCTCCACCAGTACGTGTGTGACGTCCATTGGAAACACATCACACCAAACGTAGTCCTGAAATGAGACCAAGGTAATAGACACGAGGAATCACTAAATGACCCGAATAGCTGTCTTATACACCCAAATAATTCGGTAAGGGTGTGTGTGGGGTTTATGTTTCACTTTCATACGCTCTAGCCCCTTCTGGGCAACTATGCTTACACAACTCCCACTACGGACATAAGTGTAGAATATGATTGCGGCCGACCTCGGAGCGGAAGATCGAAGGTGACGAGAAGTTCCTCGCGTGATTGTCGTCGACTTCGAATACGGAAAGAAGCCTCTTTCCGTGGGTAATTTGTTTCTATATATTTCCTTTGTGTCTCTCTATATTATATTGTAGGATAATAGATTCGTTGTTGAATTTTCGTCCGAATTTTGTTAGTGAACGTTACGTCGAAAACTCCAAACGGAAACGTATTTGGAATTCACGATCTTCATTTTGCTATGACAAAAGGAAGAGAACGAAAGTTGCGAATCTTCTTTTCCCGGAATTAAATTGAACCATTTTATTAAGAAAATCCATTTTTAACAAAATAGTGATTTGTTTTTTCAAATATCAAAGTTGTTTAATTTCAAAGTCTGTGCAACGCCGGCTCTACTTTTTTTACAAAAAATTCAATTATTCATTGCATGTATTTAGGATTTCCTAGAAATAGCCGACAAGAGCGCAAACCCTACGCGCTATCCTGCATCACATACTTTTGAATAGACTTTGACTTTATGATCAAGATGCCACATGTTGGTGGGACAAACACGTGTGTATTTTATGATAAGGGACGCAAGATCGCACTATCTCCAACTCGACCCAAGGAGCCTTCCACGGGTAGAGTTGACTCTTTAGTTGGCACAAGCTCCACAAAGTCTTAACATATCATGATGAAAGGTGATATTCAACGAGAGAGTCGTGAGTCAGGCATCATATTAGTAGTGTCTGTCACACAAGCGTCTATGAGCCCTACTGAGATTTTAGAGGTCCACCTGGATTTTTGTCTCATTCTATATGAGTTCTTTGATATTACACCAGATGAACTTCTGGATGAGTTGTCTTCCATGAGAGACATTTAGCATGTCATTGACTTAATACCTGGGGAAACACTACCCAATTTACCTCATTGTTGTATGAACCCCATCGAACATGTCAAGCTGTGGCAAGTTGATGAACTACTCCAAAAGAATTTCACGCGAGAGAGTTTGAGTCCATGTGTCGTTCCATCCCTTCTTACTCCTAAGAAAAATGAGAGTTGGTGTATGTGCATTGACAGTCGCGTCATCAATAAAATTACCAGGAAGTACCGTTTTCTCATTCCTCTGTTGGATGTTTTATTAGACGCCATCACTGGTGCGCAAATCTTCACTAAAACGGATTTACGTGGCGGAAACCACCATATCAGAATAGGTACGGGAGATGAGTGGAAAATGGCCTTCAAAACGGTATCATCATCTATGAGATATATGACCTAAGTCTTGCGGCCTTATATGGGTAAATCCTTAGTGGTTTATTTCAACGGTATCATCATCTACAATCAGACGCACACTGGTCATCTTCTTCATATTAGAAGCGTTTGTGGAGTCTTTCGAAAGGAGCACTTGTATATACCTACGTCTGTACATTTGTTGGGATACATCGTGTTCTCCGCAGGTATTTCTATAGAACTTGGCAAATTTAAATCCATCAGTGAATGGACAATTCCCACAAACATTCACGAAGTGCGTAGCTTCACGGACTTTCCATCTTCTATCGAAGGTTTGTTGGTGGTTTCAGTACGATTATGGCACCCAATACAGGTTGCCTATGTAAGGCTAATTTTGTATGGACCAAAGCCGCCACTAGAGCGATCAACGTAATTAAGGACAAGGTCCTTGACTCTTGTTCTTCGACTGCCAGACTTCGGTAAAGTCTGTGAGGTGGCATATGATGCGCCGGGTATAGGCATTGGTGACGTATTAAGCCAGGAAGGGCATCATATCGCCTGCTTTAGTGAGAAGTTAAATGAGATGAGACAGAAGTATTCTACTTATGACTGGGAATTCTATGCAATCATCCAAGCCTTACGCCATTAGCGACATTATTTCTTATCTGAAGAGGTTATGTTATATTCTGATCATTGGACCCTGCGATACCTTAACTTGCAAAAGAAACTAGGCCACCGTCTACCGCGACTGCCCTTAGTTGACCGCATCCGGATCTCCTGCAACTTTGCCCCTCTCTGTCCGCCCGAGCCTCCTGAGGGCTGACCCTTCTCCTGATCCGCCCGTCTTCTAGCGGACGTATTCTGATTCTGCCTCCGCTCGGTTCGTGCTGACTTCCTTGATGGATGGGCCCTCCGGTCTCGTCCGGTACTGCCCTTTCTATTCTCGGCTATATCTTCCCAAGGGCCTCCGTGGTTGCAGGCTCCGCCAGGACTTCTTAGTAGGCCATCTTCTGCGCTGAAAAAGGGGTGCACCTCTCTCCATTGTCGCTGTCAATCAGCCATCCCGCGTGCGGGCTCTGCTTGTATCCGCTCGAGTCACTCTGCTCGCGACCTGCTACGTCTAGCTTCTCTCATCTCGCTGCTGGCTCCTGCTTGTATCCGCTGTGCTCCTCTTTCAGCGACCCTGCCCACCACGTTCGCGCCGCGACCTCTTGCGAACTGCTCTGTCCTAGCTGCTGCGACCTTCTCCAGTTCGACGCGGCCTCTGTCGCGGAATGCTCCTGTTCGCATGACGGCATCACTCATACTCCGCCGCGGATCTCCAGACCGTCGCGGCCATCCAGCCCGCCGCGGCCCCTCCAGACCGCCGCGACCTTCCAGACCGCAGCGGTTGTTCTCTGTCCAGCCGAGCCCTGCTGCTTTTCATCGCCATGTCCTCCAGCGACTCCACTACCGTTCAACACCCGCCACCACCCGTGGCTCCCTCTCGAACTCCGGGATGAGCTCGGATCTACCACTATTCTCTCTCTGGGCAAGGCTAATTTCATTCCCTGGGTCCACTCTGTCCGCCGGGTTCTTACAGGCCAAGGCCTTGCCCGTCACCTTACCCAGGGCCCACAACTCCGTCTACTGATGATTGGCTCCGCAATGACGGCCGTGTCCCAGACCTGGATCCTGAACTCCAGTCGAGGGTGAGCCGTACCAGATGATCATGTATCATGAACCTGCTAAAGCCATGTGGGATGAACTAAATCATTCGCTGTACTCCCGGAAAGGACACCTTCAACACCGTTTTCGACATCCTCACTGATCTTCAGGCCTTGGATGTTGGCAAAGCTCTGGACATGACCTCCTTCGTGGCCCGTGCTAAAACTCTCACGAAGCCGGGATTCACACCAGCCCGCGACTACTGATCTCGCTGCCCAACGGCCCAGAAGGAGGCTGTTTGTATTGCTATGATTATGGCTCGCGTCCCGCCACACCTACATAGTATTCGGGCCCAGGTTTCTGGCTTCACCCAATACCCCTTCTTTCTCTGATGTCTGCTCGATGTTACTTCGCGGTACCACCTCCTCCGGAGGCTCCTGCACCACCCTCGCCGCCCGTCTTCAGCAGGCCCTTCCTCCTTACTCCCACAACCCTCCTTTCCTCGGTGGCCGTACGGGCTCCCGTGGCGGGGCCGTGGTGGCCGCGGACGGCCCAAGTGCACCTACTGCGGGCGGTGGATGGCCATACTGAAGCCGTTTTCACAAGAAACATGGCTACCCCCCTCGCTCCGCCTACTGCTTGCTGTTACCGATAGCTCTCCTCCGACTGGTACGGATCTTGAGGCTCTTCGCCTACACTGCAACAACTCCAGGTGGCTCCTCAACCCCCTTCCTGCTTCCCATGCCTCCACCTCCCATGCAGTATTGTCTCCACCTCCGCTGCAGTACTGGCCTGTCTCTCTTCCAGCTCTCGCTGGATCCTGTATTTCGGGAGCCACCCACCACATCACTTCCATGGCGGCCGGCCGCCAGTTCTCTACTGCTTGCTCACAGCCCCCGTCTATTACTGTGGCCAATGGTGCGCTTGTCCCGGTCTCCGGCTGCGCGGGACCTCCTCCTTCCTCCCTCTCTCTCTCTCGCTCCGTTCTTTATGTGCCGGGCCTCGCCTTTTAATTTACTCTCTGTTGGTCGTCTTACTACTGATATGAATTGCTTTATCACCACCTCACCTCTTCTGGTTTTTTGATACAGATGCGCCAGACGCGGATTACCATTGTAGGGGTCGGCTGCAGAACGGCTTTACCTCCTCGATGTCTCTCCCACATCCCTTTCCTCCGTTTCCCTCGTCTGATTGGCATTGTCGGCTTGGGCATGCCCCTCTACCTATCCTCCAGAAGGCGCTTCCAGACATTTCTCTTCCTGCTTTTCAATGTGATTCTTTATTATTGGCAAACGCCTCGCTCTTCTTTTCCAGCTCATTGTACTAGGAGCTCAGCTCCCTTTGATTTAATACATTCTGATATTTGGGCCCCTATAAAGTTCCTAGCATTTCTGGTTATCGTTATTTTATAACATTATTTGATGATACTCTCGTACTACTTGTTGTATCTCCTGCATGATCGCTCTGAGCTTCCGCGTGTCTTTCAGGCGTTTGTGTTAGAGACTCGTACGCAATTCTCTACCACCATTAAAACTTCCGCTCTGATAATGCTCGGGAATACACTAGCCACGAGTTTGCCACTCTCTGCGCAAACTTCGGTATTGTTCACCAGACCTCTTGTCCCTACACCCCTCAACAAAACGGGGTCGCTGAACGCAAGAACCGCCACTTGCTCGATTGGCTCGCTCTCTCATGCTTCACATGCACGTTCCCAAAGTCTTCTGGAACTTTGCGGTGTCCACAGCATGTTTTCTTATCAACCGTCTCCCCTCTCCCGTTCTCCACAACGCTACACCCTTCAGCCTTCTTTTCCCTCCACACCCGCCTTCCCCCTCACCCCCCGGGTTTTTGGCTGTACCTGCTTTGTCCATAAACTGGGCCCCACTCTTGACAAACTGGATCCCCGTGCGGCCAAACACATTTTTGTCGCTACTCACGTACCCAAAAGGGCTATGTTTGCTACTCTCCGCTCACTCCGGAAAGGTCTCTGTTTCGGCTGATGTTTACTTTCCGGGAGGATCAACCCTTCTTCCCCTCCTCGTGCCACCACTTCTCCCACCACCTACTACCACAACCCTCCCTTCCCCGACGTGATCCACGTCCACTCACCTCCCACCATCCCTCCGCCTCCTCCCACCTTGACCCTCCTCGACCCCCAGTTATTCGGTTTTCGGGTCTATGCTCGTCGCCCTCTTCCTCCCGTTGCTCCTCTGCAGTCGGCTTCGACCTCGGCTTCTCCGTGTTCTCTGCTCCGGTGTCGGCCTCTACCCGCTCATCCCAATGGCGGACTATGTTTCTCTCCATCGCCTCTCTCCACCTCTACAGGCCTTGGCTACTTCGCTCTCCTCGGTCTCTATTCCTACTTCTGTCCAGGACGCTCTTCAACATCCTGGTGGCGTGCGGCTATGAAGAAGAATGGCTGCTCTTTTGCCAACCAGACTTGGACCCTGTGCCCCTTCCTCCCGGCCAGAAACCCGTTGGTGCAAATGGGTTTTCGTCATTAAACATGCTCCTGATGGGGACCATTGATCGCCTCAAAGCTCGGTTGGTTGCTCGTGTTTCACCCAGCAACCGGGCTGGACTATGACGAGACCTTCTCTCTCCGGTCGCTAAGCTCAACACGGTCCGCATTCTCCTCTCTGTGGCTGTCCATCGCCAGTGGCCCTTGTTCAAACTCGACGTCAAGAACGCTTTCCTGAACGGCGACCTTCAGGAAACGGTTTACATGCAACAACCTCCCGGGTTTGAGACCACGGGGAGTCACGGGTTTGGTCATCTTCTCAAATCTCTATATGGTCTCAAACAATCCCCTCGGGCATGGTTCGACAAGTTCAGCAAAGCGCTCCGGGACGTTGTGCTTCACTCGCAGCTCGGCTGACTTCTCATTGTTTTACTCGCACCCCAGGCCACTGGTACGGTTCTCCTGTTGGTATAATGTCGACGACATCATTATTACTGGCAGTGACTTGGACGGGCATACAGGCCGTTAAGCTACATCTGAGCTCCGTCTTCCAAACTAAAGATCTGGGTCCTCTTCGGTACTTTCCTCGGTCTGGAGTGGCCAACGTCAGATGGATTGGTTCTCTCTCAGCGCAAATATTGCCTGGATCTCCTTCATGATGCAGGCTACTCTGGTTGCAAACCTATTAACACTCCCATGGATGCAAATCACAAAATATGTGCTCATGGCTCAGATTCTGATTTCGCTTCTACCAAATCCCGAATATTACCGTCGTTAGTTGGGAAGCTTATCTACCTAACAGTTACAAGACCTGATATATCTTTCGCTGTGGGACTTGTGAGTCGCTATATGCACTCTCCTCGAAGCTCTCATCTCCAGGCTGTGGAACGCATTCTCAGATATCTTAAGACAGCTCCTGGCCAAGGACTTGTATACAAAACCTCATCCTCCATTCCTACACTAGTGGCATACTCTGATGCCGACTACGCTGGCTCCCTCGACGATCGACGATCTACTAGCGGTTTTGTACCTATTTTGGAGGACATCTGATTACTTGTCGAAGCAAGAAACAAGCAGTGGTTGCTCGATCCCTCAGCCGTAGCAAATATCGGCAATGGCTGCTGTGGTCTCTGAACTCACCAGGATTGAGAGTCTCCTTACGACCTTGGAGTTAAACTAACCTTCACCAGCTCTCCTCCTTTGTGGACAGTCAAGCTGCCATACATATTGCCAAAAAACCCGTCTTCCATGAAAGAACGAAGCATATCGAGGTAGATTGTCATTTCATCCGAGAGAAAGTCCACATGAAGAAGATCGAGCTCAAGCGTTCCGGTATGAACAGTTGCTGACATCTTCACCAAAGCTCTTCCTAGTACCCTCTTCTATCAGTGCCTATCCAAGCTTGGCGCATACGACTTGTACGCTCCGCTTGCGGTGGAGTATTAGAAAAGCCCATGTAAAAGGCCCATTTAATGGCCTATTTTTCTTCCTCCTTCTTTAGTCCCACATCATGTTAGGATTTATTCTTCTCTCTTCTCTCCTATATATTTGTATTCTCTCCTTGTATTTACATACGGAAAAATACATACAAGCTTTGGGCTCTTTCAACACATATGATGCGCCGGGTATAGGCATTGGTGACGTATTAAGCCAGGAAGGGCATCATATCGCCTGCTTTAGTGAGAAGTTAAATGAGATGAGACAGAAGTATTCTACTTATGACTGGGAATTCTATGCAATCATCCAAGCCTTACGCCATTAGCGACATTATTTCTTATCTGAAGAGGTTATGTTATATTCTGATCATTGGACCCTGCGATACCTTAACTTGCAAAAGAAACTAGGCCACCGTCATGCTAAATAGGTGAAGCATATGCAAGAGCTTCATTATATTTTCAAACAAAAGTCTGGAGTTCAAAACAAACCTACAAATGCCCACAGTAGGAGAGCTAACCTGCTGCATACGATGAGTACCCAAATATAGGGCTTTGAGCGTCTCACATCTGATTATTCCAAATGCTTCGATTTTAGCGAGACGTATAGTGATCTAACTAGAGATCCACCAGAAACTCGTGACAGATTTCTCTTGATGGATGGGTATATATTTTACAGGTCCTGTTTGGGTATCTTATGCACTTCTTTGCAAGACTATTAAATATGGGAGATGCACGTTGGAGGATTTGCAGGTCATTTTGGAAAAATAAGACGATTTTCTTTGTAGAGGATCGTTTCTTCTAACCTAGCCTGAAGAAAGATGTTGTGCATGCTGTCTGCCATTGTCGCATTTGTCAGACAGCCAAAGGCACACGACAGAATACTGGCCTATATACTCTCTTGTTCCCCATCAACCTTGGGTGGATATTAGTACGGACTTTCTGCTTGAACTTTCAATAACACTTAGAAAGCATGATTCCATATTTGTGATAGTGGATCGCTTTTTGAAGATGACTCACTATATCCCATGCAACAAGATTGTTGATACATCCCGCATTGTAGCCTTATTTGTTAAGAATGTTTTTCGACTACATGGACTACCTAAGACAATCGTATTTGACTCTGATGTCCATTTCTTGAGTTATTTATGGAATACATTATGGTGTATGACTGACACTATCCTTCAGTTCTCCACCGCCTATCACACGCAGACTGATGGACAAACTGAGGTAGTTAATTGAAGCTTAGGAAACCTTTTACAATGCCTAGTTGGTGACCATCCGTCTAGTTGGGATTCTACACTATCCAAAGCGGAGTTTGCGTGTAATAGATCTAACAATAGGTCAGCATGGTTTAGCTCATTTCATGTTGTCTTAGGTTATGAGCTTAAAAAGTCCATCAATCTTGTGTCGCTCCCACTTACAGCCTGACCTAACGAGTCTGCTGAGTCATTTGCATGAACTACATGAAATAGTACAACAGAAAAATTGGGATTCTACACTATCCATAGCGGGGTTTGCGTATAATATCTCTAACAATAGGTCTGCATGGTTTAGCTCATTTTATGTTGTCTTAGGTTATGAGCCTAGAAGGCCCGTCAATCTTGTGTCGATCCCACTTACAGGCCGACCTAGCGAGTTGGCCGAGTCATTTGCACAATATTTGCATGAACTGCATGAGATAGTCTGACAGAAAATTGCAATGAGTAATGAAAATTATAAAGCATATCCAAACACTCACAAAAGAGAGCAAAATTTTAAAGGCGAGCAAGTGATAGTGAGAATTAGAGATGATGGGTTCCCTTTGGGGACTGCAAAAAAGTTAAATGTTAGTCGAATGGACCCATACACAGTAGTACAGAAGATTGAATCAAATACCTACAAATTGAATATCCCTAAGAGTATGAGAATTCATCATGTATTTAACATAAAATATTTGACTCCATATTATGAACCGCATGAGTATTTAAGTCCATTCTCTGATCTCAATACCGAGCCTCGACCCACTACTCAGCTACCTGTGGATCTACATACACATACTTCGACACCTGAGAGTATAGCGACATTGTAGGGCACTATATATCTTCAACATCAGATGGCACCTCTATCCGTTACCAAATCCACTAGAGGGGATGACAGACTATTGATGATACATGTATGTCACCCTAGGAGCTCGATTCATGTGCCCTTGATCTATGTCAGGAGTATGACCATTGACATTCTACGGAGTTGAATGTTTTCAAGTCGGGAGAAATTGATGATGATCATTGTCTATAGGGGGCGACCAGTATCAGTGCTCGTTAGGGTTTACACTCGCAAGAGGAGGGGTTAGGGTCGTCAAATGGACAATCTGAACCAGTTGTCGCATTCAGAGCGTCGACATATTTTTTGTGTTGGTTTTATTTTTTTGCATGTTATTTTGTATGTTTTAGTGTGTATTGTGTAGGCCAATCATAGACGTCTAAAGTTTGTTGCTCTCTGATAAATGTGTGTGTAGTTCGTTTGTAAACATTGCATAATTTTGAAAGATTTGAGATTGTGTGATCGCCACAGTGCCGAAGCAGTGAAATATTAGGTGTTGAAGCCTAAATCCTAATAAGAAGTTATTTTTCTCATGTCTTCTAATTAATGCCTTCCCGAGGGTAGGTGACATTTCTCGGCGATTCCCATGTTGCAACAGCTATAGGTTCTCTATTTTTATGGCAGATCATTGAGGGCGGGTTTTGGTTCCATACGGGAAGAGTTCACTCGAATTCATCTCCCACCTCTCTCGCAAGTTGGGTCACTTTCCCTGAAGAAGATTCAGGTTGTTCCATGTTAGGTCTTGCGGTTTCTCCCACTTCCAACCGCCAGAACCGCATTCGTCAACTTCCAGGAGACCCATCTGCAGTCTCCCCTACCTGAACTCATCAGTGACTGTATTTCCTGTGGATGGCGACCATCCAGGCAATTCTAATCAGATATTACTGCTTCCAACTGCTTGTACAACTCATGTCCAACTCGGAACAACAAAAACACCTCTTCCATGAGGCCAACCTGCGGCCTCCTGCATTCAAGCCACCCAGAACAACATTCAGCGGCACTCCTTGATGTGTCCTCAACTGACAGACACCCTACAACACTCCCCAATGTGTAGGAGTTCCTAGTCAGTGCCAAAACTCGGAAATCAACAACACATCGGCCCGAAATTGCTGCCCAATGTCTAGAACTACAGCTGAATCCCTCATTTGGTCTTAATTACTTTTATAAGTTCTTAATGTCGTTGTTCATTATGCTAGTGAATAGACATATAATAGGGATATTGACTAGTACTAATTTGTCTAGTTTTCGTCTATTTGAAGGTATATTCACTGAGTATTTAATTAAAACACTCTCACTTTAACTATTACTTGTTCTTATTTGCTTACTTTAAAGCCTAATATGGATTGTGCAGTTCGCTTATAATTTCAAGATTATTGCAAATGTCTATTGGGCTATTACATGAGCATTGCATTCATTCTAGATCTCCCTATTGTCACTACATGTGCATACATTTATTAAAATACTGTTAGTGCATGTTCACCATGGCCTTCACTTTACCCCGCATAGCTCCTTATCTCAGAAGTCTTTGCACGATGGTTGATGAACTCTATCCTCCTCTCTATTTCACTACATCTCTTCTCTCTTCTTCCTCTCTCTCTCCCCTTCCCTCTATCTCTGTTTCTTTCACCACGGTCTCATCGTACACTTTCTTTATCACAAACGAACTCAAGGTATGTCTTGTTTGTTACAGTTTTTTCCTTAAATATCTTGTTTTAAGACCTGTGGCAGAGATCTCCATGCCCATCTTCTTCTCATCCTTGAGAAATAAGTACCTAAACAGAAGTCATAATGTCCGGTCAATGGAAGAAGGTATGTGAGTTTTAGGATTTTTTTATTTTAACCTTGACGAGTACCTAAACCGTTTTTTTATAGCAGAACAATGTTTGTGCATGAGAAAGAAAAACAATTCTTGCTTTAGATCTTGAAAAAGCAGAGCTTTCCGGAATCTCCCCACATCCTCCGTGCGGGAAAGACAACTCCGAGAGGAACCTTCACATCATTGACTGGAGCTCCTCCATCTGAGAACCCTTATCAGCTCCTCCATTCTCCAGTTAATTTTCCTGTTCCCGACTGTTTTTTTTTGTTGCGGGATAATATTCATGTGTGAGAAAAAACCTCATTCTGGTTTTAGTTCTTGAGAAAGCAGAGGCTTGCTGACAGTTCTCCACCGGACCACCTCCTTCAAGAGTGAAAGACAACTCTGATAAAAATCTTCTCATCATCAGCAGGAGATCCTCTGATACGATCCCGGAGAGGAATCCGGTGAGGAGAAGGGCCGGCGGAGGTGAGGGAGAAGAGGGGGATTAGGGTTGAGAGGATAAGTTTTGGGGAGCAGCCCTAATTTTCATTCATCCATGAATAATCAAAATGGGTATAACACAACTCTGTATAGGTGTGAGGTGTGGATAACAGAAAAATAGAGCGAATAATAATAAAGCATACAAATAATAAAAATAACATAATAATTGCAAATAAAATGATCACGCTGGCGATGCGTCTGATATGGGCATTTCCCTTAGATTGTGTAACCGGCGGAGATGCAATGGCGGCGGCGGAGGGTGCGGCGGAGGATCGGGAGAAAACCCTACCCGCGCGGTTGCGGCTAGGGCACACACACAGGCTTTTCCCGTGGGTTAGAAAGAGAGAGATGGGAAAAGAGGAAATAAGAGAGAGAGGAATTTTAAGTTCTAATTTCTTCCTTACTATCCAAGACCAACGGCCACTATTTAAGTTCACAAAATACGCCCCCCAATTGGGCTTAGGACAAATGGGCACAATATGTAAAACTAACACAACAAAAATACGAAGATAACTAAAAATAACACAGCAAAATACGTAGATAACTGGCGTCGTCTCGCCACATAACATCACCACCCCCGTCTGAAGACAGCTTGTCCTCAAGCTGGATCGAAGGGTATCGCAGTGGCTTTTCCTCCTGTCGCGTCATCATTGGGAGGATCATCTACTTCGAGCCAAAATAAGCGTTTGCATTGATTTTCCGGTGCGAAATGTTCATCACAATTGTAGCACAAGCCTTTCTCGCGACGCTCGTGTTGATGTTTCCAAGGTGATCGCAAAGCAATCAATAGTTAGTTTCACTGTCAACGCGATACGAGACTATAGGGTCACGCGCAAGAGTGTTTGGAGAAATTGGATGAAAGATCGTGTTGGCCCCCAATCATATGGGATATGATAAAGAGACCAAATCTATGACATAAAGAATTATGACGGGTTGCATCGAGTGCTTATCGACGCACGTCGACTTGATGTCGACGCAGGCAAGCTCAATGTCGAAGCCGTTGTTTTATCGACGCTACGTCGAGTTCTACTCGAGAACTCGACGCAGGTACATCGATTGTGTGTCGACGCTGTTGCGTCGAATACTGTCGAGTGCATCTTGACGTTCCGTCGAGTTCTTATCGACGCACGTCGAGTGCAAGTCGACGCATGTTGTGAGTTTTGGCGGATTTCTAAGGAGACTTTTGTTTGTTTTATATCATGTGGTATAAATAGACTTGAAAAAGAATTTTTCATGTAACTGTCAATGCATGCTTTTGAAGCCGTCACTAACCCTACATCCCGTCGTGACTTCATCTTGTCGTCGTCTCTCATGGAGCAAACCTAGCAGTTTGTGGAGACGTAGATGACAATCTTTTTTCCATCCCAAATCTTGTTGGACAAGGTTTTGGTGTTCTCCTCCGCTCGTGCGGATATCTGTAGAGTTGTAGATCTAGTTTTGCGTGGATTCGGCCTTCTGGAGCATCTTGGTTGGGTACTGACTCAATCTCTCTGAGGTATATTGCAATCTCTTTTCAATTTTACTTCTTGATCAATGTTTCATCGCAAGATCCAGTTTCTCTTTAGGGTTTTCTTGTACCATATTCTGTTGCGCACATATGATGTGATGTTCCACTCATGTATAGAAAACCCAACAACTCAACCATCTCGATGCGGTACAAACGGCGACGAACAGTAGGCCGCGGTGTATCGTCCCGGAATGGAGCCTTGTCAGGCAAGTCGACTAGAGAGTAAGCACCCTGATAGTCCTGACGTCCCAAAGACGGACAATCTAGTAGCAGTCGCCGTTCACAAGCCCCGACGAGACTCATTGTTGTGTTGAGATCACGTGGCGGAAGGAATTCCACATCCCAACTTAATCGCTCGTGGAGGCAGGCGGTGAAGAGGGGAACTTGTTGCTCCGGTAAGACGGATGTTGCCCTATACAGTAGAAGTTGGAATTGTTCTAGATAGGTGTCGATGGAGCCGTCCTGTTTGAGGTTCACCAGATCGTCGAGTGGGTTTCCCTGTAGAGCAGGACCAAACCTCAGGGTGCAGGCTGTACTGAATTCTGCCCACGAAGTGTTGGGGTGTTCCCGCAGAAATTGAGTGAACCACAATTGTGCTGGGCCAAGTAAGCGGAAGGAGACAATGTCGACGCGTTCTTCCTATGGCGTGCACTTGTTGGCGAAGGAAATATCACAACGGGTAAGCCAAGGAAGAGAATATTCGCGGCCCTCGTAGAAGGGAAAATCCATCTGGATAGTTTGTGCGTAGGTGGGGTATTTCGTGCTTGTAAGAGCGGCAGAGTCCACGCGGCTTACCGAAGGGTGATTGGTCGTGTGCAAGGGCAGAGGAGAAGGCAACCCCTGTAGAGCATCCAAACGTGCGTTGAGGACGTCCATTTTGGCGTCTGAGCCGCAAACATGGTTTGGAAGAGGGCCATGAGCTCGGCGAGAGAGGTAGGAGCATCTGCCATCGGGGATAGGGCAGGACAGATGGTCGACGGTGTTGGGAGGAGGATGGAGGAGGAGAAAAAGCGGGGGACGACGGTCGTGGGGCTGAAAAGCTGAGCGGGAGCCACCGAATAGTCTGGAGAGAGCTCTGCGGGGGTGTACGGCGAGCCGGTTTGCGTGTCGTGTTGGGGGGTGATGCCACGAGGTTGGAGGCACGTATCGGTGCGCACGAGAGGTGGAATGTGGAATCAGCTATTGTGCGGAACGGTCGGCGTTGGCGCAGGTTCGAGCGAGCAGAGAAAGCGCCAGAGAGGTCGGCGGGCGTCGGGTGCCTCTGATACCAAATTGATAAGGGTCTTTCCCTTAGATCACGTAACCGGTGGAGGCGCAATGGCAGCGGCAGAGGGTGCGGCATCGATCGGGAGAAAACCTACCCGCGCGGTTGCGGCTAGGGCACATACACGGGCTTTTCCCATGGGTTAGAAAGAGAGAGGTAGGAAAAGAGGAAATAAGAGAGAGAGAGGAATTTTAAGTTCTAATTTCTTCCTTACTATCCAAGACCAACCGACCATTATTTAAGTTCACAAAATACATCCCTCATTTGGGTTTACGACAAATGGGAACAATATTTAAAACTAACAAAACAAAAATATGAAGATAACTAAAAATAACACAGCAAAATACATAGATAATTGGTGTCGTCTTGCAACATAACAGCTTCTTCGATCTCTCCTCCAGACAGATCTGTCGTCGTCTCCCACTGCGTGCGGATCCACCACGGCGTTTCTTCGGCGTGTGCGTGTCTCGTCGGCATGCGCAACCGTAACAACATCGTTGTTTGGAAAATATGCCTTGTCCCCATGACAGTAATCGGAGTGGTGGCAGCTAGGGCTGATATCGAGTCGAGTTCGAGCGATTCTGGCTCGGTTCGAAATCGAAATCAATTTCGAGTCGAGCAGCCTCGGCTCGAAATTGACTCCATTCCGAGCCGGCTCGAATCAATTTCGAGTCAACTCAAAATTTAATGTTTTTGGCATTAAAAAATAATAAAATGTATCAAAAATAGTTACTTATAGACTTTTTATTTCGTATTTTTGCGTGTTTAGATAAAAGATTTCTAGAGTATCGAAGTTCTTATGAATTAAATACGTTGAATATCAAAATTTTTATGAATCAAAGTTCTCAAAGGTTTTGTTTGGGGGAGTGGTGCTGCTGGTTTTAGGAGTTCTCACCCTTCGGTGGGAAATGAAGCAAAAAAATGATATTTTTGGCATACTGTGGAGTGAGAAATGAAGTCAAAATGATATTTTTGGCATACCACGGTACAAAACAGAGAAATTTCACCAATGATATTTTTATTCAAGTAAAATGAACTAAAAACAACCAAACAAATGGAACAAAAAATCGCAAGTGCTAAATACAATCATGAAACATAACTTTAGCAGGTTTCTGACTCTCAGATCAGCCCTCAGATAGATGTTGAGGTAGACTCACAATAACGCATTCGCTAAGGATGAGGGAAGCAGGTTTCCCGTGAGTTGTGAGTCGTGAAGCCATCTCCGACGCTTCACTGGATTTAGACTTGATGGGGATAAGTCCCCTTTTATGAAGAAACCGGGCTGCACATAGCCGCTCAACCCCCCCCCCCCCCCCCACCCATGATCTCCACTAAATTAGTGGGATCATGAATTTGACCGTTGACCGTGCACGCAATCGCCACACCCGATCCCCTCACACGTAGATCCCACTACGCATGACGTCGGAACCACCACGAACATCGCCTCATCGACGTCAGGCGGCCGGAATCATCTCCGGACGCCGACCGCCCCCTCTCGCCGTCGTCAGCAGCCCGCTCACGCCGCCGGCGCGCGCCAAAGGTGGTGGCTGAGCCGGCCACCCTTCCTCGGCCGCCGGAGCGCGTCCGCGGAGGCAGCCGAGCCGGCTGCCCTTCGTCAGCCGCCGGCGCACGACCGGGAAGCGGTCGGGTCGGCCGCCCCACTTTGGCCGCCGGCACGCGGCCAAAGAGGCGGCCGAGCCGGCCGCTCCCCCCTCTCCGTCGCCGGCTTGGTCTCCGCTTGCTCTCCCGGCCGACGGTAACTGTCTCCCACCTCGCCGGCAAGTCCGCCAGCAAGTTCGTCGGCGAGTTCGCCGGCCGCCCAAGGGAGCCCGTCCCCGCCGTCCGATCTTCTCGAGTCGTTCATCGTCGTCAGATTCGCGTGTAACCACCCACTAACCACCAGGTTAGTGGGGGGATTTTATTACTAAATTAATTGGTCTACGGGTAGAGAAATAAATGATCATAATGTGCACCCTTAAACTATGAAAAAAATATTAATTTGGGTGGTTATGGTGTGCGGAGAGCTGCATAACCACCATAACCACCTCCTGTATGTCACAAAAGAAGCATCAGGCCTCCTCATTTCTCACATTTTTTCTATGAGTCTTCTTCTTCCTCAGGCCAAAGCTCTGCTGAATTCCTCCTCCGTGTCACTCAAGCCACGTCCAAGCCACAACCAAGCCCTGTTCGAGCCACAGCCAAGCCCCGTTCGAGCCACAGCCAAGCCCTGTTCAAGCCGCATCCAAGCCACCTTCGAGCCACGCTCAAGACACCTCCGAGCCTTCCAACAAAGCCTACTGCGTAGCTTCCTGGTAATCCCTACCAGCACCATTCCTGCGTCGAGCGCCATCATGACGCTCAAAGACGCCCATCACCGCCAAATGTAATTTGTGCAAGACGTCAAGCGAGACAGTCTGTCATCCGCCAGGCGCAAAGTATTGTCTCACCTCCGAATTGTAACGAGCAGCGGTCTGTCGCCCTCGATTCTGCAAACCAACTGTAACTGCAAGTAAGTAGTGGACTTTGATCGGCACAGTCCCGGTCACGTGATTTTTACCCGGTTTAGGGATTTTCCCATGTTAAAACTTCGTGTGTACGATCGATCTACTTCTTTGACTGTGTGCGCGCTCGACCGCTCCCGGGCTAAGACGGTCGAATTTGAGCCGGTTTAGGAGCGTCGAGTTAAACCTCAACAAGACTCTTGTCGGCATCCGCTGGATTTGGAATTTGGAAGCTTGGATTTTAGAGCTAAAAACACCGAATGGAAAAGGCTGAGCAACACTACAGCAGGCGATAATGTTGAAGAATGAAGAAGACAAATTCTCGAGAGGGCCAAGAGAGAGCGACATTTAATTTTCAAATGACAACCTTAATTAAAGCGCGGACGTAAGAGGAGTATCGGGGCCGCCAGGCGTCAGAATTCAATGGAAAAGTTGCTTGGGATGGGATGTTGTGATTATCATAACTGAACCTTGAAAACAGAGCAGCATTTAAAAAAATTGATATAATAATAATTCGAACTGGCTCGAATCAACAACGAGCGAGTCGTATGAGGCTCGAAATCGATTTCGAGTCAATTTGATTCGAGCCAATTTCATTTGATTCATTTTAATTTGGTTTCGATTCGATAAAAAATTCGAGCGATTTTTTAGCGAATAACAAGTTTCCACTATTATGCCCAGCCCTAATGGCGCAAGAGTGATCCTGGGACAGCTTCGGAATCCAGATGGTAAGACCCAGCAACAGGGACCTCCTGCGAGCCAGAGTCCCTATGAAGGTGGTAGCGGTGACCAAGTAGTTGGGCTGGGTAGTTCAGTGCCAACTGTCGTCTTTCTTCCGGACCAGAGAAAGTTGGGCTTGTGGCAATCCTGCAGGAGGCTGGATGACGACGGAGAGCGCAGTAGAAATCTCTTGGTGGTCCGTCGGGAAAGAAAGAGGCACAAAGGACGAGCCCGAGAGGGACCACAACCCTGCAGAGAGGTCGACGTCCGTGGACCGTTGGATCATGCAGAGGGGGATCGGAGATCGTAGGAGGGTGGAGTCACTGTAGAGGCGACATAGCTGGCCCTCGTGTAGGAACTGCATGGACATAGTCTCCCAATTGAAGCATACATCGTCGAGCGTACGGAGCCAAGCCACTCCCAGAATGGCGGTGAGGCTGCCTAAGCCGAATGTGTAGAAGTCCGCGGTCATGGAACAGGACCCCGCAGAGAGAGAGACGGCAGTGCAACGGCCCTGAGTCAGTCGGTGGCGCTCATCGCCCATACGAACCGCAACATCCGGGGAGGGAACCGAGGGAAGACGGAGCTACTACACCAGGTGCTCATAGATGAGGTTGTGGCTTGCGCCACTGTCCACCATGATATGATCGGGCGATCCCGCAGTGTGCCTGAGATTTGCATGGTCTGTTGGTCGGAGATCCCACCCGTCAAGGCGCAAGATAGCGTCAACCGGTGGAACGTAGTTGCGGTAGAGTGGAGAGGTGTATCCCCCGTTGAGAGCTCCAGGGTCTAAAAGTCAGGCAGGGTAACCTCAGGGTTGACACCGCCGATGATAAAGTGGAACTCCTTCACGGAGCACTCATCGTTGGGGGAGTACGGTTGGCGGCATCGAAAACAGAGACTCTTGCTGCGAAGTTCAACGTAATCACTGTTCGAGAGGCGCTGAGGGGTCGGTGGGCGGCCCAACCGATTTACCCCAGAAGGCGGCTGCGGTGGAGGAGTTGTGGCTGTCGGTTGGCAAGGTGGTCGGGGTTGGTGGTGAATGGTCGTAGGAGCAGGTGGTCGGGCGTCAGAGACTGTGTGAGGGTGATGCGTGCTGAGACGAGAGCGAATATGTGGCAGTAGACCCTGCATGAAGAAACTCAAGTAATGATCGGGCGGTAGCCCGGGGCCGTGGGAGACCAGGGCGACGAACTCATCAAAATAATTGTTCAGCTCGGCTATATGGCGGACGCTGCAAAAACGCTCTATAGCGGAGGAGGCGGAGTAGCAGGTGTCATACCATCGAATTATCTCCTACTTGAGCTCGGGCTAGGAGAGGCACGGGTTGGTTTGGCAGAGCCACCAAGACCAGTGGAGTGCCGAGTCATCTAGGTCAACCACCATCGTAGACACCTTGTCAAGCTCCGGTGTGTATTTGAGGTCGAAATATTGTTCTGCCTTGAAAATCCAACTCATAGGGTCAACACCGACGAAGGAGGGAATGTCGAGAGAGAGGGCGGACCTGCCCGGAATGGGCGAAGGCGTGGTCCCTGAAAGAATGGACTGTGGTCTGACGCCTAGGAGAGAGCAGCCATCCGTGGGTAGGCCGGAGCCTAACGCAGCGGAGACGGCGGCGGTGGATGCCTGGAGGGAGTCGATCTTGAAGTGGAGGGTGAGGAGCAAGGCGTGCATAGAGGCGACGAGTGGCTCTTAAGCTTTCATGCGACGACTAAGAGTTTCCGAGGCGGAATCTGGAGCGGAGTCGCCAAAGGAGCGAGTGGTGAGAGCCATGGGGCTGGAGATGTCGGCCGGCAGCCAGAAATGGTGTATCTGGCTGAGATCGGCCAAACCCAAGGGTCGGAGGCCTTCCTGCGCTAAAGCGGTCTCAAAAAGTCGTGAATCTGTGTATCGGAGGCGGTAGCAGGGAGGAATCTGGAGGAACGACGCGGAACCGACAGAGAACGGCGGATCTGGGTGAGAGCGAGCAGAATCTGGGCGAAACCGAGCGAATCGGCGTGGTATTGGGCGGAGGGCGGCGGATCTGGGCGGGATCGAGCGATTCCGCACGGAACCGGCGGAGGAACGTTATGGAAACCGACAGAGAGCGGTGGATCTGGGCGGGAGCGGGTGGAATCAGGGCGGGATCGAGCGAATCGACGTGACATTGGCGGAGGGCGGCGGATTTGGGCGGGATCAAGCGATTCAATGCGGTATTGGGCGGGACGGCGCGGAATTGGGCGAAGCAGCACTGTAGCCGAGCAGAAACGGCTTAGCAGCTCTGCAGCGAAAATTGCACAGACGGTCTCGAGTACCGACGGCGAGATGGCAGGCGGTAAGGCAGGTCGGACCAAATTGATACGATCCCGGAGAGAAATCCGGCGAGGAGAAGGGTCAGCGTAGATGAGAGATAAGATGGGGATTAGGTTTGAGAGAAAAAATCTTATGAAGCGGCCCAAATTTTCATTCATCCGAGAATAATCAAAACAGGTACAACGCAACACTTATAGGTAGTCGTGTCCAAAAAGCCCGATCGGGCCGGGCCGGACCGGGTCCGATCGGGCCCGGACTCAATTTGAGCCGGGCTCGGGCTCCCTCCAAAAGAGGGGCCCGTTTAGGCCCTTCAGATCGGGTCGGGCCGGGTCGGGCCCGGGCTGAATTCAAAAAAGGCGGGATAAAATTCAGCCTAAATTGGCGGGATTTTATCCTGCCGCCCGCCTAATCATAGGCGGGATTAATCCTGCCTGATCAAGCGGGATTTAATCCCGCCTGATTTGATCTGGCGAGATTGGGATTAATCCCGCCTGGCGCCTGGCGGGATTAAAATCCCGCTAGGCTTTCGCCTAGCCCGGTGCCGAGCTCAGGCTAGCCCGTTGCCCGGGCTTTGCCCGGCCTGGCCCGGCCCGGGCATCGGGCCGGGCAACCGGCCAAAATGAGGGCCCGGTAAGGGTCCCAAGCCCGGCCCTGACCCGGGTTGGGCCTAACCGGGCTTTTGTCGGGTCGGGTCGGTCGGGCTTTCCGGGCCCGGGTTTTTTGCCCGCGACTACTTATAGGTGTTGGGTGCGGATAACGGTAAAATAGCCCGAATAAAAATAAAACGTACACATAATTGTTGATGCGCGAAAACGTCGCGGGGCACCAGCCAGCTAACACGGAGGGGGTGTTCGGTCTCACAAGCTAGGAGAGGAGGAGAGGAGGAGAGGAGGGAAGGAAGGAAGCCTCTGAGTGCTCGAGAGTGGAGCAAACGGCTTGTCGAAGAGGGTTGCGGGGATAGAGGAGAGGAGAAGCTTGATCAACAGAGCGGGTTGATCAAGAGAGGAGAAGGAGGTTGATCAGGAGCTGTCGAGCAGACGGCTAATGTGACGGTTGTGCTTGCAGGTTGGTTGCCGAGAAGAGCTGAGTGGAGCAGAGAAGAAACTTTGCTGAGCAGAGGGCAAGGAGAAAGGGCCGCTAGCAGCGGCAACAACACACTTCGCCCGCCGCGGCCTAAATGTCACTCTTGCGACGGGCTTTCCTTTAATTAATAGCGAGAGTTACAAGCTTACTAGTACCCCTTCACAACAAAGCATTAAAGGGGTACAAGGAGAAGCTGGCGGCTAAAGGACAAGAAGTTGCCAGAAACTAGAGGAGAGAAGCTGCCAGGGAAAAGAAGCTGCCAGAGACCAAGTAAAAGAGGCTGCCTGAGCTGTGGATGACTGGAAAACTGAGTCTGCAGAGTCTGCTGGCAAGCTGCAGAAGGACAGTGCGGACAGGAAAACGGAGTCCGCAGAGGCTGCTGGATCAACTGCTGGAGTACTGTGCGGACTGGAAAACGGAGTCCGCAGAGTCTGCTGGCAAGCCTTGTTTCCTCCTCTGGAGCGTGCAGAATGAGAGGCACCAGAGGCTATTTATAGGCCCGGGGAAGATCTTCTAGAAGCGGGGCCCAGTGACCTCAGCATGACGATCTACGCGGACTCCGCGGACTGGAGAATCGAGTCCGCCAACATGGCCGGTGAAGCAAGCGGAAGGATGCCACTGGAGAATCGAGTCCGCCTGGCAGAGGCCGGGGCCGCCCCCTAGCGGGCGGCCTGGGCGGACTCCGGGTGGAGTCCGCCCGGCAGCAGCCGGGCCGCCCCCTAGCGGGCGGCCTGGGCGGATTCCGGGTGGAATCCGCCCGGCAGAGGCCGGGGCCGCCCCCTAGCAGGCGGCCTGGGCGGACTCCGGGTGGAGTCCGCCCGGCAGAGGCCGGGGCCACCCCCTAGCGGGCGGCCTGGGCGGACTCCGGGTGGAGTCCGCCCGCAGCAGCCGGGGCCGCCCCTAGCGGGCGGCCTGGGCGGATTCCGGGTGGAATCCGCCCGGCAGAGGCCGGGGCCGCCCCCTAGCGGGCGGCCTGGGTGGACTCCGGGTGGAGTCCGCCCGGCAGCAGCCGGGGCCGCCCCCTAGCGGGCGGCCTGGGCAGATTCCGGGTGAAATCCGCCCGGCAGAGGCCGGGGCCTCCCCCTAGCGGGCGGCCTGGGCGGACTCCGTGTGGAGTCCGCCCGGCAGCAGCCGGGGCCGCCCCCTAGCGGGAGGCCTGGGCGGACTCCGGGTGGAGTCCGCCCGGCAGCAGCCGGGGCCGCCCCCTAGCGGGCGGCCTGGGCGGATTCCGGGTGGAATCCGCCCGGCAGAGGCCGGGGCCGCCCCCTAGCGGGCGGTCTGGGCGGATTCCGAGTGGAATCCGCCCGGCTGGCGGGCAGAGGCCGCCCCGGGTGGGCGGCCTGGCAGGCGGAGGCCGCCCCTGGTGGGCGGCTTTCGGCGGACGGCGGCAGGAGGCTGCCGCTCCTCGAACGGCAGGGAGGCCGCCCCGGGTGGGCGGCCTCGGCGGACGGCGGCAGGAAGCCGCCGCTCCTCGAACGGCAGGGAGGCCGCCCCGGGTGGGCGGCCTCGGCGGACGGCGGCAGGAGGTCGCCGCTCCTCGAACGGCAGGGAGGCCGCCCCGGGTGGGCGGCCTCGGCGGACGGCGGCAGGAGGCCGCCGCTCCTCGAACGGCAGGGAGGCCGCCCCGGGTGGGGGGCCTCGGCGGGCGGCGGCAGGAGGCCGCCGCTCCTCGAACGGCAGGGAGGCCGCCCCAGGTGGGCGGCCTCGGCGGGCGGCGGCAGGAGGCCGCCGCCCCTTGGGCAGACTGGGAGGCCGCCTCTGGTAGTGTTGTTGGCGGACTCCTGCAAGGAAAAGCATTACACGGTTAGTGGGCCTAACCGCGTGGCCTGCGAGGGTGAGCTATGGGAACAGCCCGTCGTCCCGCAGGGCACGCGGTTGCAAGGGGACCTAGACGGACAGGGAAAACTGTCCGCCTACGTTGGGGCTTGTCGCGATCAAAAAGGGAGAAACTGAGGATCGCGACTAGCCAACTGGCTACCTTGGGAAGGATCGCCGATTTCTGGGTTAACAATAATGAAAATAACATAATAATTGCAAATAAAATTATCACGTCGACGTTGCGTCTTCGGTCTCTCCACCTCCAGACGGACACATCATCGTCTCTCACAGCGTGCGGACCGGCCACAGCATTTTGTCAGCGTGTGCATGTCCCGTCGGCATGTGCAACCGTAACATCCTCCATGTTAAAAACTTCATAAACTTTAACATTTCCAGTTATTCTCCTTGTTCAAGACCAGGGTTTTACTTTTAGTTAAGAGGAGTTTTTTTATTGCCTGACAAAGTCACTCTGAGAGAAACAATGACTCGAGTTGCCGCCCGAAGTAGCTGCAGCGACAATGAAAAGGAAAGCAAGGGTTGTTTAGTTCAGGTATTGAACAGTGGTAGCAGACTGGATACAGGTGGCGGGGCGAGGAGCCGTCGGTGTTGTTGCAGCTAGCCTAAGCGGGGGATCAGACTGTTGACAAAAGCTGCACGTTTTTTTTACATTTTTTAGCAGAAATGTTTTAAATTAACAGCCTAAATTTAATTTATAATGCTACTTTTTGCTTATAATCAGTAATAATCTATTTTAATAATGATTGATTGTGTTAAAAAAAAGGTGATTGTTAACCGACCCCTATCTTGGATAACCGCAACCCAAAATTTCAAAAAACACCTCATTTTTTTGTGTTTAACCACAACCCAAAATTTAAAACCCTGACCCCTCACGTATCACGTCTTCAGTCATGCTCGCTCGCGTATTCCCTTAGATTCCTCCTTCCTCCTGCTGGAGATGGAACATCATGCCAACGCGGTGGCAAAACGAGATAACATCGAGGCAGCAAATATCGGCTCTGTCAATGCGAGATAACGACCTGAAGGGCTCCCAAAGGCAATTCAACGCGCGGAGGAGCATCGACTTGCCGTTTCCGCCATTCTTGTCATGGCGTCGCCTAGGCGACGCCTACGCGTCCAAGCGCCGAATGGTAAATAAGGCATTGGGCGTCTTATTTTTTTAAAAAAAATATGGGAATAGACAACGGTTATTATAAAAACCGTTGTCTATTCTTCGAGAATAGACAGCGGTTTATATATTAACCGATGTCTATTCTATGGTTCAGGGAATAAACTGCGTTTAATATATAAACCGATGTCTATTCTTTGAACCCTACAATAGACATCGGTTAATATATAAACCACTGTCTATTCTACAATAGACAGCGGTTTATACATTAACCGCCGTCTATTCTTGATCAGAGAATAGACGGCGGTTAATATATAAACTGCTGTGTATTCTTAGAATAGACAGTGGTTGTTACAATAACCGCTGTTTATTCTTCCCTAAACCCTAAAATAGACAGCGGTTGTTGTAAAAACCGTTGTTAATACTATCCATTTAAATCGTGATCCGTAAAATCTAGTTTTTACCCCAACTTTTTGGTTCTTATAGTCACTGCTGCTCTGTGCGATAAACTCTAAAGGCGTTTTTGTGAAATTTCTGGCTTTCGTCTCTCCTTTGCTTCGATTTGACGATTCTTCATCGATAAATTTCATATTATCACTTAGATATATTATTTCTTAAGACCTCTCTCAGTTTTGAGCTTTATGTTATAATGTTTTTACTATTAGTAGTATAGCAGCCGAGCAGGCACCTACTGAATCTTCATATCTCATGTATTGGCTATGTAGCCTATGTTAAATGTATATAAAGTATAAACAACACAATGTGTATTTTTGTTTTTGATAGCCTAAAAACCCCTTATTGTACATTTGTGCATGTATAAACCACCTGACTTTATAATTCCATATTACTATTTAGCACTAACATAGTAGGTCAATATCATTGTGATTTTTTATGAATTTTGTTTAGCGTTTTTGGATGGTTTAGGATTTTTTTTAGGCTTTTATTTAGGGTTTTCTTATTACAGGAAAATGGCTGATAAAAGATCTTCATCAAAATCCACAAGAGGATTCACTAAAATGAATGAATTGAATAAGCTTAGGCTAGAGTGAAAGAAGCTTGTTATTTTTGTGAGTGATGATTGTCGCATTATTCCCGGGACTGAAACAAATAAATTGATGAGTTTTATGAGATCTTTTGTGAGGTCTTACGTATCAATTATATATGTTGTATGAAAGGAAGTTGATAAACAAATTAAAGATCAAATATGTGCAGAATTAAATGTAAGTAACTTTGTTATCAGTGATTACATAACTGTGGTGTTTTAGTTACTTTTTAATTGATATTATCTATTATTTTCAGATTTATTTTGATAATATAGATGGTCTTCGCAATGCATTAATGAAAAGCATGAGTGAAAGTTGGAGGTCTTGGATATCCAAACTTTTTATCACTTATATAAAAGATGTTAATTTGGAGCATCGATACAATGTTCTTATCAAATATAACTTTATTACTGCCGAAGACTGGAGAGATTTTTGTCGACCGTCGCACCACTACTGAATATATGATCGTGTTATTAATTTTATTAAATTCAATATTTTATATCATTCTTTAACTTTATAACTTATAAGCAATCTAAGTATTAACAAATATTTATTTTTGTAGGAGAAATGTAAGTTAATACAGAGAGAGCAGAAGCACAAAAGACCTTTCATACTACTTCCAGAATGGGTTATTCTGGATTAGAAAAAAAATGGTATTAGTTCTCTACTTCTCTCTCCTATTTTTTATTTCAAAATTTGATTTTCTCAATCAGTTAAATGATAATTTATTTTCATTTTATTGTCAAGTTTGAACAAGCTGCAGTTGCACCAATTTTACGTGCGGAGTTATAGAAAGTTGGTCATAAAAGAAACACTGGTGAATACATTAGTAAAGATGCAACGAACCACCTTAAATCCAAGTAAGTATTGATTAAGTTTTTATTTTTTTCTTAAATTATGTATATGTCAAATAATTTATATTTGTCTTAAATGAATAGTGGATTGGAGGGGTGCACATAGAGGACCGAATGTTGACCTTACAAAGGTAGCATTACGCATACTTGACTTATGTTGTTCTTCTTCTAGTTGTGAGCGCAACTGAAGTACTTTTGAGTTTGTAAGTATACAAATATTCAATATAACAATTAATATTTTTATATTGACTAATAAGTTCGCAATTATCTTGATTCAGATTCACACAAATAAAAGAAATAGATTGTAGCATCAAATGCTTAGTGATCTTGTATACATCTAATATAATCTTCGTCTACAAGCACGATTCCAAGAAAGACGTGAAAAGAGAAGAAATTATAACTCTTTAGTGCTTGATGAGTTAGATTGGAGTAGTGAGTGGATGATGAACAAACCAGAGGATGCTCTAGTTTTTGATGATGATAATCTCACATGGGAAGTTGTAGAGAAAGGTATTGGAATGGGGCTCGAAGTTTACGAAGTAGAGCTGCAGCTAATCTTCAACTAATGGATGAAGAGGATGAAGATTTATATCATTTTTACGTTGTCAATGATGATAAAGATATTGACGATAATTATGAGCAAAAGACAAATACCTCAAACCAACAAAACACATGCAATGTCAATGACGACTTACTAGATGATGATTATATTTAATCTTTTATGATTATTTAAAGTTTATGTTAAAAACATTTTACATGCTAATATGCTATTGTACAATGGATAAGAATTGAAGACATTTTGAATTTGACCAAAATTCTATACTATGATAATTTTGTGTTCACTTTTCTGTTATTTCTTTTTCTGAAGTCTGTATTGCATTATTTTTTCTTACTTCTTAGTTTTTACTGCTTTATGGTATTTGAGAATTGAGATATGCATGAATGTATTGAGAGCTGAGAATTTGAGATATCATGAATGTATTGAGAACTGAGAATTTGAGATATCATGAATTCATGATATCGGAAATTTTGTGCTTGCTACTTCTTGGTATGAATGTGTTGAGAATTGAGATATGAAAATATCATGAATTCATGATATCAGAACATTCACAATTCACAACCTGTGTGCTTACTGCTTAGTTGCTTTACTTGCTTACTGACTAATGGTATAAATATAGAGATTTGATAATTAGAGATATCATGATATCAGAAGCTATGCTTAGTTGTTTACTGATTATTGTTAACTGCTATGAAGAAACAATTTGTGTGCATGTGTGTTAGTAAACAGTCTGTCAAGTTAAAAAAAACTGGAGTTTTAGACAGCGGTTATTATAATAACCGATGTCAAAAGTATGACACGCAGACTATAGACAGCAGTTATTACAATAACCGCTGTCTATAGTCTGCTTTTAAAAAAAATGACGCCTTGTCAGTGCTCGCCTTATTGTCGCCTAGGCGTCCTTATTGTCGCCTAGGCGTCCGCCTTGTCGCCTAGGCGTCCGCCTTGTCGCCTAAGCGTCAAGGCGCCCGACGCTCGCCTTGGTTCGCCTTGTCGCCGTGACAAGAATGGCTGTTGCTAGGCCCGATTTCCCCAGTTCTTGCCCTACCTGCAAATCCACACCGACTCCTCAGAGAATCTGCTCTCCGGTTGATTCTGACGTCTTGCACATCTTCGTGTACGCGGGCTGCAAGGTCGACAGAGGCGTTGATGGAACAGTGATGTCAACAAGCAAATGCTCTTTGATAGTTGAATTTCATAAGGAAGAAGTTATCTGAAGGAATCATCGAAGAATTGAAATGGGTTCGTTGATTTCGTTTTCAATTTTTTATTTGTTTTTTTCTTTTTGATCTTCTCAGATTTCTCTCAGTTCTCCTCGGATTGCTTATTTCCCCAAGGTTCTGACGTATTACTTTTTCTCTCGGGTTGCATTATCGTTTAGATTTTTGTTTTTGTTTTTTTTTGTTTCTCTTTTCAACCGTCTCCACTTTCTCTAATTTTTTCTCAGATTTCTCTAAGATTTTAGATTTTATGTTCTCCAATTTCTCTCAGATTTCTGGGTTACGTTTAAAAACGGATGTGGCAAGCCAAATATTAGGTTGTGGTTAACATTCCTAAAAATTCCAAGCTACGGTTAACATTAGGGTGCAACAAACCAAAATCGGGTTGTGCTTAACAATAGCTTTTACAAAGCACAATCACATTTATGTTTTTTTTATTCATTGTAAATTTGTTACTGTTGGCCATACTTGATATATCCTTAATTAAACTTCTAATCTGTATATGGTTTTCAAATTTTATTTTTGCTATTTAACTTATTTCTTCTTTCTCCTCTACTTTTTTATCTATTGTGCAAGTATGGCCATTAGCAGTGTATTATTCTGCACATGGAATTGACAATACTTAATTTTAAGTTTATTTCACATGATACTTCGTATACTGAAAATAGATCAAATGTATTCAATACACATCTTCAAATTGAAGCTCGATGCTTAGTATATTCATGAAGTCTCAGATTCCTGTGCTTTTAATTCTACTATGCTCCTTTTATTTGCTTCAACCAAATCGGGTCACGTGACAACGCCTATTTTGGGAATGAAAACTCCATTCCACTGCCTTACCTCCAATAAACAACTAGAACTTTTTATATGTAGACACATTACAGCTTTTTTAAAAGGTGATTGTCTACCTTTTTTTTAACAATATTTACAAAAATTTGCAGGTTTGTAGACCACGGGAGGGCAGCACCAAACTTCTACTCTAGAACCCATGCAATGCCACCATAGGTGAGAAGCCCATGCACACCCAAGGCAACCCAAGGACAGGCGGAGCCTATTCGCAACCAAACGCATCGAGCAGGCGCAACCCATTTGTATGGGGCACAGTCTATAAGAGAGCAGTCGGGGACGAGCAAAGCCCGTGCAAGAATGCTAGTTATAATGAAATGTTTACACATTCAAATTTACCTGTTCTAGGAGATTAAAAAGCTTTCTAGCCTTCTCTGGAGCCCCGCTGAGGCGCAACGATGCAACATCCAATGCCGCTCTACCTGCAACAGGTGTTTCCACATTTCCATTAAAATTTGCTAAATGAGAATGGTCCATGCTCGATCCAAAAACTGAAAGAGATAAGCTTGTGCCAATCCTCGCAACTGTAGCCCTTAAAGAAGCTTCAAAACTGAAGCTCTACTAGTTAGGCAATCTGCAACAGTAAGGATCTGCAGCGCTCCTTGAACAATAGACCACTCTTCCTCTTCAGAGACAACATTCATATTTCGCGCCCCTTCCTTTCTCTCAATTCCTGCATCCCTCTTCAAATTATCACTTTGCCCTGCACTGTTCACTCCACAAACTGATTTCAAAGATTTTAAGGTTTCTTGTAAGATAGAGAGATACTGCAACATCGCCTTGTCAATGGTGCTAAGAAGCTCGTCCACCTCAGAACCGCCTGTAAAACTTATGCATCTTTCCACAGCGGCTTCAAGAAGTACGATGACTTGAGGAATTGACTCTTCCATCCTCCGAACAGTTTCACTTAGTTCGATACCTTGAGCACCTACAGCCCGGGTAACAGCTCCATGAATATCTATTGCGGAAATTGCCGAGGATAGGATAGCATGCTCCATTTCCCCATACCTGGAGGAAGGGAAAAAAATAGTTATTTACATGGGAAATTACTTGTACTAATCCACCGAAAAATTTTAATTGGGTTTAAGCGTGCACCGTTGTTTATACACTTCAAATGGAGAATAAACAGATTTCAATGTGCTTATGAGAATCTGAACATCAGATTCTGCAAACAACTGCTGAATGTTCCTGGCAAAAGTTGTAGTCATATTATGAAGTTCAATTAGTGCTTCAAGATGCTTGTCGAGGATTTTAGTGCCATTTGGAATGTCTCGAGATAAGAGATCCATTACACCTAGAATTAGTAAATTAAGGTTCAGGATAATCACACTTCATGGTAGTGATATGGCACAGAACTTAGCTATTTTAGGAGATGAGCTGATAAATAACCGAAAGAAACATTGCAAGGGATCATGGATTAAACTTTATCTCTACTTTATTCTACTTGTCTGTCAGGAATTTCAACAAAAATGTTAGAGTTTGAAAATCCTTAAAAATGGTTGCTGACTCAGAATCTAGCCATATGTTGCCAGAAATTCATATACTTTTATTTCATACAATATAACCATTGGGTGCCTAAAATGTAAATTTCCTTAAAATAAAGACGATGACCATGTACATTGTATGGATAGGAGTGTTGGGTGGTGAAAAAGTTGTTGATATTGAAGATGAGTTGGCAGAAATGAGATGCTAAGTTAGATATGCGTCAAAACTAGAAAGATAAATCAACGAATGATTATATTATAGGAACAATGAGAGTGATAACTATTGGAGATAAGATAGAAATAGACTAATTTGGTATGGTCATGTATAATGAAGGTTAGGAAATAGACTAGTTAGATGAGTAGATAAAGTTATTAGGTATGAGAAGGGGTAGAACTAAGATAGCATAAGCAATGTTAAGATTAAGGTTATTGATGATGATGGTAATGGTGACAATCTAGAAAACTGAATTTCCTCTTGATGATTGATGGAAACTTCCCTGTAATTCAAACAAAAACCATCAAAAAACAAGGTGACGCGGGCCGGTCCTATTAAGACAGGGTAATTTTTATATGCAAATACACTTCCGTAGAGTTGTAATTATGCTTACTCCTAGGGGAGATTTGAATAATTAACAGTTTTTATATATTACAATCAAGAAATTATGTTACATGTGAAAAAATTAACAATTTAACAAAGTAAAAACTTCTTGCCACCAAACCTTTAGTCAAAGTTTTAGTTTCAGGAACAACATCCCCAGTTGCAAGGTTGATACGTTGGACAAAGCTCGAACACAACTCAGACATGGTCTCACCCAGTAGTTTTGGTATCAAAGATGTGTAATCCTCAGGTAAAGCATTCATGCACCTGCAAGTATCATGTTGGTAAGCTGCAGGAATACTTGTTGATCTTGGAATTTAAAGTGTATTTCCACATCAATACTAAGAAGATGAGAAAAATAAATAAGAGCAGGGTTCTATTTCATAGGGCGGGAGGAGACAGAGGTGAAACTCCACCAAAGAGAAACAACACCAAAGCTCTTCATCTTTGGTGGGAGTTGCACTGAAGTTTCTTTTCCATCCCCACAGGAGGAGGAATGCCGCGGGAGATAATTTTTTGTTAGGAACACCTCCATCTCCCACCGCTTGACACCATAATAGAGTGTGAACAACGGCTCAAAATGAGCCCAAGTATTAACATACCACTTCCATTCTTGTTCGAGATAAACCAAGAACTCATCATAGAAGCTAGGGAGCCAAGTGTTGAAAGAAATAGTGCTTGCATTTGCTGTAGAATTTGGAATACTTGACTGCCTTTCACCATGCTTCTCCATCTCAAGCTTGTTGGCTCGTTGTCTAGATTCGAAAACTTCCCAAAGCTTTTTTAAGGGCTTCAAGTGCATTCTAGTATAGTGCAGTTCTAGCGACTTATATCTTCCAATACGAACAAGAATTTGTCGTAAATCTTGTACAACTTCAACCTACACAACTTTTCAAATTGTAAATACTTAGAATCACAAGATGTTTAACTACTAAATTGTTGAAAATCACATTTTAAAACCTTAACACACAAAAAAAAACAACTGGAAATAGAGATGCTAACCTTACGATGCGTAAAAGCATCCGATAAGCGAGGTTGAACCATTTCATCTAGGCGGTCTTCCAAGACTTCCAACTGCTTTCTTACATTAGCAAACTCCGCGACCTACGGACAAAGATTTTCATCTTAAAACTGCCAAAAATTATGTTTCTTTCATTATGAAAGCAGAAAAAAACTACACAAAAAGTGAAAAAAAGAGAGAGGGGGGTGTACCTCACCAACGGCAGACAAACAATGTCTCATATTAGCCAAAGTTTCCGCAGCCCGTGGAAGATCTCCGCTAGCAAAGACATCTTCAACACTTGCACTCAATTGTGTCAAGCCTGCCGCATCCTTTTTTATATAAGAATTTCAAGAACTTTGGTTAATCTCTTTGAAAACTTAAAGAGGTTAAACAATTCCCATTAACATTTAGTGAACTCTGCAGTCCATTGGAGTGGAAGTACCTGTAATGTTTCATAAGCTGCTTCCATTCGTTGTTTTACAGTGTCAATTCTTGCAAGAGCAGCCACGGAATCAGATGATGTGCCTTCTGCCTGCCAACAAACATATCAGAACTCGGCAAAAACTTGAAAAATAAAACAAGGGCTTATAATTTTAAGTTATATTCCTGGATAACCATATAGCTTCGTGGAGCCCAAAGTAGCTACAGGAAAAAAACTGTAATAACAAGAGCATTTTGCAAAAGTGCAAAGATATGTGATATCCATGGAGATAACTTTTAAGCTAATAAACTACATTTTGTGGAAACCAACAAGGAAACAAGCCCCAATTAGTCACCCTATGAGCTTCCAAGAAAAACTAATAATTTAATCTTCAGAAAAAATGTAGATCCGGAGCGTATCCAATAAGTCTCCTAAAAAATTGTGAGGTCACTCGTACTGATAATTTCAAGATAATCCCTACTCAAATGCAAAAAAACAACATACCTATCAAGCCAAATGCTTCACTGGAATCAATAGAAAAACGAAAATAAGTATTGAAAGCCCATTTAGACCATGAGAACGGATCATTTTCGAAAGGTTCGTTTGATTGTTTGTAGGTAGAAACCAATTTACGAAATTGTGTTTTATAACTTCAATCGGCCAAAAGAACCCTAAAAATGCACTTCAAATCGAGAGTGATGCATGAAATATACTTCAATGAAGAAAATGAACCCAGCTCGTCGTCTCTAGTGCAAACTTCGGATCATGCAATCGCCACACAATCGGTGAGCGGGGAAAAATAGATGGAGCAAAACCTTCTTGAGCTTGAGGAGGATGGAGGAGACAACGGATCGGAGCGCCTGGGCATCGTCGAGGAGGTGGACGGCCTCGCGGCAAGCGTAAGGAACTCTGCGAAGGGCGTCACCTCCCTCGCGCTGGAGGGCGTCGGCAATCTTCTCCGACGAGGAGCGGAGGCTCTCCTCCAGATCCGACAAGAAGTGGTCAATGTGGTCCTGAGGATGCCGTGAATCCAGCGCGGCATTGATCCATCGCTTCGGGTCGAATCCTTCCTCGGAGAACTCCCCCAGATCCACCACCACCATTGCGGGTTTGTGCTGAGCTCTCTCTCCGTTTCGACATAAATTGGAGAAGTGTGAGAAAATACTGGGTTAATCCTCCTTTGAGAGATACCAGAGACCTAGGGTCCGTTTGACAACCCAGCGCCGCTCCGTTCCGGCGGGAACGAGCCGGAGAGATCTTGTTTGGACAGGTTTTTCCGCGCCCTTTGAAAACGCCCGGCGTGAAAGGGAAGCAGCCCGGCGGTTTTGGCGCTGGATTGCCGAGCACCAGTTCGCCGTTCTCACCGGGCGTTGTCTCTCTCCTCACCGGCGTGCCAGCGGGACGGAGTGCCAAACAGACCCCTAGGCTCTGTTTGGCTCCACGTTTCAACAGCAGCACCCCACTGTTTTTCAATAAGCCGCCCCAAACAAGAATTTGATGCCCGTGATTGGAGTCGCCACCGCACGGTAACCGTCAAATTTTCATGACTGGAATAATCGTTTTGGAAATAGTTGTTTTTTTCAATTTAGTTAATGGGCACTTAGAATGCATTAAATTTAACTGTTTTTTAATGTTATTATTTATTATGTTTAATTTCAAAAAAAATGAACTGTGCACCGCGCAGCTGTTTTGCTAAACAGATTAAACAGCTCTTCTGTTTGAAACAGCTCTGCAAAAGCTGTTCATCCAAACAGTTTCACAGATTCTGGCACCACTCTGCAAAACAGCTGATTATTCCATCACTGCTTCTGCAGTCGCTGCAGCTGCGCCAAACAGAACCCTAGGCTCTGTTTGGGAACTTATTTTCACGGGTGAAGTGGTTATCATGGAGATCTGATTCATGCAGTCATAATCGCTTGACCGGTAAAAATAAGTCCCCAAATCAACCCCCAAAGACATTTATTTTTGGCTTGAAATATGAGCTGGTGGCATGAATTTCATCCCAGGTCTGTGTCCATGGTTATGATCGGGCGGATGAAATCCGCACCTTTTTCTTGATTTTGAAGTGGTGGGTCGGATCTCCACCGCCCGCCCGTGGTCCCGCCAAATGTGCGGAACTTGCAGTCGGGCGGTGCCGTCCGCGCGACCGGTACGGATCCGCCAACCAAACAGGCCCTATGTACAGGTTCTTGTTGGCTACTGATGATTTGGTGAGACCCTTGTGTGCTGGTGGTCTGCGAAGGCTAGTTTCAACACCAAGTTCTGTTCAAAATTATCTATTAAACAGTGGCCACAAAAGGAGATTAATGTTCTTTAAAACTTGTTTCACTACTCTTTTAAGATTGATAATTTAATTTCTTAGATGTAGATTTTGACAAGATTTCTGAACATTGTCGAGGAGTAAGAGCTCCTAAGGGATGAGGAGGTGGAGTTCTCCTTTGAGATAGTCAAGGAAGTGAGACGGGAGAAGAAAGAGGAAGAATGAGATGCAAAAAAACAAGATAAAAGGGAAGGTGGGGATGGAGAAAATGATTAAGGAACAAAGGAAGATGAAGAAAGATAAGGGGATGAATCGGTTCATTTGTAGAGAGGTTACTCATCTTAAGGGCAAATTTCAGAAGAAATTTGTCAGTTACACTCATATTGTAAGGATATATTTGATATAGGGTCTGTTTGGCGTAGCTCTGGCGGCTGGAAAATCTCTATTCCAGCCGCTAGAGCTGCTTTCTATGTGTTTGGGACAGTTCCTTGTGAAGAGTTTTTCAAAAATCTGGAGCTGTTTTGCAGCTTTTCAGAAATCTCCCCCTCACCCCTCAGCTTCTGCTCCTGCAAAATAGCTTTCTCTCTCACAGGTTTTGGAAATCTAATGATTTCTTCAGTTGGAACATGCTTAGAGGCCGGACGGCCTTCCTCCTGCGATTCCGAGCCCCGGACGGCCTTCCTCCGGCGATTCTGAGCCCCCGACGTCCTTCCTCCGGCGATTCTGAGCGCACTTCTGCACAGAACACCCAAACACTCTGCAGCTTTTCAAAACTTCTCCTCATAGATCTATTTTAAAACAGCTCTATCCGGACAACAGCTTTTCAATCCGCCAGAGCTGTTCCAAACAGAACCATAGTGGTGAACCACATAAATTCACTATCGCATGCAAATGATCTTTACTCCATCCGCCACACCCGCCTCTAATCGTGCTTATAATCCCACGCCTTCCAAAGCATCTGCCTCTAATCAAGAATACTCTATATCGGAGCACAACAACAATCATCCTCTTAGATCACTCATGCACTGATGACGTAGCTTCATACTACGTTCGAAAGTCATGTTATATTTGTCGAAAAATCTACACCAGAGTCGAGAGTTGGTAAGAAGGCTCATGTACAGTTGGAGGAAGAAAGCACTGAGAAAAAGATATATTTTCCTGATCAAAAATATCTCTGCGGCTTGCAAAGAGTTGATAAATTCAACATTCAGAGTGTTTCCTAATAGGTTATGTTTGATATTGTCCAAGTAGTTATTTACATTTTGTTTGAATAAGTGTAACAAAAATATTATGTTCTGTAGTAACTTCAGGGTGTTCAAAAGCGGCTATATTGCTACGTCGCGTGCTTGGATTCATGACCTATCGCGTGAGGGTTGGTTGGCCGGCACTCATCTTGATGCTTTGTAGGTGTAATAAGTCGCTGAAGGAGTACATCCTCTCAAAGCTGGTGTAATTTTCTTCTTTATGTTTCTGCAAACTTTTGGATAAAACTACTTGTATTAATTTTAGATCAAATTACAGGTCATTACAATGTATCAAGAGAGTTGTAGTTTTAGAAACAGTCAACTACTGCTGGAGTATATCATGAAATCAAATGTCCAAGCTGCTGATATAATATTGATGTCGGCTTACATTCACAATCATAATTATTGGTCACTACTGGTTTGCAATTTGACTCGAGAATGTTGGCATTTCTACGACTCCCTGCCAAACAAGACGCATCAAGGAAAACTTTATTTTGCGGTATATTGTACATCAAGGACATGCTTTTTTATATATCAAAATATTAAAGACTCGAATTCTTTATATTTGCACAGGTTGTTGGGTTTTATGAGGAAAGAAAGAGTGTGCTTCCAAATAAATTGCAGAATTGGCCAATAGTTCATGTGAATATAACTCCGACCCAAGACAACGGTCACGACATATGTGTCTTCATGTTGAAGTGCTCGAAAACGATAGCATCTCAGAAGAAGATTATTTGGAGCAAGTATAAAGATTGGCAAAAGAAAATGCCTACGTTTAGAGCGGAGATAACTTGTGATCAGTGACGGAGCCAGAAAATAATGTCAGGGTGGGCAGACTCATTTCATAATGTAGTTAAAAAAACTAACTTAAATTATTCAAATAATTGTATTAATACAAGAAAAATAACATATGAATATTTAAGAATATTTCAACTAAATTAAAATTAAAAACACATAATGTAACACCCTCATCCGTCGCATGACATATAACAGAAGGTCCAGCTGGAACCCGACGTCATATACCACAGACAGTCGGAAGGGTTACATAAGAATATTCAAACTATCCAATTAAAACTACTCGTCCTGCACAGAGCATTCTAGCGGAAACTTTTAAAAGTTGAAAGAACTCAAAACTTAAATCCAATAATCATGAATGTCCACAACCACACCACTGGAATGAAAACCAAATACACTGAAAGGGTACACGGCCTTATGACCTTACAGATGTTCACTTAACAAAATAGTGTCTTACATACATCGGCTCGCAGGTCGGCCACACATGACAAAATAAAAACAACTATTCTTTACGACATTCGAGGGCCAGCACAGCAACAAGGGCTCCAGCCCGCTATCTAGCACTCGGCTCTGCAGCACCTGCAAGCAACATTTCACCGCACGGTGGCAAACAAAGCAACGGTCAGCCAAAGCCGACCAAATTATAACGACCTCGCCCCTTACTCGGGACGGCGGTGCTCCTTCCCTGCATATCATTAGCCCAGTAAAACAATAAAACGCAATTATACTACGCCACAGGTGTAGGCTCGCACGGCCAAACACCACGTGCACTCAGGGCACGTTAACGGTTAATCCTGACACTTCAGCGTCTTCACCACCATCCCAAAGATGGCAACCACGTGAGCATTTAGCCTTTCTGACCACCGTCTAAGGCTCCCGACAATGCCAACGGCCAGTCCCCTTTTCGGGTCTCTCGCACCGAACCACATAGCCTAGGTCTAATTCCACTTGCTCGTTGCTCACACCACATAGTCACTTTAAGACGTACGCACGAGCCAAGCTTCTATCGGATCCCAAAACTTTTCCAAACAATCACATAACTCATTTATGTTCAAGGCCGGTTCCCTGACCGCCAATTTAGTAGAACATGTTTCCGCTCAATTTTTTGGGTGCGCCTTGGAGTTAATCCCCAAGGATCCCTATTGCAATCTACCGCGTAGAAACCCGAAAACAAAGCACGGAGTCATCTACGGCAAAACATATCAAATGCAACATCACCGATCCAGACAATACACGTCCGGGTAGGCTTCACACACAATGCCTATGCACGTACTTCGATTCCGGACTCTATATGCAACACAAGGGGGACTATTCACATCAACCCCAAGGAATACCACGCACTCACCGCACACTCGCGGGAGCGGGTTTCCCTATGTAAAAAGGAAGAGAGCTTCACATGCTCAAGTAGAGAATCGTTACCCTTGTAGTCCGTTTTGGCGTCATGGAAAAACTACACGGATAGAAGTCTTCGCAACGACCTTTCCTCCACGGATTCGCTCTCAGTTCTCCAAACGGTGCTCCGATGCTCCGCCGGCGGCCGGAATCCTCCTCCTTCTTCCTCCTCTCTCTAACTCCTTGGAAGGAGAATGACTTGGAGAAAATGAATAGTTAACTCCCCCATTCCCGGCCTTAACAGAGCAGGAAACCATCTGAGCCCTTGGATCTCAATTAAAGAAAATGAACGGCTCAGATCTGCACAAAATTCCCCAGACCTGGGCCGAACACGGCCTCGCACACGACCGTGTTCCAGGCCGTGTGCCTTGATCGAGGCACGATCGTCGAACGAAGAAAAGACACACGGGCAAAGCCACGCCCGTGTCTCACCTGACACGCCCGTGTCGGGTCCTCGACATGCCCGTGACCAGGGGGCGTGTCATATATAACTGCCACGGCAACGGACACGACCCAACTGAACACGGGTAGGGACACGGGTATGAACTCGCCCGTGTCACTCGACAATCGTCGATCGTCAAACGCAGAGGGTCACTCGACAATCGTCGAGCGCCGTTCGGCGATCGTCGAACGCAGGGGGACACGCCCTCCCGACACGCCTGTGTCGCCTGGCGTGTTCCTCCCGAACACTTTTCGTCGAACTCAATCGGCTTTCGGGAACACGGGTACAGACACGGTTAGGCACACGCCTGTGTCATTCAGCCGTGTTTTTAGCCGTGTCCTTCTCGGGATGAAAACGGACAGCCAGACACGGCCTTGGGCACGCCCGTGTCCTAGGTCGTGTACCCCTATACAGGCACCAAAAATCCTTTTTTACGCGACCATCTAAAATACAATTTTTGGGGCGTTACAAATCTCCCCCACTTAAGGAATTTCGTCCCGAAATTAAGTAAAGGTACACAAAAATTACAAGTTACCTGAATGGAATAACTCGGGATATTCCTCCAACATAGCTTTCTCTTGCTCCCATAAACGCTCCTCACGTCCGCAATTATCCCCACGGACTTTTACCATTCGGACTTCCTTGTTGCGGAGTAATGATCTGCGAAGGCTCTTGCACCGCCTTACACAACACCGACACGTGGAACACGTCAAGTAGCACACTCAATTCCGCCGACAACTTCAATCTATACGACGCCTCGCCAACACGCTCCAGGATTTCAAATGGTCCAAGGTATCTCGGACTCAACTTCTTCAAGCGTCGAACCCGCGAGACACCCTTGAACGGCTTAATTTTTAAGTACACTCAGTCGCCAACATTGAACTCCACATTCCTATGTTTGGCGTTATAGTACTTTGACTGTCTGTCCTGAGCGATCTTCAACCGTTCTTGAATTGTCTGTATCACTGAAGTGACATCTTCCACTGCTTGACGTTTGTAAAGCTTCGACTCGCCCGTCTCCAACCAAGACAACGGCGTGCGACACTTTCTCCCGTACAAGGCCTCAAAAGGCGTCATTCCAATACTCGCCTGAAAGCTGTTGTTATACGCAAACTCCACCATGTACAAGTGATCTTCTCACTGCTTTCTAAAATCTAGGATGCACATGCGAAGCATGTCTTCCATCGTCCGGTTGGCCCTCTCGGTTTGGCCATCCGTCTGCGAATGAAAGGTTGTGCTGAACTTTAGCTTAGTACCCAACAGACTATGCACCAACCTCCAGTCATTCGACGTGAAGCGTCCATCTCGATCACTAACAATACTGCGGGGCACACCATGCAATCGTACAATATTCTCCACATAGAGTTTGGCTAACTTTTCCACCGGATCTTCCTTCCTGACCGGAATAAAGTGCGACACCTTTGTCAACCTATCTACGACCACCCAAATGACGTTGTTTCCCTTCTGCGACTTCGGCAAACCATGCACAAAATCTATAGATATGTCGTCGAATTTCCATTCTGGGATAGGTAGGGACTTCAAGAAACCTCCGGGTTTCTGGCATTCCGCCTTCACCAATGCACAAATTTGACACTTGGCCACATAAAGTGCTACATTCTTCTTCAATCCTGGCCACCAGAATAATTTCTTCATATCTCTATACATCTTCGTGCTTCCCGGGTGGATTGAGTACTTGGTATGATGAGCCTCATACATCAACTCCTCCCGAAGATTATCCGCACTAGGAACACATATGCGACCGTCCTTCCTTAGCAACTCATCTTCAACAACAAACTGGGAATTTGACTCATCCAAAGATTCATCCAAGATCTGGTTCATGCTGTTATCCTGAACTAAAGCCCGCCGAACTCTATCAGCTAGGTCATACTGCACCTCTGTCCAAAACAGTTTCGCCTCATCACTAGACTGCTTGTCGAAGCAAGATATCTCCAAAGCCTCCAACTCATGGACCAATCTCTCATCATGTACCGATAATCAGTTGTCCTGCGTCGGAGTCCTGCGACTCAACGCCCCGCGACTGCATTTCCTTTCCCAGGCACATAATGAATCTTGAAGGTGTAGTCCCATAAGAACTCCATCCACCTCCGTTGCCTCATGTTCAGATCCTTTTGATCCAACAGGTACTTCAAGCTCTTATGGTCGGTGTAAATATCGACCTTCACACCGTACAGGTAGTGCCTCCAAAGCTTTAGATCAAATATCACGGCCGCTAACTCTAAGTCGTGGACCGGATAATTCCTCTCGTGAGCCTTCAATTGTCGTGAACCGTAGGCTATCACACTCCCATGTTGTAGCAGAACACAACCCAAACCACTGTCTGAAGCATCACTATAGATCTCGAACCCTTCGGTTCCACTTAGCGAACATAAAATAGGCGTTGTGGTCAACCGCCTCTTCAAATCCTCAAAAGCCTGTTTGCACTCCGGAGACCACACAAACTTCTGATCCTTCCTAGTCAACATCGTGAGTGGTAGAGATATCCGCGAGAAGTTCTCTACAAAGCGTCTATAGTAGCCAGCAAGCCCCAGAAAACTCCGAACCTCTGCCACTGTAGTCAAAGCAGGCCACTCCCGTATCGCCACTATCTTCACCAGATCCACAGCTATCCCTTCTCCACTGACAACATGACCAAGGAACGCTATCGAGGATAACCAGAATTCACACTTGGATAACTTAGCATACAACTGATTCCTCCTCAACGTCTCTAACACCATGTGTAGATGATTGTAGTGATCCTCCTCGCACTGCGAGTACACCAGGATATCATCGATAAATACTATCACGAAACGATCCAGGTACTCTCTGAACGTCCTGTTCATCAGATCCATAAACACGGATGGCGCATTAGTCAAACCAAACAGCATGACCGTGAACTCGTAATGCCCAAACCGCGTACTGAATGCCGTCTTTGGGATGTCACTCTCCCTGATCCTCAACTGGTAGTAACCAGACTTCAGATCTAACTTCGAATATACCGTTGACCAAACCAACTGATCAAATAGATCGTCAATCCTGGGGATCAGATATTTGTTCTTCTCCGTAAGCTTGTTCAATTCCCGATAGTCAATGTAGAGTCGCAAGCTCCATCCTTCTTCTTAACGAAAAGAACCGGTGCGCTCCAAGGCGACGAACTTGGATGCACATAACCTTGCTCTAGCAACTCTTGCAGTTGCACCTTCAACTACGCCATCTCTCGCGGCACTATCCGATATGGAGAGCGTGACACCGGCTTGGCACTCGGTACCAGCTCAATGGTAAAATCAATCTCCCGCTGAGGAGGGGCTCCTAGGAGATCATCTGGGAACACATCAGGATACTCGGACACAACTGGAATATTGTCAAGACTTGGCTTAGGCGTAGAAGTCTGCGCAAGAGTGACAAACAGATCTGCCCCAGACCGAACTGCCTTGATCACCTGAAGGGCTGACATCAAAATCTTACCTGACCCCTTCATGCCCGCAAAAGTAGTCTCCCGATCAGTGTTCAGACCCAAGTTAACTTCCTTACGGTTGCAATCAATGCATGCACCCTACTCTAAGAGTCAATCCATACCAAATATTACATCGTACTCCGCTAACGGCAAAAGCGATGCTCGCAAATCAAACTCCTGGTCTCCAATCTAAATCTTCACCACGCAGACTCTATCCGCGCGCATTGAGCACCCATTGGGAAACAACACATTCAACTTGTCTTTTGTCATCGAGGACGGAACCCCGATGCGCGATATGAATTTTTCGGACAAGAAGGAATGCGATGCTCCCATATCAAACAGGGCTCTCGCCGGAAACTCAAAGATCAACACAAAGCCTAGCACCAATGAAAGTAAGCTAACAAATATGAAGGTAACAACTATAAAAGTTAAACCACTGTAATTTAACTCATACCTGTCACCACGTCCGCTTGTTTTATGGCCTCTTGCAGGCCAATGTTGTAAACTCTAGGCTGGGCTGGAGCATGGTGGGACGTGGTTGACTCCACCGCCTTCCCTTTCTCCTCATAAGTCGCTCCAGGCTTCCTCTCGGACCTTGCACGTCCGCTCCAACACTCACGAACAAAATGCCCCGTCTTCCCGCAGTTGTAGCAAGCTCCTGAGACTCGACTTGTAGTTGCCCCCGACGCACCAGACGGAGGGGCTGAGTTCGAAGTCCTCTGTTTCTTGTTCCACCTGCGGAAACTTGACTTGGTATTTGACACCTTGAACTCGGACTTCTTTTCTCCTGGGTCCTTCTTTTCTTGAACTTTCTTCACAACCTTCTCCAATGACCGGGCCGAATTGACCAAGGCTAGGAAGCCCTGCGCCTTAGGCCCAACAAATAGTAGCTGAAGATCGCCGCGTAGACCCTCATAAAACCGGTTGGTCTTCCGTTCTTCTTCCATAAACGTAACACCAGTATAACGACCCAACCGTGTGAACTCATGGAGGTACTCGTCCACGCTTCTGGATATCTGAGTCAACCCAAGAAATTAGTTTTCCATCTCAAGTTTCTGAGCGGAGGGTACAAATCTGGCTAGGAACAATCTTGAAAATTCCTCCATAGGCGCATCAGCAAGCTGCCTACCCACTAAGAGATGAAACTCCAATTCATCTCACCACAGCCTCGCTTCACCCACCAAAAGAAAAGTCGCTATGGTGGTCTTCTGCCACTCCTCAGTTAACGTGGCTATCAAGACCCTCTTTATCGAAGAGAGACAGTCCTCAGCTTGAGCTGGCGTTCCAACCCATCGAACCTCGGAGGATTAAAGTCCATTACATGCTTTAGCTGCTTCTCCGCAGCTCTATTCGGCTCTACCAGATCAACTGCCGCGCGCTCCACCACTCTCGGCTCTGCCGCCCTAACCAGTTCTTGCTCATTCGCAAGATGTGCGTGATGTATTTGCCCTGCAGGTTAGACATTAATCATCGCAAATACGGCTTCAGCCACCATCCTGATAGTTTCCGTTGAAGGAGGTGTAGTAGGCATGTCTCTCAGTGCACTACTTTCCGCCGATTGCGAATGCTCTGATTGACGAGCACCACTCCTAGCTGCCTATAGAAGCAAAGACACACGATTAGACGATAACCAAATTGTTAAAAGCAATCATTGGAACACTCAGATTCCACAAAACAAGTGTATTTTTCATTTCTAAGTGGACATTCATGGGTTCTTTTTGATGTTATAATGATGACGCACACATGTGCACACCACCCCTTAAAAAAATTCGCCCACGAATTCATTTAAGCCCGGCCGTAACCAAAAGTCTGATACCAAATTGTAACACCCACATCCGTCGCATGACATATAACAGAAGGTCCAGTTGGAACCCGATGTCACAACCCGCATTTCCTCACACATTTACATAATATCAGAGCACGAGAAAATACGTGTCGTGATGCCATGCCGTGCAGGGGATAACTGCACGCGCTTAGGCAAAACCCAAACTCGAGTTCCTTGAATAAATCATAAGTTCATATGCAAGAAAACCAGTTACATTTTGATGGTCATATCCCTCGGCACCGTGAATCAGTTAGTCCACATGAAAAACTATAGTTTTATACGCAGCGAAAATACATAGTTAAGGTAAGTTGACATCCTACATGTGTGGAATCGCCCTCAAAGGATCTCTCATGGAATGCAGGACTCTAGGTGACGCATAATATATGGAAAATAGCTTTTTACGTACTCGAGAAATAGTGTGTTAGGGTTTAAAATCATGACATGCATGAGATACATATACTATTACTTTTAGGGTTTAACATATCTAACGTGCAACTTAGCATAAAACATTCACAGAAGCAAGTAAACAACCGCCAAAAAGGCAAAACTAGCAGTATTCAGTTCATAGTACATCACTAAAAGTAACCCATCAGTGGGCGTCAACAACCTGACACAAACCCACTGGTGAGTGTGTATGTCTGTACAAAAAGAAGAAAAACTACCTCGCCAAAACGAGGAACAGCAACCTCAGCGGCCACAAGCAAGCGCCACCAAAAGAACACTAGCCGCTCAATCGGCTATCACCTGGACCTGAGGCATTCTAAAGAAAGAATACCTCAGCAAGTATATAAGAAACAAAAATGGAGCATTTCATCAAAAGTAATACACTGCCCAAGGCAGGATCAGATGCACCAAGTGCTAGAGATACCAACATTTCCTGCTAAAACCTGCAGGAGCAATAAGGCAAACATCTGCCAACATACCAAAGAAATGAAAAGTCATAATTTGTGACTTATTAGCAGTTGTAAAGTCCTTACTCAAGGGTTCAACGGTGGCAGCCCCTAAGGTGGAACATACCAACAAAAAACATAGCTTATATCGGGGCCAAAAGGTGCTCTCTACACCATAAAACAACCAACCCATTATCCGGGGCCAAAAGGTTCCCACCAGGCTCCACACCACACCACCCCTTACAGAGCCACCAGACAAACCACATGTCATACTTCACGATTCGACTGTCAAAACACACCCAAACACACCAACAATCCGAACTACCGACGTAACCACAAATCTAGAAGTTCATCCTAAGCGAGTACGCAATATATTCTAATTTCCTATGTTCATATGTCTACCTTCAGCCATGATTTGGACACAAAATGAATAACCCTAACCTCAACTACACAATAACCATAAAAGATGAAAGTAAAGGAAAACTTGGCAAGGGCAAAAACACCACTTGCCTTAACCTTCAAGCACAACAACCGCTATCACAGCTTTAGCACAAACCTGAGGTGAACAACATAGGAGAAGAAAAACTCAGAAATTTAACAACCCCTCGTTTCTCCAATAATCCAAGAGCAAAGAAACGTTACCTAAGGAGCAAATCCAGAGTAGCTGGTCCCTCTTCCTTTCTTTCTCTTGTACTCACCATCTTTGGAAATGGGGAATGATAAGAAGAAGAAGAAGAAGAAGAATGCAAACAAAATGGAAGGAGAAAGACTTAATGTCGGCCTTATTCCCAGGGACGAGGTTTGGTCCCTTGGATTAAAACAATAAAGAAATTGAACGGCAGCAAAATTTGCTGAAATTTCACATTTCGGCCCTGACACGCCCTGTGACACGCCCGTGTCACAGGTCGTGTCACTTAAGCGGTAGGCAACCGCCTCACATCCAAACAGTACACGGCCTGTGACATGGGCGTGTCACATGCCGCGTCACTGGACACGCCTACCCACACGGCCGTGTCATTGGTCGTGACACAGCACACATCACCCAGCCAAACAACCCGAGCAGGACACGACCTTGGAACACGCCCGTGTCCCAAGCCGTGTTACCCCTACTCGACCTACGTCGAGCGGACTTCGTCGAGCGAAGTTCATCGACCAGCGGGACACGCCCTGTGACACGCCCGTGTCACGGGACGTGTACCCCTCCTCTCGACACTCGATATTCGTCGAGTGAACTTCGTCGACCACGCGGGACACGCCCTGTGACACTCTCGTGTCACATGCTGTGTACACCGACACGCCCTGGGACATGCCCGTATCACATGCCGTGTACCCCGACATGCCCTGGGACACGCCTGTGTCCCAGGCCGTGTCACCCAAATTTGCATAGTTCCAGGTTTTGAACTCTTACACCTCTCCCCTGCTACAATAAACTGCAGCCATAAGTTTACACCTAGGGAGGAAACCAACAACCAATATAGCATAACTTCATATTCATATGTTATAACTATGGAATCTTGCAAACAGGCTATCAAACAAGCCACTAAAGGCCAAAAGAGCGAAGATTACGCTCTAACAACAGCAAAGGCCAAACTGATGCCAACGTAACGCCAAACAAACTGACACATTGGCCATAAAAAAACCGGGGCGTTACTGTTGAAACCAAAAATCGGTCTCCTGTGGAGTTCGACACATGGGGAAGGGGTGACCGCGCACCTACTACCCTCAAGCGAACGATCTAGGCACAAGACTAGGAGCACGAGGGACAGACCCAAGGTCTCAGCGTGGAGGACCCGCCGCATACCCGGAAGAGTAACAAACACTTCCCCTCCCAAGCCAAGGGCTGAGCTAAGACACCTTCAGAGGGCTCTCTTGGCTGACCGGAACATCCAAGGAGGATCTCGAGATCCACTCCCAAACTAGAGATGTCACCTCGGGTCTATGTAAAATATTCCCCGCCCGCCTTACTATTGGCGCAAAACCGTCCAGCAGCCCTACTCTACGCAGCCCCAATTGGGCCGCTAATAGCGGAACTCCGCTACTCTGAAAGGATGACAACGGGCCATCAGGGGCTTCCCGGCATCTATACCTCGGGGCCCACACGAGGGAAGCGGTTCACGAACACACCGCTTGCTCAAGACAGGAGGAGTAAACTGTATTCACAGAGCATCACAGATATGAAAAAATATTACAGGAATATAAATTACATACTCAACACGCATGCCGGCAATATAAACAAAAAGGCCTTCGAGGGCCGGCACAAGCTCGGGCTTAAGCCCGCTACTCCCGCCTGGTACTGCAACACCTGTACGCCAACGTCTCGACGAGCGACGGCCAACTAGTCATCGATCGGCTAATATAAGCGGGTCAAACATATTGCGCACACCCCTTTTTGGGGGGTACGGAGCGCATTCCCTGCAAGCGGCTAAATAAACAACTTCCTCAGAGTCTTCTCCGGGAACCCCAGAACATCACCAATCCGGCTCACACGTCCGGATGGGCTTCACACAGTATGCCTAAACTCGTACTCACGCTTCCGGGCACTAATGCAATTAACTGCGGGGACGTACACGTCAACCCGTCGGAAAGCTCCCTTCCCCCCACCCGTTGGTGGAGAGGGGCTTCCATGCGAATATGTAAACTGAAGGCTTCACCTGCCCAAGTTGAAACATCGTTACCCTTGTCGCGTGCTTGGCGGCGGGGGCGGGAGAGGAGCTCCGGGTCGATTCTGCTGCGTGCGGCCGCGTCGGCGGTCGATCTCCACTCTAGGCCGAGCCTTGCTCCAGGCCGAGCCTCGCTCCAGGCCGAGCCTCGCTCCAGGCCGAGCCTCGCTCCAGGCCGAGCCTCGCTCCAGGCCGAGCCTCGCTCCAGGCCGAGCTTGCCGCCGGGAGAAGGGGAGGTCGAGGTGTGCTGCTCCAGGTCGGGAAAAATAGTGGATCGGTCGGGGTGCTCCAGGCGGCTGGAAAAAGAGGGAGATCGGGGTGGTCGTGTCCTGCTTTACCGGTGGCCGGAGAGAGGGAGAGAGGTGGTCGGGCTGCCGCTCCAAGCCGGGAAAAAGCAAAGGGCGGGGGGGGGGGCTGGGTGCTCTAGGCGGCCGGAGGGAGAGGGAGCGGCGCGGGTTGGGTTGCTCCAGGCGGCCGGAAGAGAGGGATAGAGGGGGCGGGCTACCGCTCCAAGCCAGGAAAAAGCAAAGGGCGGGGGGGGGGGGGGGCTGGGTGCTCCAGGCGGCCGGAGGGAGAGGGAGAGGCGCGGGTCGGGTTGCTCCAGGCGGCCGGAAGAGAGGGAGAGAGGGGGCGGGCTGCCGCTCCAGCTGAACCCTAATCCTGCCGTCTCCCCCCGATACCTGCTGCCTTTTTTTCTCTTATCCCCCACATAACATATATATATATAATATATTATCTCTATTATCATATAATGTATATATATATATATATATATATATATATATATATATATATATATAAATCATAAAGCTATGCGCATAAAACCTCCGCGCGCACGCACGAGGACCCGCACGTCTTCGAACGGGGTCGCACCAACTCGTCGCCCATAACACGCCCCTAGGCTGATTTTTTGGGGAGGGTCCCACTCGCCCGGCTACGGGGTTGTACACAATCCCTGATCTTTTCGAGCTTGGCACAAACTCGGAAAGAATCATCCAACCCAACGTATCCGGCGAGTGGGAGCCGACCAAAAAAAATCTTGAGAGAAACTGAAATCTGCGCTTGGAGCATCAATCTCTCCATGACCTTTCTGAACCTTTTGAATCACTCGATACCCTTTGGCTCACTGCTATTGAATTGCTCTTATACCATTACTTACAACGAGTATATAATTTCTCGCCATATCGTGAAACAACAAAGCCATATATTTTGTACCCTATTGTACACGCGGAGCTAATCCTTTCACCTCAGGTGTGCCGACAGCCCTGCCAGCTAATGAGAGCCTGACAGTGAGTCTACCAGGGGCCGAGCAGCACTCGGGGTCCCTTACCCCCCAGGCGAGCCTACGGACCTGCCAGCTAGTAGGAGCCAGGCAGCGGGTCTACCCGGGGCCGAGCATCACTCGGGGTCCTGCAAAAAACTCTACAAGAACCGACCCTTTCCCATCAGGTGTGCCTACAGCCCTGCCAGCTAATGAGAGCCTGACAGCGAGTCTACCCGGGGTCCGCTACTACCGTCATCGAGTGACTTCCGGCCCTGCCAGCTAGGTGAGAGCCTGACAGCGGGATCTGCTCGAGGCCCACAGATGACACCGAGTGACTTCCGGCCCTGCCAGCTAGGTGAGAGCCTGACAGCGGGATCTGCTCGGGGTCTACTACTACCGCCATCGAGTGACTTCCGGCCCTGCCAGCTAGGTGAGAGCCTGACAGCGGGATCTGCTCGAGGCCCACGGATGACACCGAGTGACTTCCGGCCCTGCCAGCTAGGTGAGAGCCTGACAGCGGGATCTGCTCGGGGTCCACTACTACCGCCATCGAGTGACTTCCGGCCCTGCCAGCTAGGTGAGAGCCTGACAGCGGGATCTGCTCGAGGCCCACGGATGACACCGAGTGACTTCCGGCCCTGCCAGCTAGGTGAGAGCCTGACAGCGGGATCTGCTCAGGGTCCACTACTACTTGAGGACTTGACTTTGCTCGAGGTGGAGACATCCTGTTTACTTAAGAGGTGCTGGAGAGTTAATTGCACCGATGCTTTTACAAATGGAGAACGCATAATTTTCACAAGAGAGACGATCTGGAAGTCGTCAAATCGGGAAGCTGGCGTCCGAGCCTGTTCCTAATAATTCCTCCAATCGGAAGAGAGATGCAATCGGGGGGACATAGGCCGACGTGCAGGGGGGGAGCTGATCTCGGCTGTCAGTGCAGAGGCTCGGTCTTACAATAGCGCTTAGAGTCGCGAGGCATCGTCCCATCATCCGAACTGGGCTATTTAGAAGGAACAGGTCGACGACTCGTATCCTGATCTAATGACAAAGATCACTTTCCGCCATGTCACTTGTGATTGCTTGGAGAGATCGGCCCTTTATCAAATCTGGGAGGTTAGCGTCTAGGCTCGTTCCTGATAATTCCTCTAGTTGGAGGAGAGGTGCGATCGGGAGGACATAGGCTGACGTGCAAGGCGGGAGCTGATCTCGGCCGTCAGTGCAGAGGCTCGGTCTTACAATAGCGCTTAAAGTCCCGCGACACCGTCCCATCGTCCGAACTAGGCTATTTAAAAGGAACAGGTTGGACGTTTGGCTTCCGGAGTCGATCGCGAGGCTAACCCTTGAGGCCCTCGGAAGCTCGAGGCGAATTGGTAATAAAGAGAAAACTTGACCGCTACTGAATTACAAGGAAGAGATAACATATTACCGCTAGGGAGGGAACCCTTTCCGGTCACCCCGGCTCCTAATGCCTCTCAGCTGCTCTCTTACTCGATCTTGAAGACAATAACCTCCAGGTTTCTCGTTGATGTAACAAGTGGGGATACATGAGTTTCCATAGGTAGAAGCGCTTCAAATAGGTGCAAGTCTTACTCCAAATGCTATGGGATTCAAACAACAACTATGGGAGGGGACAACTCTGAGTATGAGGACCTTACACACAAAGCATCAACGCATGACCCTGGTCGTCACCTGGTTCCACTTCTATAGCCATGATGTTCGCCTGAGTTCTTCTGTGCTGGTCACTCTCCACGCTCACCGCACCAAAATGTTGAAACCAAAAATCGGTCTCCTGTGGAGTTCGACCCTTGGGGAAGGGGTGACCGCGCACCTACTACCCTCAAGCGAACGATCTAGGCACAAGACTAGGAACACGAGGGACAGACCCAAGGTCTCAGCGTGGAGGACCCGCCGCATACCCGGAAGACTAACAAACTCTTCCCATCCCAAGCCAAGGGCTGAGCTAAGGCACCTTCGGAGGGCTCTCTTGGCCGACCGGAACATCCAAGGAGGATCTCGAGATCCACTCCCAAAGTAGAGGTGCCACCTCGGGTCTATGTAAAATATTCCCCGCCCGCCTTACTATTGGCGCAAAACCGTCCAGCAGCCCTACTCTACGCAGCCCCAATTGGGCCGCTAATAGCGGAACTCCGCTACTCTGAAAGGATGACAACGGGCCATCAGGGGCTTCCCGACATCTATACCTCGGGGCCCACACGGGGGGAGCGGTTCACGAACACACCGCTCGCCCAAGACAGGAGGAGTAAACTGTATTCACAGAGCATAACAGATATGAAAAAATATTACACGAATATAAATTCCATACTCACCACGCAGGCCGGCAATATAAACAAAAAGGCCTTCGAGGGCCGGCACAAGCTTGGGCTTAAGCCCGCTACTCCCCGCCTGGTACTGCAACACCTGTACGCCAACGTCTCGACGAGCGGCGTCCAACTAGTCATCGGTCGGCTAATATAAGCAGGCCAAACATATTGCGCACACCCCCTTTTTGGGGGGTACGGAGCGCATTCCCTGCAAGCGGCTAAATAAATAACTTCCTCGGAGTCTTCTCCGGGAACCCCAGAACATCATCAATCCGGCTCACACGTCCGAATGGGCTTCACACAGCATGTCTAAACCCGTACTCACGCTTCCGGGCACTAATGCAATTAACTGCGGGGATGTACACGTCAACCCGTCGGAAAGCTCCCTTCCCCCCACCCATTGGTGGAGAGGGGCTTCCATGCGAATATGTAAACTGAATGCTTCACCTGCCCAAGTTGAAACATCGTTACCCTTGTCGTGTGCTTGGCGGCGGGGGCGGGAGAGGAGCTCCGGGTCGATTCTGCTGCGTGCGGCCGCGTCGGCGGTCGATCTCCACTCTAGGCCGAGCCTTGCTCCAGGCCGAGCCTCGCTCCAGGCCGAGCCTCTCTCCAGGCCGAGCCTCGCTCCAGGACGAGCTTGCCGCCGGGAGAAGGGGAGGTCGAGGTGTGCTGCTCCAGGTCGGGAAAAATAGTGGATCGGCCGGGGTGCTCCATGCGGCTGGAAAAAGAGGGAGATCGGGGTGGTCGTGCCCTGCTTTACCGGTGGCCGGAGAGAGGGAGAGAGGTGGTCGGGCTGCCGCTCCAAGCCGGGAAAAAGCAAAGGGCGGGGGGGCCTGGGTGCTCCAGGCGGCCGGAGGGAGAGGGAGCGGCGCGGGTCGGGTTGCTCCAGGCGGCCGGAAGAGAGGGAGAGAGGGGGCGGGCTGCCGCTCCAAGCCAGGAAAAAGCAAAGGGTGGGGGGGCCTGGGTGCTCCAGGCGGCCGGAGGGAGAGGGAGCGGCGCGGGTCGGGTTGCTCCAGGCGGCCGGAAGAGAGGGAGAGAGGGGGCGGGCTGCCGCTCCAGCCGAACCCTAATCCTGTCGTCTCCCCCCGATACCTGCTGCCCTTTTTTCTCTTATCCCCCCACATAACATATATATATATATATATATATATATATATATATATATATAATATATTATCTCTATTATCATATAATGTATAATATATATATATATATATATATATATATATATATATATATATATATATATATATATATATATATCATAAAGCTATGCGCATAAAACCTCCGCGGGCACGCACGAGTACCCGCACGTCTTCGAATGGGGTCGCACCAACTCGTCGCCCATAACACGCCCCTATGCTGATTTTTTGGGGAGGGTCTCACTCGCCCGGCTACGGGGTTGTACAATTACACCCGACGCCATATACCACAGACAGTCGGAAAGGTTACATAAGAATATTCAAACTATCTGTTGAAGCCAAAATTGACCTCTGTGGAGTTCGGGGTCCCTAGAAAGGGGTGACCTCACACCTACTACACCCGGAGGAACGTCACGGACCAAAGATCAAGAAGCTAGAAACAGACTCTCGGCTCTAGCGCGGAGGTCACACCTCACACCCGGAAGGCTACCTAAGCACTTCCCCTCCCTAGCCAATGCTCGAGCTAGGGTGCCTTGGAGGAGCTCTCTCTACTCTACCAAGAAGAAGCTAAGGGAGGAGGAAGCAAGCCAAAAGTCCCCTCCAAAGGCACCCAAGGGGGTCTATTTATAGTTTTTCCAAGTCCTGGGGGTAAAATGACCAAAACACCCTTACGCCCAACATACCTTGGGCCAATAGGAAACACCCACACCGGGGGGCAGAGGGGTAAAAACACCCCCAGGGGCACAGCGGTAAAAGCACGCCGCCAACACCCGCCCCAAACACCCGAGGCGGTTCCAGGCCGCCGGGCAGGCCGCTTGGGCGAGACCAGGCCGCCCGGGCGAGAGCCAGGCCGCGGCCATCTCGCCCGCGAGCAGGCCGCCCGGGCGAGAGCCAGGCCGCGACCGTCTCGCCCGCGAGCAGACCGCCCGGGCGAGAGCCAGGCCGTGGCCGTCTCGCCCGCGAGCAGGCCGCCCGGGCGAGAGCCAGGCCGCGGCCGTCTCGCCCGCAAGCAGGCCGCCCGGGCGAGAGCCAGGCCGCGGCCGTCTCGCCCGCGAGGAGGTCGCCCGGGCGAGAGCCAGGTCGCGGCCGTCTCACCCGCGAGCAGGCCGCCCGGGCGAGAGCCAGGCCGCGGCCGTCTCGCCTGCCCCTACCTCGGACTCAATAGGCCGGGGCCGATGCTAGCCAATTGCCGCACCCGCCCCCCAACAAAGGAGCCATCGGGGGAGACCAATTTTTCCTCCCCATAATAGTATATTTCCAAGCTAGAGCCAAAATTGGCCACCGAGAGTGCAAAATCTCCAAAAAGCTTAAAAACGTGTTTGCCTTGTTTTGGGCCCACTCTTCGCGAATACGAGGTTGTACACAATCCCCGCTCTTTTCGAGATTGTCACAAGCTCGGAAAGAAACATCCAACCCGACGTATTCGCAGAGTGTAACTTCCCCGCGGGGTCAACCTGCCATGCCAGCTATGGGAGCCGGGGTGGCGAGACCTCCTCTGGGTGAAAACACTTAGCCTCCCCGAGGGGTCAACCTGTCACGCCAGCTAATGGGAGCCTGAATGACAAGACGACCTCGGGGTGAAAACACTTAGCCTCCCCGAGTGGTCAACCTGTCACACCAACTAATGGGAGCCTGTGTGACGAGACGGCCTCGGGGTGAATCATCGGAGCAAAGGGACTTCGGCTCCCACGAGAGGTACCACCGGCCCTGCCAGCTAGGGAGAGCCTGACAGCGGGACCGTCTCGGAGCGAAGGGGGACTTCGACTCCCATGAGAGGTACCACCGACCCTGCCAGCTAGTGAGAGCCTGGCAGCGGGACCGTCTCGGAGCAAAGGGGACTTACTCTCCCCGAGGCACATTCGACCCAACCAGCTAGTGGAAGCCTGGCTGAGGAGATCCTCTCAGGGGTGGGGCTTGATCTCCCCGAGACACATTCGACCCAACTAGCTAGTGGGAGCCTAGCTGAGGAGATCCTCTCGGGGGTGGGGCTTGATCTTCCCGAGGCACATTCAACCCAACCAGCTAGTGGGAGCCTGGCTGAGGAGATCCTCTCGGGGGTGGGGACTTGATCTCCCTGAGGCACATTCGACCCAACCAGCTAGTGGGAGCCTGGCTGAGGAGATCCTCTCGGGGGTGAAGCTTGATCTTCTCGAGGTACATTCGACCCAACCAGCTAGTGGGAGCCTGACTGAGGAGATCCTCTCGGGGGTAGGAACTTGATCTCCCCGCGGCACATTCGACCTAACCAGCTAGTGGGAGCCTGACCGAGGAGATCCTCTCGGGGGTGGGGACTTGATCTCCCCGAGACACATTCGACCCAACCAGCTAGTGGGAGCCTAACTGAGGAGATCCTCTCGGGAGTGGGGCTTGATCTCCACGAGGCACATTCGACCCAACCAGCTAGTAGGAGCTTGGCTGAGGAGATCTTCTCGGGGGTGGGGCTTGATCTCCCCGAGACACATTCGACCCAACCAGCTAGTGGGAGCCTGGCTGAGGAGATCCTCTCGGGGGTGGGGACTTGATCTCCCCGAGGCACATTCGACCCAACCAGCTAGTGGGAGCCTGGCTGAGGAGATCCTCTCGGGGGTGGGGACTTGATCTCCCCGAGGCACATTCGACCCAACCAGCTAGTGGGAGTCTGACTGAGGATATCCTCTCGGGGGTGGGGACTTGATCTCCCTGAGGCACATTTGACCCAACCAGCTAGTGGGAGCCTGGCTGAGGAGATCCTCTCGGGGGTGGGGAACCAGGCGTGTCACTTGAACTCTACCAAATCCAACATCCTCAAACGGGGAAAAAGATGGGTTACATGACCCCCCGACTCAGCTGGTCGGGGGCTGGACTTATTACAACATAAGAAACATACATGACTCAGCCGGGGCGAGGTTTCCTCAGGGGGTCTGGGCATGATCGTCGTCATCCTTCCCCTCGGAGACCTCCATCTTGCTCAAGCTCTCCATGATCCTCTCCATCTCCTCCGCCCTCGCCAACCAAGAGATGGTGTTGACGGCCGTGACGTAGCACTGCCTTGCCATCCTGGAGTCTCCCTTGACTCTGACCTGGATCCCTCCTGAGCTGAACTTGAGGCATTGGTGGAAAGAAGACGGCACGCAACGGAAGGCGCTGATGAGGGGCCTTCCAAAGATGGCGTTGTAGCTGCTTGGAGCATCAACAATGACGAACCGGCAGTTCCTTGAAGCCCCTCCCAACTTTACTTGGAGTCCTACTCCACCTTCGACCTCCTTCCTTTCTCCTGAAAATCCGAACAGGGGTCCATCCGAGGCCAACACCCTCCTTGACTCTACCTTCATCTCGTCAAACGCCTTCTTGAAAACGACGTTGACAGAGCTCCCGTTGTCAACCAAGATCCGGGAGACGGTGTAGCCCTTGATGGACGTCTGGATGACCAGCGCATCGCAGAATGGATCCTCATGATCCGGCAGGTCCTTCACCGAGAAGGTGAGCTTTTCCTCTGGGGGCGGGGTCTGGGAGGTTGAGGCGACGCTCCCTCGGTACATGATATGGAGGCTTGCCTTCCGAGTGGCCTCAACCCCCACTCCACCGTGGATCACTCATATACCACCTCGGGTTCCCACATCGACCCGGTCCTCACACACATCATCGCCCCCTTCTCTGGGTAGAACCTCTTCAACCCGCACTAGCGGCTGCGGCTGGGCAGGGCCTCTCGCCCCCCTCACTTCCAGGAACTCGGGGCAGGTAGCTGTGGCGTGCCCCTCCACCTGGTGGAAGTCACAGTACGGTAGCGCTCCTCCCCTTCTTCAGCGGGCTGGGTGTTCTCTCCTGCTACCTCTTCCTCTCCTGATCGCCAAGGCATGTTGTGGCGGGGGTAAGAGCTGCCTTGGGGCTTGCCTCTGGAAGTTATACCTCCCTTGGCCTCCCTGAAAATTTCCCCCTCCTTGGATTAGGGCTCTTCTTGGACCTTGGGCAGGTCCTCCCTGCTGCCTCCAGCCTGGCTCTGGACCCTCCTGAGCTCTCCGCTCCTCTCTCCTTCTTCCATCCTAATGTCTCGAGCCACCTTGCTCCTTTGGCTCCGTTTCTGTTAGCTCTACCAACTTCCTGAAAAATGTCGGGTTGGCTGTCTTCATGACTATCTCCTCAGCCGCCCTTTCCATTAGCTCCTCGAAGGAAAGGGGGGTCATCCGGGTCAAGCTCATCTTGAAGAAGCCCTCCTTCAGCCCAACGGTGAAGGCCATCTGGAGAGCATACCCTGACATCTCCTGGACCTCCAGGATCTCCTCCTGGAACCTGTCAACATAACGGGCCAACGACTCCTCAGCCCCCTGTCTTATCAGGAAGATGGACTCGGGACTCCTCTTCCGCTTATTGGAGGTGGAGAAGCGAAGCTGAAAGCTCCGGCTCAAGTCCTCTAACCTATAGATCGACCTCAAAGGGAGTTGATGGAACCAGTCCCTTGCCTTCTCCTTCAACGTGATCGCAAAGAGGCGACACTTGAAGGCGTCCGTCATCGGCCTGATGGAGACGGCATCCTCGAACCACTGCAGATGTTGGACGGGGTCATCCTTCCCGGTATAGTAAGCCATGTCTGGCTCTCTGAACCCCTCGGGAACGGGAGCTGAGATGATCAGCTCACTGAAGGGTGACCCCCTAAGGGGTGGTCTCGTCACTTCTACTCGCGCGACCTACTCGCCTGGGAGGTTGGCACTCGCCGGGCTGGAGAACAGCTCCCGGCCGGAGAGATCTCGCTCGACCCCATCTCTCATCCTCTCCTTCCCTGGCCTTCTTCCTGGTGCACTTCCTTCTCCCCCCGCTGGGGTCATCTCGCCTAGACCCCTAGGAGTCGACTCGTCGAGGGGGGGGGGGAGCTAGCTCCTGGGGGGTCAAGGTGGAGCTGCCACCTGAGGAGCAATGCTCCGCAACATCTCCATGATGTCTTGGATGGAGGCCATGAACTCTTGCCTCCCACAAAGGGTCCTAGGCTGGGGAGCTCGCCGAGATCATCACTACCTCCCTGACCTCCCGTCATGACACTCTCCCGAGATCTTCTATGTTGGTCACTCTCCACGCTCACCGCACCAAAGTTTTGAAGCCAAAATTGACCTCTGTGGAGTTCGGGGTCCCTAGAAAGGGGTGACCTCACACCTACTACAACCGGAGGAACGTCACGGACCAAAGATCAAGAAGCTAGAAACAGACCATCGGCTCTAGTGCGGAGGTCCCACCTCACACCCGGAAGGCTACCTGAGCACTTTCCCTCCCTAGCCAATGCTCGAGCTAGGGTGCCTTGGAGGAGCTCTCTCTACTCTACCAAGAAGAAGCTAAGGGAGGAGGAAGCAAGCCAAAAGTCCCCTCCAAAGGCACCCAAGGGGTCTATTTATAATTTTTCCAAGTCCTGGGGGTAAAATGACCAAAACACCCTTACGCCCAACATACCTTGGGCCAATATGAAACACCCGCACCGGGGGCAGAGGGGTAAAAACACCCCCAGGGGCACATCGGTAAAAACACGCCGCCAACACCCGCCCCAAACACCCGAGGCGGTTCCAGGCCGCCGGGCAGGCCGCTCGGGCGAGAGCCAGGCCGCGGCCGTCTCGCCCGCGAGCAGGCCGCCCGGGAGAGAGGCAGGCCGCGGCCGTCTCGCCCGCGAGCAGGCTGCCCGGGCGAGAGCCAGGCCGCGGCCGTCTCGCCCGCGAGCAGGCCGCCCGGGCGAGAGCCAGGCCGCGGCCGTCTCGCCTGCCCCTACCTCGGACTCAACAGGCCGGGGCGGGTGCTAGCCAACTTGCCGCACCCGCTCCCCAACAAAAGGAGCCATCGGGGGAGGCCAATTTTTTACTCCCCCTAATAGTATATTTCCAAGCTAGAGTCAAAATTGGCCACCAAGAGTGCAAAATCTCCAAAAAGCTTAAAAACGTGTTTGCCTTGTTTTGTGCCCACTCTTCGCGAATACGGGGTTGTACACTATCCAATTAAGACTACTCGTCCTACACAGAGCATTCTAGTGGAAACTTTTAAAAGTTGAAAGAACCCAAAACTTAAATCCAATAATCATGAATGTCCACAACCACACCACTGGAATGAAAACCAAATACACTGAAAGGGTACACGGCCTTATGGCCTTACAGATGTTCACTTAACAAAGTAGTGTCTTATATACGTTGGCTCGCAGGCCGGCCACACATGACAAAAATAAAAACAACTATTATTTACGACCTTCGAGGGCCAGCACAGCAATATGGGTTCCAACCTGCTATCTAGCACTCGGCTCCGCAGCACCTGCAAGTAACATTCCACCGCACGGTGGCAAACAAAGCAACGGTCAGCCAAAGCCGACCAAATTATAACGACCTCGCCCCTTACTCGGGACGGAGGTGCTCCTTCCCTGCATATCATTAGCCCAGTAAAACAATAAAACGCAATTATACTACGCCACAGGTGTAGGCTCGCACGACCAAACACCTCGTGCACTCAGGGCACATTAACGGTGAATCATGACACTTCAACGTCTTCACCACCATCCCAAAGATGGCAACCACTTGAGCATTTAGCCTTTTTGACCACCGTCTAAGGCTCCCAACTATGCCAGCGGCCAGTCCCCTTTTCGGGTCTCTCGCACCGAACCACATAGCCTAAGTCCAATTCCACTTGCATGTTACTCACACCACGTAGTCACTTTAAGACGTATGCACGAGCCAAGCTTCTCTCGGATCCCAAAACTTTTCCAAACAATCACATAACCCAGTTATGTTCAAGGCCGATTCCCTGACCGTCAAGTTAGCAGAACACGTTTCTGCTCAGTTTTCCGGGTGCGCCTTGGAGTTAATCCCCAAGGATCCCTGTTGCAATCTACCGCGTAGAAACCCGAAAAAAAACCAAAGCACGGAGTCTTCTCCGGCAAAACATATCAAATGCAACATCACCGATCCAGACAATACACGTCCGGGTAGGCTTCACACACAATGCCTATGCCCGTACTTCGATTCCAGACTATATATGCAACACAAGGGGGATTATTCACATCAACCCCAAGGAATACAATGCACTCACCGCACACTCGCGGGAGCGGGTTTCCCTATACAAAAAGGAAGAGAGCTTCACATGCTCAAGTAGAGAATCGTTACCCTTGTAGTCTGCTTTGGCGCCATGGAAAAACTACACGGATAGAAGTCTTCGCAACGACCTTTCCTCCACGGATCCGCTCTCGGTTCTCCAAACGGTGCTCCGATGCTCCGCCGGCGGCCGGAATCCTCCTCCTTCTTCCTCCTCTCTCTAACTCCTTGGAAAGAGAATGGCTTGGAGAAAATGAAGAGTTAACTACCCCATTCCCAGCCTTAATAGAGCAGGAAACCGTATGAGCCCTTGGATCTCAATTAAAGAAAACGAACGCTTCAGATCTGCACAAAATTCCCCAGACCTGGGCCGAACACGGCCTCGCACACGACCGTGTTACAGGTCGTGTGCCTTGATCGAGGCACGATCGTCGAACGAAGAAAAGACACACGGGCAAAACCACGCACGTGTCTCACCTGACACGCCCGTGTCGGGTCCACGACACGCCCGTGACCAGGGCGTGTCACATATAACCGCCACGACAACGGACACGACCCAACTGAACACGGGTAGGTACATGGGTATGAACACGCCCGTGTCACTCGACAATCATCGATCATCGAACGCAGAGGGTCACTCGACAATCGTCGAGCGCCGTTCGACGATCGTCGAACGCAGGGGGACACGCCCTCCCGACCCGCCCGTGTCTCCTGGCGTGTTCCTCCTGAACACTTTTCGTCGAACTCAATCGACTTTCAGGAACACGGGTACAGACACGGTTGGGCACACGCCCGTGTCAAATGACACGCCCGTGTCATTCAGCCGTGTTTCTAGCCGTGTCCTTCTCGGGATGAAAATGGCCAGCCAGACACGGCCTTGGACATGCCCGTGTCCTAGGCTGTGTACCCTTATACAGGCACCAAAAACCCCTTTTTACGCGATCATCTCAAATACATTTTTCGCGGCGTTACACATAACATTACCTTTCATAGTTGATCACGTCGACTTTTCATATTTTGAAAGCGTTTGATGATAGTCCCGTTATCAATACTTTTGAATATATTTCTTTCAATATATGTAACCAAGCAATCATTCATCATTGAGTCTCTCATCCGATTACGCAGACGATTTTTCACGATATTCATTGCAGAAAATGCCCTCTTAACTGTAGTTGTTGCAACTGGTAAAACCAATGATAATTTTAGGAGCAAATAAACTAAAGGATATAAAATATACTTCTTTTTCTCAACCATCTTTACTGTAAGACCGCCAATTCCATTTACTTGTGTAAAATCACTATTAGCCCGAACATCATAAATATAAGTTTTCAACTAACAATTCAGTTCCATAATATCTAAATTTGAAAATTCGGATTGATAAAACTCAGCAAGTCGTCTTAATTTTTGTTTATCAAATGCAGAAAATGAATTATTCGGACTCAAACATGCAACACAAAGAAGTAGTTCTGTATTTCTCTCAGTAAATCGGCTATTCAATTCTTGAAGTTGCATATCTATCACATTGTAAAATATCTCAACTCGATAATGATGTAAATTTGTCATTTCTTGAACCCTTCTTCTTGATCGGCCTCTTGCAACATATAGAGTATTCATATCTGGAATGCTAATTTTGTAATTATTACAGAATAAAGAAACTTCATCAAATAATTCTGTTCAACCTTTATCTCGTTTATCCTGCAACCTTTGTTTAGAAATTTGCACTAAATGCATGACATTACAAATATCTTGGTCTTTACGTTGCAATGTCTGTGATAGACTATTTGTTATTCCCAATATATCTTCCATCAAAAATAAAATAATTATGAAATCAAATAATTGTAGTGAATCTAATAATGAAAAGGTCGTTGTTTTATGATCAGAACTTGAATGTGGATCTTTTTCAACAATCTCGAGAACATTGATAATGGAGGAAAACATCACAATTATGTTAAGCAATGAACCATAATGTGATCCCCACCTAGTATCACCTGATCTTTTTAAAGCCTTTTCTTGGTTTAAATCAGTATCACTTAAAACTTCACTTTTTTGCAAACCTTCAACAATCTTAACAAATTGAGACTCGCGTAAAAGTTCTTGATGCTTACATGAGACATTGATTATATTGGTCAAAGTGACAGCCAATTCAAAAAGCCAAGCAACTTGAACATGATTTTTTGCAACTGCTACTAACGCTAATTGAAGTTGATGTGCAAAACAATGAACATAATATGCAGATGAGTTCTCTTTCATAATTAGAGTTTTAAGTCCATTAAACTCCCCTCGCATATTACTTACATTATCATATCCTTGTCCTCGTAATTTTGAAATGCTGAATCCATGATATAAAAAGAATTCTTCTAATTTTGCTTTGAGAGAATGAGCTGATGTATCCGTTACATGCATAATTCCAAGAAAGCGTTCAATTACCTGCCCTTCACTGTTAACATAGCGCAAAGCAATAGTCATTTGCTCTTTAGTAGATATATCTCGTGACTCATCTATCAGTATAGAAAAAAAGCATCTCCAATATCCATTTTAATACAATTTATTGTCTCAACTGTCATTGCATTGATAATATCTTTTTGAATTTCAGGAGCAGTTAACTTGTTATTTTCTGGCGTGTTATGCAAAATCACTTTTTTCACCTCTTCATTATGATCTTCAAGAAATCTTAAAAGCTCGATAAAATTTCCTCGATTTGTTGAAGAATCTGATTCATCATTACCACGTAATGCTAGGCCTTGTTGTATTAAAAATCGAATCCAATCAACTGATGTAGTTAGATGTATTTTAAGCTCTTGTCTAGCGAGATCCGATTGTTTAAGAAACTGGACCTCAATATGCTGACCTGATTTCATTAAGTTAGTGAACATCACTGCAACCTAATTGTGAATACTATTGTGACCTCCAACATGTTCTCGAAGTCTACTTAAAGCATCTTTCCAATTTCTAAAACCGTCAACAATAAATGAATCTCCCCTGATTGTTGACCCATTTCAGACTTAAAAAGATAACAAAATATACAAAATGTCGCGTCTTTTGCTATGCTATATTCCAACCAAGAAGGAAATTGCTCAAACCATGCATAATTGAATCTTGTAGCTGTATTCCTAAACATTGTTTGTGGAAAATGATGATGTTGTGATTGATATGGCCCTTTCAATATATATTTTCTTCTAATTTCATCTCTATCATTAACATTATAATCTGATAATCTAACTCGTAACCCTGGATCGGCTATTATGTTGTCCAGATTAGTTTCAATCAGATCCCTCTTTGAATTTGATTCCAAATCATCTTGACAAATTTGTTTTTTCTTAAGAGCTGATTCAAAAATTGGAAGTTTCTTAAAAAACTTTTCCATCTTTGTAATTAAAAAACCCCTTTCAGTGTGCTCGTTGTGATCGGATTCCCTATACAATGATCATAGCCCGTAACAATTAGCTCAAACGTCTACACAATGAAAATGATGGGCAAGAGAGAAACACTTGCCCAAATGAAGGTTCGCTAAGCCTCTTTAGATCTCCCAAGGGCTATAAAACCAATGTTCGATCAAGCGAAAGGGACCCACACGATCCGAACGAGTGATGTTGTATCAAAAGAGAACCACCCAAAACAAACATTTCGCAAGGAGGTGGTCTCTGCCAACAAAGAACAATGAGGTTCACCAAGCCTTCTCGGGCGTATTTTTTTTAAAGCAAAAAATTACCACCACAGAAAATCAACTGAAACCTCAATTAGACAAATTGCACAAGAGGAAAGTGGAGGAACGTCGTTACCTCAACCAAGAGATTATGGTCGTCACACGACAATCAAAGAAATTTCTCCTGCAGAAAGACGCGCCTCGCCACACGCGGCTCTGTCTCCGGTAGGTCGACGGCGCCTGGCCTCCTCGAGTCCTCAGTCCTCACTCCTCGACGCCTCGTCATCCTCACTCGGGATGTCACTGGAGGAAAAGGGGGAATCCGCCGGCTGGAGTGCTGGACCGCTGCGGCGCTGCGTATCACGCGAAGTGGCGAACTCAGGGAAGAAATTGGTGCGGGAGGAGCCAGGAGGAAAAGGATATAAAATAAACCTAACTCATATGCAATCTTGGCCATTGATTAGAATCCGATGGTTTAAAAAAACAGTAAAATGAGGGAGTGCATGTGTTTCGATCCCGGATCAGCGCCCAAAACACCCAAAAGCTAAACCAATGCACCAAATTAAAACTTATCTATATTTTGTATATTTATTTATATATATAATAAATATATATATATTAAAAAAATTTAAAACTCATTTCATAACCCCTGATTTGTTGAAAATTTCGCAAAATCCAGGGTGGGCAGCTGCCCACCCTGGACCCTATGTAGGTCCGCCCTTGCTTGTTATATGCTTGAATATTTTAGTGTGGACAATAAAGAACAAGAATTTTCATATGGGCAGGAGTTAATTATTTGATGAGGAGTCCCCTCTACTTTTCTTTTTTAATTTGACATGTTTTTTAACTTGCGTTTTTGTCAATTTGAAAGATTGAAAATTATATGTTTTTACTATGATGAGGCTCCCCTGAACAGGTTCGACCAAGCCGTAGATCCCATAGGCACAGTCTCGACTGTCGGCCGCGCTCGTACGCAATCCTACACACGTGTTTGCCTTCCACGAGCACCTCCGAGCGGCCGCCAGGTAGCGCGTGCCCATTCCAGCCGACATAAGCTTCCATCCGCGCGCGAATATGCACGCGGCTCCGATGAATCGCGCGCACGCATGTGCATGACCAACCGCGCGCATCTAGGCGCGGTTTGGGGCCGCGCGCACCTGCGCGCAGTCTGGGAACCGCGCGGCCAACCGCGCGCACCTGCACGTGATTTGGGGCCGCGCAGTCTGGGAACCCCGCGCCTGCGCACGGCCAATCGCGCACACCTACGCGCGACCTGGAACCGCGGAAAGGACGTGGATTTTCTGGGAAGGGTGGCCTTTCGGCCGCCCGGATCCAGGCGGCCCCCTTCCGCTTTAGAGGGCAGGGCGCCACCCCGCTCTCTGGCCGCCCAGATTGGGCGGCTTCCTGCCACCCAGATCTGGGCGGGGATTTCCTAGAAGCGGACGGCTTCCTGGCTGCCCCGCCTCTCTGGCCGCTCAGATTGGGCGGCCACTTGGCCGCCCAATTCTGAGCATACCTTCGGCAGCCCGGCACGCCGCCTCCGTCGCTCCTCTCTCCTGTGGCCGCCGCCGTCTTCGCTCCTCTCTCCCGCGGTCGTCGTCGCCCCTCTCTTCCTCGAGCGACGTGACCGTCGCTCCTCTCTCTCGCGGCCTCCGTTGTCGCCCCTCTCTTCCTCGGGCGCCGCCGTCGTTGCTCCACTCTCTTACGGCTGCGGCCACCATCGCCCCTCTCTTCCTTGGACGTCACCGTCATCGTAGGCCTCCTACCCCTCGCCTCTCGGTCGGCCTCTTCCTCCATTCAACCGGTTCTTGGTCGTCGTCAATTCTCCACCATCTGATCGCGCTCCTGCCATCGTCATCGTCGGTTACATGGGTAACCACCCAAGTAATCGTCGGCATGACCTCCCATATTGGGGGAAATGCGTAGTCAGAAATAGAATTGAGCTGCGTCTATTAAAATTCTAAAATAATATGCACATAATGCGTCATGAAATCGGCCTATAAATAGCGATCATGGTGGTTATGGGTTGCGGATAGCCGCAGAACCGACATAACCACACATGAAGCCTATAAATAGAGTCTCAGACCCTCCCTTATTTTCATTCTCTCCTTAACCAAAAAATCCTCCTACAGATTTTCTCTCTCCTTCCTCCTTCATCTTCTTCGTCTTCTTCTCCTCATTTGAAGATCTTCAAGCATTTCTTAAAGATCTCCTTCGTCTTTGAAGACTCCTTCTGTTGAAGCCAGGAAAATCCTAACCTCAGAATTCGGACCAAAGCCGCCTAAACTTACCGGTTTAGAAGCTAGATTAGACGGCTAGGGTGACCAGAAAGAAGGGACAGGTCAAACAGGACCCCAGATGTTGCGGTAGGAAGGTTCCACCACGTACCTGGATGATCGAAAGGAGCAGCCCCTTCTCAACCAAAGATGGTCGAACTGGGTACGAGGGAAGCTAGCCGGCGAAGTCGCAAGGTCGCGACTTGCTCTCCAAGGAAAAGGAATCCAAAGATTCAACAAGTATCTCAAAAATGAAGCGCGCGAGTATCCTGTCGAGGATTTCAAGTGCCTCACCTCGTACCCCTGGGGTCCTATTTATAGGCAAATCCAAGGAGGGGGGGGGGGGGTCATATTTATACCCCACCCCCTGGCGACTAGGCGACTTCTAGAGTAACTCGCACGGGCTGGGCGAGTATCTCGCCTAGTCGCCTACCTGGCGAGTATGCAAGGGGAGCTCGCCTATACTCGCCCAGGCCTTCCGCGATCTTGAATGCTAACTTTGACTCCTGCCTTAACTTGCTGACCTTGACTTCTGCTGACTTGGCTGTGGTTGGACCCACTCTCGACGAATACGTGTTGTACACAATCCCCGCTCTTTCTGAGCGACGTAGGAGCTCGGAAAGAAACATCCAACACTTATTTGGCGAGCTGCTCTGCCGAGTATCTTTGTTACTCGCCTCCTGTACCTGCCTGCCAATCTCTATAAATAGGGGGCCTGGTTCTTTACCCGGATCTTCAGAACTCGCGCACAATGTCGGACGCTTCGCCCGCACCTGGCTGCGCCCGCCCCGCGGCGGGCTGCGCCCCCGACACAGGGCTCTGCCCCTATAGCTACGTGCCACAATACCCGGGTCGTGACGGCGGGCTTCACCAACACCTGGCTGCGCCCGCCACGCGGCGGCCTGCGCCCGCCCCGATTATATTTAAATAGTAATATAATAGTAATATAATATTTAATTATATTTAGAAAATATTTAAATAATATTAAAAAAATATTTAAAATATATTTTAAAATAAAAAAAAAGATCTAAGCCTAAGATGGCGGGATTAAATCCCGCCTAAGCAGGCGAGATTTAATCCCGCCAGGCCGGATTAGACGGGATTTAATCCCGCCCGCTTAGGCGGGATTAATCCCGCCTAATTAATCCCGTCTGAGATTGTATTAATTCCAAGACGGGATTTAGTCCCACACCGCTCTCATATTTTTTCTATAAGAGTATATATATTTTTGTTGCCTTTTAAAATGAACTTGTTTTGATGGCGGGCCAGAGACTTTGCAGGTTTTGATGATGGGCTTCTATAGACTGATTTTGGGTTTGATTTTGTACCGGGCTGACAGGTTGTAAGGTATCCTATAAAAAATATAGGTTTGAGACGGCTACATAAGTTTAGGATACCTAGGAAAAAATATGAACGACTCTGATTCGTTGTTGTGATCGGACGGTTGCGATCAAATTTGTGGTTTATATTCAACGGTCGTGATCTAATCCCGATACTTCTTTATAATAGATAAAGATATATATATATATATATATATATATATATATATATATATATATATATATATATATATATATATATATATATATATATCTTTATTATATAAATCAATACTCATATTTGGAAGCACACCATCAAACGCATCTGGACCGTCCGATCTCCAGAAAATCGCATCTGGCCATTGGATCTCAAAAACGGGCCTGCTATATCCAGATCTTCAAAAACCAGCATTGTTCACAGCTAGCTTCGGAAATCCTGATACCCATCCCGCACTCCCGCCCCCTCACGGCCTCACCCTCGGTGGGCGCCGGGCAGGCCGCCGGCGGCGGCGGGGGTGAGGTCGTGAAGGGGCCGGAGTGCGGGACAGGTATCGGTTTTTTCCCTTTTTTTATTTAATAATTAATTAAATAATTTATATGTTTTATAATTAAAAAAATTATTAAAATGCTTTTAAATACTTTTATAATTAGGCTTCGCTTGCCGGGGGGCGGACGAACCCCGCCGGGAGGTCAAGCGGGCGAAGCCCGCTTGATTGCGGGCGAAGCCCGTAGCGACGCATCGAGAACGGGTAAAGCCCGTTCGAAGATGCTAGTATATATATATATATATATATATATATATATATATATATATACGAGCATCTTCGCACGGGCTACGCCCATGCTCGATGCTCTCGGGCGGCCTTCGACCGCATCCAGGCGGGCTTCGCCCGCGTCCGAACGGGCTTCTCCGGTGCTCGATGCATCGTTTCGGGCTGCGCCCGCATCAAAGCGAGATGCACACACTTCAAGACGGGCAGTGCCCGCAATCTATACATATGAGTACTCAAAATGACCGTAAAAAAATATAAATCTCATGCTCTCTCTATCCCTTCTCTCTCTCTCCCAACTCTCTCCCCCAATCTCATGCTCTCTCTCATGATCCAATGGCTCTTGTTTGATTTATGGTGTGCCTCCAAATACCTATATTGTTTTATAATATACGAGCATCTTCGCACGGGCTATGCCCGTGCTCGATGCTCTCTGGCGGCCTTCGGCCGCATCCAGGCGGGCTTCGCCCGCCTCGGAACGGGCTTCTCCGGTGCTCGATGCATCGTTTCGGGCTGCGCCCGTATCAAAGCGAGATGCACACACTTCAAGACGGGCAGTGCCCGCAATCTATACATATGAGTACTCAAAATGACCGTAAAAAAATATAAATCAATATTGCAATTTTTATTTTATAAAAAAAATTATGTTTTGTCGTAAAAACATTAATTTCACGCAATCTTTCTTCATCTCTCTCCTTTCTCTCTCCCTCTCTCTCTCTATCTTTCTCTCTCTCCCAACTCTCTCCCCTCATCTCATGCTCTCTCTCATGATCCAATGGCGGGCAGTGCCCGCAATCTATACATATGAGTACTAAAAATGACCATAAAAAAATATAAATCTCATGCTTTCTCTCTCCCTCCTCTCTCTCTCCCAACTCTCTCCCCCAATCTCATGCTCTCTCTCATGATCCAATGGCTCTTGTTTGATTTATGGTGTGCCTCCAAATACCTATATTGTTTTATAATATACGAGCATCTTCGCACGGGCTACGCCCGTGCTCGATGCTCTCGGGCGGCCTTCGGTCGCATCCAGGCGGGCTTCGCCCGCCTCCGAACGGGCTTCTCCGGTGCTCGATGCATCGTTTCGGGCAGCGCCCGCATCAAAGCGAGATGCACACACTTCAAGACGGGCAGTGCCCGCAATCTATACATATGAGTACTCAAAAATGATCGTAAAAAAATATAAATCAATATTGCAATTTTTATTTTATAAAAAAATAAGTTTTGTCGTAAAAACATTAATTTCACGCAATCTTTCTTCATCTCTCTCCCTTTCTCTCTCCCTCTCTCTCCTCCCCTCTCTCTCTATCTTTCTCTCTCTCCCAACTCTCTCTCAACTCTCTCCCCTCATCTCATGCTCTCTCTCATGATCCAATGGCTCTTGTTTGATCTATGGTGTGCCTCCAAATACCTATATTGCTTTATATAATAAGATATAACTTTCTGTGTATTATTTCCGCATTTGTGATGTGATGTGTTATGTTGTGATTCACGTCTGACAAGACGGCTAACTAATGTTTGGTAGAGTGGGTCATTGCAACTCGGGAAGTACTAGGTGGACGTCTAGAGCAGTAAGGCCCGTCTCCGACCCGATCTGGGCAAAGGTTGTGTAGGGGGTCTTACATCGGGTGGCTACAGTTTTGCGGCAAGGAAAGGAGTCTGATAGTGACACGCGGGTGTATCGTGCTCGTGAAGGTTGTGCAGTTCGGTAGTATATACTGACTGATGGGGACCATAGTGAGAGGTGATTTTCCTATGATTTCTCCGGGTGACATGATGGATGGTCGAGGTGGTGCAGTGTATCACCCTTCTGTGGCTCGAGTTCGACGAGTCAGTTTTTGAGATCCGGGCATGTCGACATCCCACGAGTGAACCGGAGCAGAGATGAAGTTCGACTTGTGATAGTCGGCTGACACCTCAGACATGATGTGGTGCTTTGTGCAAATTGGTGCTTTGTCCAGACATTGCTTTATGTAGACAATGCTTCGTACAGATGATGCTTTGTGTAGAATATGGTCTTTGAAATTCTAACCAATATGGTTAAGTTGGTTTTGAACTTTAAAAGTCACATGTTTCACCATCCCCACATGTCGGCCATCAATGCATACTTTTTTCCAAGCCGCCCATATGCTTTGAATAGACACATGCGAGGAAGTTTCTTGTAAAGAGTCCAAGACATGTGAAATGACTCTATAAAAGGGGAGGATGACAAGGTATGAAGAACACACCAAAAGCCAAACCAAAGAGAGGTAAAACCTTGAAGAGTGGAGCGGTAGTGCACGACCGAAGGTGACGGTGGACGTCGACATCCGATTGCGGGCTGCATCGACAATGAAGAGCGGAAGCGTGCGAGTAGCGGTAAGGCGTCTGATTCGCATGCTGCGACAAGGTATGCGGTGCTCGATGATTGCATGCTCGTAGGCAGTGGTGGTTGTGCGCAAGTGGTGATGTTGGCGGGCTGCGCGTTCGCGACAAGGTCAAGTCTTGACTTGGATCTCTTCTCGGTGGTGGTGATGGTGGTTGGTCGTCTGACGACGACGAAGGTTCGTTCTGGTACAGATTTTGTATTTCCGTTTTACGGATTGCAGTTAAGTTCACATAACTCATGCAAATTTTCGTAGTCCGAGTTCTTCTGCAGTATATTTTCGGATTTGTATCTTTTAATTTGATCACTTATTAATTTTATTGTGCTAATAAAATTATGCAAAACATGTATTTTCTTGTGACTCTGTATTTAATTATTCCTGAGAATTACGCTTCTGCACCTCAAAATCCTAACATTTTGAAGTACCACCGCACTACAAATTGTAACTTTGTTGAACCGCATGGTGCATTTTGTGAATCTTCTCCAATATGCAAGGACTCATTTGAATGATAATTATTTTGTTATGCACCAAAAAAGGACATCCGCGTGTTCTGAATCTCATTCAAGCTCTTATATAAGGTGCAGTTTTTTCTTCCCAATTTATTGAAAGTTTTTAAATTAAAAAGCATAATTTCAATTTAAATAAGAGCAAACACATCACTGCTTCAGTACATCTGACACGCAATAAAATTTGGGTGTTTATATTGGCAGCCCTCATATCGATATTGGCAGCCCAATTATAATGGCAGCCTAAAATATGGCTATTGGCAGCCCGATGGATATTGACAGCCCAAACAATAAATTTTTAAATAGACATTTTTAGAAAAAGTGTTCAACATGAAAGTTGTAGAACACTTTTTATGTTGAACACTTTTTCTAAAAATGGCATATAGTCGGCCTATTTTCAAAAGACGCGGAACCCGGACGGAAATATGTATGTTTTTGAAAATAGGCCGACTATAATGACATTTTTAGAAAAAGTGTTCAACATAAAAGTTGTAGATCTCGACGAGATCTACAACTTTCATGTCGAACACTTTTTCTAAAAATATCATATAGTACACATATTTTTAAAAGTCGCGTGTTCTGCATTTTGGGCTGCTATTAGCGGTCATATTATGTATGTTTTTCCTTATTTTCTGGGCTGCCAATATCGAAAGCTGGGCTGCCAATATAACGCCCGAAAATTGAACTGCAAAAACATACATAATTCATCATTTTCGCCATAACATGTAAGAAAATGTATAGAGGTTGAGCCACCTTCAAACGCATTACTTTGTCTTTTTGTTGATTTCTCGAAATGACTCTTCAATCCTGCATTCGATAAATCTTCTGGACGCACCGCCGCGGGATTCCTTGTTAGGTTATTTATTATATGTCCGCACGTGTCGACACCGACTCGAATAGGTTTACGGGTTTCGTGTCTCTCTAGGGTTTGGCCCTAAGCTGGAAGTACTATATATACCCCATTCCATACTTAGATGGGCATTGTAGAATACTTTGAGCGCCTACCCTATCATTCTCAAAGTACCATCCCGCTGCCTAGGGTTTCCGCTCCCGTATTCGGCGATTTCACGTTTCCGCCGCACGCCGCTCCCGTGCGATTTCTCGATCCCGTCCCGCCGCTGCTTTCGCGACCAGCGATTTCGTCTCCGATCTAGCGATTCCGCCGCACGTCGCTTGGAACCGCACGCCGTTCTCGTTCTGCAATTTCACAGATCGGCGCTTCCTAGTTCGGCGTTTTTCCCGCATCCGATCCGCCGTGCAGAGCAATAGAATCGCAGAGAAATTGTATCCACTGCTTCCGTCCCGTTCGCCGATCGAGAAGAAGCAAAGATCATCGTCGATCTGTGGCCGATCGTGGAGAAGGAAGAGTTTGCCTGATCGGTTTTTCTTTTTCTGCTCGCGGATCTGAAGGCGATTTGGGCGCCGTTCGCGATTTGGACGCCGACTCTCCGCAAATATTCGGCGCCGCCGGATTGAAGCTTGTCGCAGATCTCCCTCCGGTGCTCACGTCGCTCGCGATTCGGCCGCTGCACAAGATCCAGTTTTGTGTTCTTCTTTGTCGCTGCTCAACTCTCAGATCCAACAGACTTCAGGAAAGTCTTGATGATCATGGATCTTCAACAGATCTAGATCGCTTTCAAAGACACTATCAGATCTACCCTATTGTAGATCTATTACAGTGACGCAAGGAAGTTTGGTTTCAGATCTGTTTTCACTATCCAGATTCAAAAAAAAGGGGAAGGAGCTGTGTTTGTGTTCCTGTGTTTGGATATCTGGTCTTTGAGGAAGAGGGCTGCCTTGTCCTCATCTCAGAAGAGGAGTTCTCATCTCGGAAGAGGAACACTATTTCTGGATTGGATCTGAAGACACTGGGTCGTCTCCGCGCGGATCAGGTGACTTCTTTCTGGTTTTTTCTGTTTCTAGCCTTAGCGAGATGTCGAAGATTACCTCCTACGACATCGTCAAGCTTCAGTCGTTCGATCTTTCCGACTTCCACGCATGGAAGCTGCACGTCCAACTTGGTATGAAGGAACGTGAGATTTTCTACACGGTCCTGAGTGATTTTGCCACTACCGAAGAGGACGTGAACGAACTTCAGTGGAGAAAAGACGAAGACTTCTGCAGGGACTACCTCCTAAACTCCCTGAACCCTAGACTCGCCCTGACCTACAGCAGTCATAAGACTGCAAAGGAAATTTGGGACCGCTTGAATGCGCACTTCCAGAAGGAAGAGGGGTTGTCGAGGACTCTCCTTGGTGAGAGACTTTTCACTTCTAAGTTTAATTTAAACTCGTCAATCACCTCTCAAATAATTGAACTGGAGAGTCTGCGTCTCAAGCTGGCGGATGATAAGTCTGATATCTCGGATAATCTCTTTGTTTGTCTGATACTCAGCAAGCTACCTCCTGAGTGGTTGACCTTCAAGACTGAAATGCACAGACTGAAGGAAAAGATCGCATTGGATGAACTCAAAAGGTTCATTCATATCGAGGATCAAAACATAGCTGGTAAGAGCCTGGAACAAGTTAGCCAGTCCTCGCAGGCTGTTAACTTCGTTTCTCGACCCAGCAAGCCTCGAAGGAAGCCACCAGCACCCAAAGGTGAACCCTCTACACAGTTGGCGCCTAAAAAGCCCTCTTTCAAAAGGAAGAGGGGCAAGTGCCACAACTGCGGCAAGTGGGGACACTGGGCGGCTGAGTGCAAGGCTCCTAAGAAGAAAAAGGAGGATGCCCCGCAAAATGTGGCGAACATGCTGGCTGATGCTTCAGATCCCAAGTCCTTTGTGGCTATGATCGGGAGCAGTCACCGCAGTTCGTCCTCTGAGTGGTGGCTTGATAGCGGTGCTACCTGTCATGTGACGAATGACAGAGGTCTACTTGCTGAGGTCAAGGCGGTCCAGGAGAAGGTGGAGAACTGCAATGGAGGAGAGACCGAGGTGACCCATGCTGGGACAGCCGAGCTGGTCCTCTCATCAGGTAAAACTCTTTTTCTGCTTAATGTTAAAGTAGTTCCTTCTTTAACGAAAAACTTGATTTCTATGAGTCTATTAGATAAGGCTGGGATGTCCTTCACAACTCAAAACGGTAGAATGACCTTAACGGTAAATTCACATTATTTTGGGTGTGCGTACCTGATCAACGGAATGTATAGACTTAGCTTAAATAACGATAGCATTAACCAAATAAGTTCGAACCTTATTGATCCTAAGTTGTTACATAACAGACTTGGACACGTGAACTATAGGAAAATGCTAGATCTAGCGAAGAGTCATAATATTCCCTTAGATCTGTCGATTCGATTTGACAAGTGCGAGGTGTGTGCTCAAACCAAGATCACTAGAAAGCCATTTAAATCGGTTTCTAGGAGCACGAAACTTCTTGAGTTGATACATTCAGACCTCTGTGATTTTCGTAGCCACGTCACTAGAGGGGGAAGGAAGTATCTGATTACATTCATAGACGATTTTTCAAGATATTGTCATGTGTATCTGTTAAAATCGAAAGACGAAGCCTTTGAGACGTTTAAGACCTTTAAGTCTCGTGTAGAAAATCAGTTGAACCTGAAAATTAAGAGATTTAGAAGTGATCGAGGAGGAGAATATACTGTTTCTGGGTTCAAGGAATTTTGTGCCTCTGAGGGAATAATTCTTGAAACCACAGCTCCTTACTCACCCCAGTCAAATGGTGTTGCCGAGCGCAAGAATAGAACTTTGACAGAAATGTTGAACTCTATGCTCCTAACTGCTGGCATGCCTAATTCCTTTTGGGGAGAAGCAGTTCGTGCTGCAAATCACATTCTGAATAGAGTGCCTCATTCTCAGCTCTCTGCTACCCCGTATGAGCTGTGGCACGGTCATCCTTGTAGATACGATACTCTGAAGACTTGGGGCTGTATCGCATATGTGCGATTACAAGACCTTAAGAGGCCTAAGGTGGGACCTAGGACGACCACATGCGTCTATTTAGGCAGTGCAGAAGATAGTGCAGCCGACAGATTTTTCGATCTATCCACGAATATCGTGATAGAGTCTAGAGATGTCATATTCTTTGAAGATAAATTTGTCAAGGATCATGGTTTGTCTGTTTCCGGGTCTAATGATATGATTTCAGAATCTATCGTAGAACCTGTAGCTGGTCCTTCTGGCACTGCTCCCCAACCTATAGAGGTGGAAACTGTTCCACTTAGAGCATCTACAAGAGAGAGAATCCCTAAGAACTTTGGTGAGAATTTCGTCACCTACCACTTAGAGGATGATCCATTCTCCTACCAGGAGGCAATGAGATCTAGAGATTCGTTGATGTGGGCAGAAGCCATTGATGATGAGATGGACTCGCTGTTGCATAACAATACTTGGCATCTAGTTGACTTGCCGAAAGGCGCTAAAGTCCTAGGATGCAAGTGGGTGTTGAAGAAGAAACTACATAGTGATGGGTCTATAGCCAGGTATAAAGCGCGTCTCGTAGCTAAAGGTTATAAACAACAGGGGGGAATAGACTACTTTGATGTTTATTCACCTGTGTGTCACCTGTCAACTATCAGGATTCTTCTGGCCTTAGCGTCTATCGAGAACTTTATAGTTCATCAGATGGATGTGAAAACAGCCTTCTTAAATGGAGAGCTTGATGAAGAGATCTACATGGCACAACCTGAAGGTTATGTGCAGAAAGATCTAAAAGATAAAGTGTGCAAATTAGATAAATCAATCTATGGGCTTAAACAAGCGCCTAAGATGTGGCACATGAAGTTTGACCAGGTGGTAAAGAGCCTCGGATTTCAGTCCAGTCTCTCAGATAAATGCCTTTACATCGCTCATTGTCGAATCTGACAGTCATCATATGCTTATATGTAGATGACATGTTGATTTTGGGGTCTAATCTTGCTGCAGTTAGGGATATTAAATCCACTCTGGCAGAAGTTTTTGACATGAAGGACCTTGGTCCTGTGGATACCCTATTAGGTATGAAGGTTAGAGTTGACAAGGGTCGAGTTACTCTTAGTCAGGCTCATTATATTGAGCAACTTCTTTCTACTTGGGGATATGATAACTGTAGGCCGATAGAGACGCCATTTGATCATAATGTGAAGTTGAGTCCTAACGTAGAGACCAGCATTGATCAAGTCAAATATTCCAAAATAATTGGTAGTCTCATGTATGCCACAAGTTGTACTAGACCAGACATTGCTTTTTCGGTTAGCATGCTGAGTCGTTTCACCAGTAATCCAGGCAAAGAGCATTGGGAAGCCCTAGATAGGCTGCTGAGGTACCTGAAAGGTACTAAAGATCATGCTCTGTGCTACACTGGTTACCCACCTTCTGTGGAGGGACATTCTGATGCGTCATGGTGTTCAGAAGTCGGGAACAGCAAGTCCACCAGTGGATACATATTCACTTTGGGTGGAGCTGCTATTACTTGGAAATCCAAAAGACAGACCTGTATAGCATTGTCGTCTATGGAAGCTGAGTTGTTTGCCTTAGCCTTGGCCGGTGAAGAGGCAGATTGGATCAGGAACTTGATTCTAGACATTCCCTTGTCTAAGTTACAAGTCAACTCTTTGAGCTTGTATTGCGATAATCAAGCAGCAGTTCAAGTCGTTAAGAATACCCTCTATAATACTAAGAGGAGACATGTACGACTGAGACATGCCTTGTTGAATTATCTGAAAGAACAAGGAATCATCACTTTGATCGATGTACGTTCAAAGGATAACCTGGCTGATCCATTGACGAAAGGAATGCCAAAAGACCGTCTAATCAAAACTGTGGGGGAAATGGGACTAAAGGCGATTTAGTTCGGCCTTAGTTCAGCGATAGGTGATTCAGTTCAGCCTTTGTCCGGAAGTTTTGATTATTCCGATTTCCTTTGTCAAGCAAGCATGTTGTGGTCCGTTGATGCTCTTGGTTGCTGAGCTCGGATCTGGTAAGTTGTTTCATTCCAAACTTGATGCTAACAACTTCACCTGGATTCGGCTTTTGCCTTGGAGGAGAGTGTTATTCCAAACTTGATAACACGATCTGACTTGGTCTTGTCTCTTCTTCTGGAGATTGGTTCCATTCCAAACTTGATGAGTTCCAATTAACTTTAGAAGGGCAGTAACCGTGACATTCCATATAGGGTCACATATATAGCTGCGGTGTCCAGAAGTCTGAAATCGTTTCAGTTGAAACAGATATCAGGTTCTGAGGTAAAACTATAATACTCTGTGAACGTGTCCTCCCAGCCAAATTAAAATATTGAAATACTAAGTTCTCTTTTTGTAAGAACTAGATATTTGCAAATTTGCAAAGGATAGAATTCATTCTGAAATGAAATTCTCTGTTGAAATTGCAGGGGTTGCTGGGATAGGAGGAGCACTGGTTGATTGGGATCCAGATCAGGATGATCTTCTGGATGATGAGTTTTAGAGTATTTGTAGTTTGTCTTTTGCTACTTCTGCTCAGAGCATTGTTTAGCTCTTATTTTATGCACTGTTTTGATTGGACTATTAGCTCTCTGTTTGTTTGAGACACCAGGCGTTTTGGGTCTGTGTCTTGTTGTACCTGAGACTATTCTGTGTTGCAGCTGAGTTTTCTGTTTTACTTATGCGTGCATACTATTCTGTGCTTAAGTCTAATTTGTTTGAAACAGGTGCTGAACACGGTTGTGTATGATTCACAGTTGGTTGAACGTTGCACAAACCACCCTCTATTCGAAGTCTGGGTTCACGGCGGACATAGGAGGAGATTGTTAGGTTAATTTATTATATGTCCGCACGTGTCGACACCGACTCGAATAGGTTTACGGGTTTCGTGTCTCTCTAGGGTTTGGCCCTAAGCTGGAAGTACTATATATACCCCATTCCATACTTAGATGGGCATTGTAGAATACTTTGAGCGCCTACCCTATCATTCCTTATATGTTATTTACTTTGGATGTTGTCGTCGACAAAACCCTTCTTCATCCACTTATCTTTTTTCTTGTTTCTTTTGTTGTCCGCCTCAAATCATTCATGACATTTATTATATACTCTTTGACGAGTTTACCATTCTCAATTTGTTTTGATAACTCGTATGTGAAATGTATTAGGTGACTTCTAAACACTATATTAGACTCCAAATCATTCATGTATGTGATCATAGATTAGTGCAAACCCTGCTAAGTTGTGCGAGTGAATCCTTTTAGCATGTAGTTGTCTTGAATTTGTTTCACATTTTTTATTGTACACCCTTAAAATATGTTTGTGTAAGATTCTCTTTGTTTCAAACCCATTCCAAGAACACTTGATATCAAAGTTTGTTGAGTTAATTTTAACGATCAATTGTTTTTCATCTTGGGTCCGTCGCAATGCTTAGTGACATAGAGTTTGATCACAAACATATCACACCTCTTCTATGAGATTTCCACTCATTGCATCATCCATATGAGCTTGTTCAAAAGAGAAGAGGAGAATGTGAACTCTCCTACTTTAAAAGATTCAGCCGGAGGAAATTAGGGGAGAACGCTCGACATAGATGATGAAGAGGTAAAGTTCCATCAGCGAAATGCCCCGAAACAAAGAGAGGGTCTAGGTCGAAATTTGTTTTTGCTAAGGGTAGCGCTCCCTGAGGAAGGAGCGCGAGTAGCTTGCTCATCGTTGGATCAATCCTGCTCGCCGTCCGATCAAAGCGTGGACTTGCCTTTTTTTTTAAAAAATCTCGCATTTATTGCTAATGGTTTGATTGATCATCCAGCGATCATCTTTTTACTCGCACCTGTATGCTCCCCGTGGCATGATGTGATTGTTCGCTCAAAATAGTAAAAATCCGGTGCAAACACGCCCATGCTCTGACCTCTGGGCTGCCAATAAATGCCCATAAAGAAATCTGTTCAAACTTCAAACACGCTTCAGAACCATTGAGCCAAAGCTTTTACATCCGTTGGATCTGCTTCAAACGGGCAATCATGTACACAACCTACAGGAATTATTCCGGGACGAGATGGAATATTCTCCCGCATATGCCCTTATCGTAAATTTTAATATATTCAAGGGCTGTTCCGAACATATAGCTCTACTAGCATGCCCTTGTATTTCACATATAATTACGACATTGGCACCCTAAGTCGGATTCCATTTGGCTGCCAGCTATTGAACCGGGTTCTCAATAAATATTCAGGTATGAATTTTCAGATACAGTAATGGTCCACCATTTAAATTAATAAATGTCAGACTTGGGCTTTGTTTAGGGTGACGCTATCAGACGCGAACGCGGTATGAATTGTCTTCTGCGAATGTTCCGTCAGACCAAATTTGTAGTTTACTTTTACTTCTCTCGGACAAGTACATTGAGCAGAGGACTTAGGGACGGAGATCTTCTCAGTAAAACCTCAAACAAACCTCCGAGCCGCAGCAAGGAGGTCCCGCCACACACCCAAAAGATCTCATATCACTTTCCCTCCCAATTCAATGCTGGACCGGACACCTTCGGAGGGCTTGGAGAGCTCCTATCTACCCACCCTAAAACCACAGTGAATAGTGAGCTGAAGCTCTTGCCTATCAAAGATAGCCAAAGAAAAGAGAAGCCAAGAAAATGCCCTCTTCAAAGGTGCATTTGAGAGTCAATTTATAGTTTTCTGGGAATGGTCTGCGGATAACGAGATCCCGCCTTTGAGTTTTACTAAACCCAACCCAGATTGTTATGCTAACAGCGAAATCCCGCTGTTTGAAACGGCTAATGACATGCCGAAAATGGGGTGTCACGAGAACGGGGAACTCCCCCCTTGACAGGCGAGCCGAGCGGGCTGCGGCCTACTCGCCTGAGTGGCGAGTGTCCGAGGAAGCCGACACTCGTCAATCGCCTCTTAACCAGGGGCGAGTGAGATCTCACTGGCTCCACTCGCCCCTTCTTGCTTGCCTGAGTAGCGGGTGCCTGATAAAGCTATACACCCGTCACTCGCTTCCGGCCGGCTGAGCCCTCTCGACAAATATGAGGTTGCACAATAAAGGTTATGACCGCTACCAAGAAAATAGACTAGTTTTGAGCATAAATGCATGAATTATTTTAGGTGAAATAGGACGTTCAGCCGTTCACGAACGTCGGTTCATGACCACCGTGTCAAACGAAGCCTAAATGTAATACTGTATAATACATGTATTTATAACATGGTCCGTCAATAACGATCAAAATTGTAATTATAATTTCAATTCAGGATCAATTTTCGTTACCACCGTGACTATAATAATAATAATAATAATAATAATAATAATAATAATAAAGAATTAGATGAAACCTAACAATCTAATATTAAAAATGCAACCTAAAATATATATGGCAAGACTGTAATTATAGCATATTTGGAGGTTTAAAGCTAAGCAATTTTGATTTTATTCAGCAGTTTATAAATTCATTATACAAACCACTTCCGTATTGTGGCGTTGGATTCTTTTAATCATCGTCTTCTTCCTTTCGTTCTTTCTGCTGATCAAGACTTTCGTGGACTGAAAACCGCCGCCGCCGCGGATAGAAATCATTGTGGGATCGAAAGAGAGAGAGATTGGATCCTACTCAAAGTGTATGGTGCGTGCGTGCAAAAGTTTCGCATATTTATGTATATTTCCTGTTCTCCTTCTCTTCCTCTTCCCCCTGTTTATTTGTTTTCCTGCAAGAGCGCGTTGTTTCCTCTGTTCTGCTGCTCATCTGTTTATTCTGAAAGTCGTGATCATAGTTGCCTTTTTTTTAATTTTTTTAGCTTCCGGATTTGTCTTTGGCAGTAGTGTCAAATTTAACCGTTGAGTTTTATTTAGTCATTTGCGAATTAATTGGGCTGCCGGCCGGCGATTCACGGATACAAACATATGGCATTTTGAATTGGTGTCCTAACATAAATGCTGCCGTCGTTAGTGATCTTAGGTGCATTATGTTAGAACTGTTATGAAATTTTTACATTGCATCAGATGCACAGAGGTCTGAGCATTGATCAACCACAAAATTTTACTTGTGCTTCTGGAAGTTTTCAAGTTACTAGTGTTATAGCAATGAAAGGAGGTTTCACAAGAGGACTTGGTATTGAACTCCTGACACAGACTAACTTTAAAAAGTGGAAGTTTTGCATGAAGAGTTATCTTCTAGGCCGGGATCTTTGGGAGGTCGTCGGTGGAGATGACAAACAAGATGTGATAGTTGCCGCTGTGAATGCTGGAGCGGTGAGAGTTTGGAGGAGAACAAATGCTTAGACGGAGTTCACTCTAAAGCGGACGATCTCACCAGAACTTTTCGACCACATCATTGGATGTCGGTCGGCTGCTGAGATTTAGACTTCTGTAACGGGTTGTTCAACAAGAAGAATGTATCACGGCTACAATTTTTGGAGTATGAGTTGACAAAAGCCGCTCAGGGAGAACTGTCCATCTCATCTTTCTTCTTAAAGATGAAGAACCTTTGCGCTGAAATTTCAGCATTGGACTCGGATGAGTCCATCTCAGAGGCAAAGCTGAAAAGACACATTATCCGCGGGCTGCGGAAGGAATATGTAGCATTTGTTACTTCAGTACAGGGCTGAGCCAATCAACCATCCATCTTGAGCTGAAAAATCTGCTTGCTTCACAAGAGAGCTTAGTAAGACAGATGACTGAAGTATCTATCTCTAGTGGAGATAGAGAGGTTTTCTTCTCAGGGAAGAATAAGAGATGAGACAAGAAGATGAAGCCATCTGTTAGCGTTGGTTCTTCAATCTCATATCAGCAAGAGAGGAGCTATGCTCCTAACCAGGATGAAATGAAGAAGGAAAGATCAAGGTGCTATAGATGTAACATGCCTGGTCACTTTAAGAAGGACTGCAGAGCTAATCTTTAGTCAGAGCACGCTGCAGGAAAGGAAGGAGCTGAATCCACAACCGAGGAAGGTGAATGAGGAAACGCTTTCATGACGGACACGTGTGTTTGTGCTTTGTCCACCATCAACTATCAGGAGGACTGGATCGTGGACTCAGGGTGTGCTCATCAACTCACCGGGGACGAGTCAAAGTTATTTTCTCCGCAAGCGTGCTCAGGTAATGACGCTATTATTATTGCTGACGACACTGTTCATACAGTCGAGAAGAGGGCGTGGTTTCTTTGGATAATGATAAGGGTCCACTCACCTTGATGAGTGTTTATCATGTGCCGGGAATGAAGAAAAACCTCTTCTCAGTGACCAACGCTGTGGATGCTGCCTATCACATTCTGTTCGACCCGACAAAAGTGAAGTTTCTCCAAAATGTGTCAGCGGTAAAGACTGATGTCACTCATGTTGGGAGAAAGGTGAAGAACTTGTTTATGTTATCGACAAGCTCCTATGTTTATCGAATGAGGGAAAATGATAGTGTTGCTGTTGAAGCCGGGAAAATCACTTACTCCAAAATTCGGATCAAGGCAGTCTGAGGTTACCGGTTCAGCGGTCGGGCTCGACGGCTAAAGGGCTAGGACGCAGAAACAGTCAGACAACTAAAAGGATCCCAGGCGCTGCGACATGGAGGTCTCACCACGTACCAAGATGTTTAGAACAAGCAACCCCTCCACAATCAAAAATGGCCGAGCATGGTACGAGGTAGACTCTAGCTGACGATTAAGTCAAAGCGACAACGAAGTCAAAGCGGCGACTAATAAGGATAATCGCTAGCTCGCAACTTGTCTCTCTGAAGAAAGGATCCAAAAGCTCAGCTCGAAGTCTAGAAAAAAAGGTGGTCGAGATCTTTTGCGAGATTTCGAAGACCGTCTCACTGTACCTCTGAGGTCCTATTTATAGGCAAATCAAAGGGAGGGGGGTCTTATTTATAGCCTCACCCATGACGACTAGACGACTTCTTGGGGGAGCTCGTTCTGGTTAGGCGAGTAACCAACCTAGTCGCCTACCTGACGAGTATGCGAGTGGAGCTCGCCATACTCGCTCAGGCCTTCTGCCATCTTGTGCGTTAACTCTGACTTCTGTCTTGACTTGCTGACTTTGACTCTTGCTGATCTGGCTCTGTAGGGGTCCACCCTCGACGAATATGAGTTGTACAACTGCTATCTGACATGAAAGACTGCGACATATTTGGGGTTGACAAGTTGAAGTCTATGACAATGAAGGGCCTTGTGAAAGGTTTGCCTAGTCTGTCATCCTACGACGACGGTCATGTCTGTGCGGGATGTCAATATGGTAAAGCTCGTCGCCTTTCATTTGACAAATCACAGACTAGATGCAAAGCATCGTTGGAGTGCATCCACGGTGATCTGATGAGACCCATCGTTACCGCCAATCTTGGAGGTAGCAGATACATGCTGTTTTTGATTGATGACTACACTAGATACACATGAGTGTATTTTGTAGAGGAGAAGTCAGATGCTTTCCAAAAGTTCGTGGAGTTCAAGGAGCTCATGGAGGCCCAACTCGGTCTGCAGATAAAGAAGTTGAGAACAGATAACAGAGGTGAGTTTACTTCAAATTAGTTCTCCAACTTCTACAGGAAGCACGGTATCCGGAGGGAGCTTACTTGTGCACATACTCCACAACAAAATGAAGCTGCAGAGCGGAAGATCCGTCATCTGACGGAGATCTGCAAGTGCTAGCTTCATGCCAAAGACATTCCTAGGTCCTTCTGGACAGATGAAATGATCTGTGCGACATATGTCATCAATCAGATGCCTCTCAGCGCGAACAATATGAAGTCGACTCATGAGTTGATGTTCAAGGAGAAGCACAAAGTTGAACATCTTCGGATGTTCGGGTCTACCTGCTACGTACACGTTTCAGACGCTCTCGGGACGAAGCTGGATGTGAAGACAAAGAAGCTTGTCTTCATGGACTATGATGAGATAAAAAAGGTTGTAAGTGTATGAATCCTACAACGTAAAAGTTCGTCGTCTCAAGAGACATTGTCTTCGACGAACTTACATCGTACCAGGGTAGCTCATCTGTAAAGCTACGGGAGAGCAGGTCAGACGGAGGCCAAGAGGAAGTTGCTTGAGATCTTTTGGTGGATTTGTCTGTGTGACCAGGTGCTCCGGTTTCGTCTAGCTCTAGGGCGGAGGCTTCTGGATCAGGAAGCAGGGGGAATAATGCTCCTGGTATGCACGATATCAGAGCTAGTACAAAAGAAGCAGTGGGAGTGGTGGATCAGGGTTAAGCCCTGCGGAGTCCAAGAGGCCAATTAGTCCACCAGCTCGGTATAGGGACGGGAACATGATGAGTTTCCTCTCATGTTTCTTCGCAGGTCCCCTGGACGAGCGGGAGCTTTCATGCTTTGAGAACGCAACTTGGGTCAAGTAGTGAGATGATGTTATGGATGCAGAGATGACTGCCCTCAAGAAGAACGAGACTTGAGATTTTATGCCCAAGGTCAAAGAAATTACTCATGTGTGATGTGCAAGCGGGTTTATAAGCTGAAGAAGAAGGCTGACGACAACATCGAACGATACAAGACTCGACTTGTAGCTCAGGGGTTCTCACAACAGTACGGAGAAGACTACGAGAAGACGTTCAGTCCTGTAGCCAAGATGACTTCAGTGCGAGTGGTGATTGCTTTGGTGATTTGCCAATGATGAAAGATTTGACAACTCGACGTGAAAAATGCTTTTCTTTATGACGAGATTGACAAAGATATCTTCATGCTATAGCCACATGGTTATGTTTCTGAAGATCATCTGGGACACGTTTACAAGCTCCAGAAGGCTCTTTACGGCTTGAAGCAGGCGCCTCGGGTGTGATACAGAAAGATCGCATAATACCTCCAATTCTGCCGATACTTTGTTTCAAATTCAGATTCAAGGCTGTTCGTAAAGAAGAAGGGGGAGCTTCAAGTCTTGGTGTTATTGTATGTTGACGACATGATCGCCACAGGGAACTCAGAGGAAGTAGCTAGGCGCAGAGCTGAGCTAGTTATTCGGTTCGAGATGAAGGATCTGGGTGAGCTCCACCGTTTCCTTGGACTCGAGGTGGAGAGGAAGAAGAGCGACATGTTCATTTCCCAAAAAGGCTATGCAGGGCAGATCATTAAGCGGTTCGGCATGCAGGAGGGAAAGAACAACTCTACTCCACTGAAGGTCGGTCTGAAGCTCCGACGTGATGAGAGAAGAGTTCTTCCAGATCCCTTGGTGTTCTGTGCTCTGGTTGGAAGCCTTATATACTTGACGATTACGAGACCAGATATTGCTTATGATGTAGGCTAAGTCGATATATGACAGAACCACGAAAGCCTCATCTGGTGACGACCAAGAATATCTTGAAATACGTGAAGTCCACCTCAAAAATGGGTCTCTTTTATGGGAGGGACACGAGCTTCAACCCGCATGATTACACAGATGTAGATTATTCGGGAGACTCAGACGATCGGAAGTCGACGTCAGGTTATGTTTTCATATGCGGATCAACAAGTATTTCGTGGTGCAACAAGTAGGATTCTATGTATGTCTCCATTACAGAAGCGGAATACAAGGCTTCGGCCTTGACAGCTCAGGAAGTCATCTAGCTTAGGAGGCTAGTGGAGGACATCCATGAGAAGGTGTGAGGTCCTACTCTGCTACGCAGTGACAATGAGAGTGCTCCCAAACTGGTTAATAATTCAGTTTGTCACGCGCGGACCAAATACATCGAGATCGAGCATCACTTCATTCGGGAGAAGGTGCTGGAGGGATCTCTGATAGTTGAGCATGTGCGGAACGAGGGCAATGTCGCTGACATCTTCACGAATCCGCTATCAAAGGGACTGTTTGTATGGTTGCGAGGGTTGCTCGGGCTGGTTTCCACTTCCCACTTTAAGGAGAAGTGTTAAAATTGTTGAAGTAAGAATGGAATGGTGTGGGCGGTCTGATTGGGCAGACCACACATTTCACAGAGTCCGCCGCGGCCTGACGGATAGCTTTCGGCAGGATGCCGGTCTCTTTTGCGGTCTAGCTCAGCAAGCACCCTTGGTGATCCGAGCGGTTAAGGTTGTAACCGCGACATGTTGCAGACTCATCTAGAGTTCGCCGAGTCCGACATGTTGCAGACTCATCTGCAGTTCGTCGAGTCCGGCATGTTGCTGTGTCATCGGGAGTTCGCTAAGTCCGGCATGTTGCAGACTCATCTGGATCTCGCCGAGTCGGCATGATTATGTGCCTTGGTCTTGTTGTCAGGTCTCGCAGTTGGTTGGAAACCACAGAGATCGTCGGGTGTGCGGTCTGGTTGTTGAGTTCGCCTGACGTTAAGCTCGCGGGTGTGCGGTCTGGTTGTTGAGTTCGCCTGACGTTAAGCTCGCGGATTGCGGAGTCTGCCTGGTGGTAAGCTTGCGGACTGTGGAGTCCACCTGTGTTGAGTTCGCGACAGAGACTGCTGAAGGTTTGGACTTGGTCACGGTTATGTACCAAGTCCGGTTGTTCCTTGTTCGCCGAGTCCGCGTGTTATGCGCGAACGGGATGTGGAGTTTGTGGCGGCTTTAGAATGTCTTGCGCGGTCTGGGTTTTGTGTCCACACTCATGTGCAACCGGGTGCGAGTAGCCGCACGATGATGACCGGTTATCAGTTCGCTATGGGTGATACGACACTCTTCACACATATAAATAGGAGTCATCGGCTAATCATATAATAACATGAACAGTAAGTGTTGAAGCTCGGGTTAAAACTTGCGGTCTGATTTCTTATCCGTGCGGCTTAGAGAAAGTAACCGGTTTTGCTGTTTGCAGACTGTGCAGCTACCACTGAGCAACCAAAGACTTGGTTCAGATAACAGTCAGGTTTCAGTGCGGCTTGCGGATAACAGTTAGCGGATTGCAGTAGGTCGCGACTTGCGAACATGCAGTTTCTCTTTGACAAAGTTTTTCCCAGTTCAATAAGTCAGTCCGCCTCTGGCGGTTTGACTCTATTCAGTTTGACAGCAACTTGGTCGCGGATTCTGGCAGCTAGGCGACCTTGCGGTCAGTCGGCTTGCAGTTGCGCACAGAGTTCTTCAACATTCAATAACTGGGAGTCCGCGCGGTTAAGTTGCAATTTAGCGACTTGGCGGCTTCAACAGACACCTTTTTTGCGGATAGACGGTTTAAGCGGTTACTGTTAGCAGTCGCCCGGTTTACTCTTGCTTGTTGATTTTATTTTCATTGGGTGCATTGACGAATCATGTTTGACAATGTATACCTCGTGTTGTAAAGAATATTGATAATACAAGTTTCTCTTTCCTTTTGTTGTGTTGGTTTATTTGAACTTAGTTTGATTGAGTGTTCCTGCGATCTTTTTCCCTTCTTTGAAATTTTTACAAGAACTGGTCTTATGGTTTTATAATGATTTGATTTTACAGGTTGGAGGATGAAGATGAATGGATAGAAAGGGAAATGATGGTATTACTGGTAAAGAGAGATACACTGGTAAGGATTCCATACGGTAGGCATTAAAGCATATAACTATATAAGTAGCTAACAGTTACAACATTAATTTCTAATAGCGTATTAATGAAATTGCCTCGATTTAATGGTGTGGATTTATTCTTTCTAACACCCCTTCTAAATCTGTGCCATCCTGTATACTGAGCTTCTCCCTGAGATTGATAAAGCGTGACCTCGACAGTGGCTTCCTCATAATGTCTGCCATCTGGTCATCAGAAGGGAAAGGGCAGTAGAGCAGCTCCATCTCCTTTTCTACAATTTCTCTAACGAAGTGAAATCGACACATGTCCATGTGCTTGCTCGGGGAATGGAAAACTGGATTTTTTCCAAGGGCAATGACAAAAGTATTGTCGCAATGGATTTTTACTCTGCCCTCTCCCCCTTCTTCTTCTTTATCCAATAGATTTCTCTCTTTAATCTTTGCAGTCCTACAACTTCACATGTCGCTGTGCTGAGGGCCATGTATTCTACCTCAATACTTGAAAGAGTGACGGTTTGTTGCTTTCTAGAGCTCCAGGAAATAGGAATGGATCCTGGGAAGAAGATGTACCCTCTTGTGCTCTTTCTGTCTTTGACGTTCCCTACCCAATCTCAGTTTGAGTACCCGATGATGTCTTCATTCTTCCCGTTCTTATACGGGAACCCGTAAAACTTTGTTCCCTGCAGATAGCACAAGATCTGTTTTGCAGCTAAAAGATGGTGCTTTGATGGATTACTCACAAACCTGGCGAGAATGTTGACTGGATTTTCAATATTTGACCTGGAGTTGGTGAGATAGATTAGGGAGCCAATCAGGCTCCTATATTCTTCATTATTAATTGCCCCTTCTGCTACATTGTTTGGGATGATCTTCTGATCAGCAGGCATTGGTGTTATTGTAGGATTGCATTCCTCCATGTGGTATTGCTTTAATAATGATGGAACATAGAGATCTTGTGTCAAAAAAAATGCCGCATAGAGTGTTTGATCTGGAGGCCCAGGAAGAATTTTAGTGTTCTCAAATCTGTTGTCTCACACTTTTTCTTCATCTCTTCTACAAATTATTGTATTAGATTAGAGCTAGTTCTTGGGACCATGAGATCATCCACATAAAGGTTTACAAAGATTTTGTCATGATTTTTCCTTTTTGTATATAGGGTGTGGTCGAGTTGCCTGCGAGGGAACCGGGAGATCAAGAAATATGAATATATATTGTGGTACCAGGCGTGAGGTGCTTGCTTGAGTCCATAAAGCACTTTATGCAGCTTATATACTCCGTCTTCTTTTCCTTTTACTTCATAGCTGGGGGGGGGGGGGGGGGGGTTGGTTGGCATATACTTCTTCCGTGAGGTCGCCGTTCAGGAAGGTTGACTTGAGATCGAGTTGAAAAATTGGGTACTGATTTTGGGCGGCGACTGCAAGGAGTCGTCATCCTTGCGAGTTGAGCAAATGTTTCATTCTAGTCACATCCATGCTTCTAACTTAATCCCTTGCTATAAGTCTTGCTTTAAATTTAAGGAGATTACCACATTCATTCTGTTTTACTTTGTATACCCACTCGAGATTGATAATATTGTGTTTTGTTGGTAGGTTTCATTCTTTTTTATTGCATCTAATTCTTCCTTTATTGCTTCTCGCCACATTTTTTCTTTCATTGCTTCAGTTAAGGTGACAATGTTGAGGCGAGGAGAACAGTTTCAGCATTCTGATAGATTTCTTGGAAAGATCTCATTTTTAGGGGCAATAATGAAATTGGAAACATTTTCCATGGTTGGCTCAAAATGTCTTGTATTGTCCTGGATGGAGTGGGAAGGAACACCATGCTCAACCAGCAATGATAGCAATGGCGAGACTTACTGAGATTGATCCAAGGCTGATGCCCAGTCCCATTTATCTTCTTCATGGAATGTGACATCTCATGAGATGAATAGCTTGTTGAGTGGATCGAGCAGTCTGTAGGCCTTGTTTTCACTAATAAATCCTATCATCACACATATTTTGCTGCTTTCATCGAGCTTGTCTCTATGTTCAGTATTTTTGTGGGCATAGGCTATGGATCCAAAAACCTGTAAGTGAGAAACTTCTGGCTTTTGCTTGAAGATTGCTTCATATGGGGTAATGTTGATAAGAGATTTAGTAGGAAGATGATTCAAAATGTATATGACTGTTAATACAACTTCAGCCTAGAGAAATTTTGGACATGACTTACGAATCAACATTGTTCTTGCCATTTCAATCACAGTCCGGTTTCTTCTTTCGACGATACCGTTTTGTTGGGGAGTGCCAGATGCTGTGAGTTCCCGACGAATTCTAGAAGCTGGACACAGTTGATTGAAGAGTGTTGATAGGAACTCTCCTCCCCTGTCACTTCTTACTGCCTTAATTTTTCTCCCAAATTGATTTTCTACTTGTGTTTTGTATTGTTGGAAATGATGGAGAGCTTTCGATTTTTGGGCAAGATGAAATATCCACATATACCGACTAAAATCGTTATTGATAAGTAGTTAGTGTCGATTTCTTCCAGGTGAGGGCACAATGACGTGCACCCAAAGATCAATGTGGAGTAAATCAAGTGACTGGGTGGCCCTGGTGTGAGCAATGTTTGTCGTGTGATTTTGAACTTTGGGAGACCTTCAACAAGATTCTGGGTTTGATTGTTTTCAAGAGAGGAAAAATTGGCATGACCCAGTTTTGTGGTTATGATGGTTTGATTGTTTTCAAGCGATTGGGTGGCCCTGCCGCCTGCTCTTGATCCAATAGGCGGCAGACTGAGGGTGAAGATGTTTCTCTCATTTTTAAAAGCTGAGGTTATGATGGTATTACCATGTAGTTCCATAATGGAGCAAGTTTTGTGGTTGAAATTAACTTTGTAGCCATTGCTTAGTAGCTTCCCAACACTAAGAAGGTTTTGTGAAAGTGTTGGAACAAACTGCTTAATGGACCCTTCAGTTGTTATAACAAAAATGGTGCATTTTCCTTCTATTGTTTTCTTTTTCCCGTCCCTTAGAATGACTTCTGATTTACAGTTTTCATCAAGATCAATGAAAAATGTTTTGTTATTCGTTATATGACTTGAACAACCACTATCAACAAACCAGGGGGAGGAGGTGTATTGATTTTGAGAAGTTTTACAGGTGGAGAAATTGGTTGGGCTCTGTTCTAGAAAACTTTGTTGCGGGTCACCCAGTTTTTCTCCGGTTCGGAGAATTGAACCGTCTTAGCTCGGAATTGGACCGAACGTGCAAATAGTTAATGAAAAATAATAGTAAATGACAAAATGATTTTTTTGACGTGGAAAACCCAGAAATGGTGAAAAACCATGCGGCCGGATCCGTGTCAAGACAAAATCCACTATTTCGTTTGATTTTAAAAGAGTTGACAAATTTCCTCGGTGGGTGACATACCACTCACTCTGTTACAAGTTCAGAATATGAAAACAACAAAAAATAAACCAAGTCCTTGGAGCCTGGGAGGGAGCGCTACAGTGGTGAAAATCGTTAAGTCCTTAGAGGCTCGATAGAAGCGCTCCTACTAAACCGGAGCTTTGATGAGAGCGTTCCTGTGGAGAAGGGAAGCCACATTCGTGAAGCCTTGAGATACCTTCGTATTAGAGAGAGAGCGGAGCGAATTCCGAGCGGAGGAATGATCTAAGTCTCGCGTCCTTACCGAAAAACATCAGAGCTCTCTCTAGTCTCTGAAGTTGTTTGTCCTCAAATGAAGGCCTGGGGGCCTAAATATAGTTTTCTGGAGTGATATGCTGGTAATTACGCAGGGACGGAATTTGTGTTGTCGAATGACGTCGCTCCGTTCTGGTCACCTGGAGCTCTGTTCTGGTCACCTGGATCACCAATTTTAGCGAAATGACAAAAGTGCCCCCTGGGTGGTCTGGGCAGCCCGGGCAAGGCGATCACCAATTTTAGTATTGCCGCATGCGGGCTGCCGCACACGCTGTCGTACGCGCGCTGCCGCGCGGGCGCTCTGCCACACACACTCTCTGCCATGTGTGCGCTCCTGTGTGCGTAGAGCTTGCGCGCGTACTGTCGCGCGCACGTGCAGCGCCCGCACACACGCGAGGTATGCACGGCGCTTGCGTGCACGCTTGCGCGCGACGCTTGTGTGTGTGCCTATTTGACTTTGCCTTCTTCTCGAGTGTTTTGGGGTCTTTGGGGTGAGCGCGGCTCGTCCGGTCGGGTTGGCATGCCCCTGTGTCCTTGGTCAAAATTTTTCTGGTTTGAATTAGAAAATCCAGGGGGAACCCCATCAAATGCCTCCAAATTTTTGCGTATCGTGAACCGTATAGCGACGAGCCCGAAAATTTCTAAGCTTAGTCATCTCGCCTTGGGGTTGATTGCTCGTACATCGCCCTTGTTTGTTATGTGGTGCTGGCGGTGTGTTGCAGGAGATGTCCTCCTGCTTCGTGCATGCTGTGTTGGTGCATGCGCATGTGGCTTTTCACATTCCCTCTTGTATGAACACGCGAGTATGGCGCTGCACGTTAACTTGAGCGGTTGCACCGGGGTGCGGGTGCTGGTGGCAGAATCTCAAACGTGGAGGGTCGTTCTGCTCCCTTGTCCTGGTGTTGCGGAAGAACTAGCATGTTTGTTCCTACTGGAAGACGTGGAGGACTTGATGTCCGTTCTTGCGTGAGGGCATGAGTTGGTATCCAACCTCATCAAAAGTTGAGGGAGAGCCTTTTAGGAGGAGGCCGAGCTGACTTGATTGAGGAGGGAGAAAACGTCGAGGGCTGACGTGTTTCAGGACGCAAAGTCGGTGTAGATCTCAGTGAATGTTAGGCACAAGTAGTGAAGCGACGCTTCAGGTGACGCCGACGTCGGGGAATGCTGCGATTGCATTTGTGTTGTGCGAGCACTTTGTATCCTTTGTTTGCATTTTTTCCTTGTCGCTGCGGGCTTAACTTAGCGTCGTAACGTGCTTTTGTGATTTTGCGGCCCTTCTGGTGGAGATGTCCTCGCGCTTTGAGTTTTTTGCGATATGGTGGTTCAGAAGTATCTGATACTCTGCTCGCTATCTCTAGCGATTGTCACCCAACGTTAGTGTCGTGGACTTGTTGCTTAAGTAAAATGAAGGGAGGGGGGCACTTGCCCCCCTTGCCTTGGTGGCACAGATGGACTCAGTGGTCTGCTTGTTTCGGGAGACGGCGACAGACCTTGGTTTGCGCGTGCTTCAGAAGGACCCAAGATCTGTTTCGTTGGGGGGTGGCGAAGAAGGTTTGCTCATTCGTCCGGGTAAAGGTGGCAAAAAACCTTTATACGTTTGCGCCTTAGGAGGACTAGGGTCCGTCCGGGTGGATGTGACGAAGAACCTTTGTTCATTCGTGCTTTAATAGGATCTGCTCCGTCCGTGTGGTGGTGGGAAAAAACCTTTGTTCGTTTGTGCTTTAGGAGGACCTGATCCGTCCGCGTGGAGGTGACGAAGAACTTTTGTTCGTTGTGCTTTTAGGAGGACCTGGCGAAGAACCATTGTTCGTTCATGTTTTAGGAGGACCTGGTCCGTCTGTGTGGAGGTAGCGAAGAACCTTTGTTCGTTCTTGTGTTTTAAGAGGACCGGGTCCGTCCGTGTGGAGGTGACGAAGAATCTTTGTTTGTTCGTGTATTAGGAGGGCCTGGGCTGTGCGGAGGTGGTCAGCTAAGAACCTTTGTTCGTATGTGCCTTAGGGGGACTGAGGTACGTTCAGGTGGAGGTGGCAAAGAACTTTTGTCCTTTTGCGCCTCAGGAGACCAGGGCCTCCGCCACCATGACATCAAGGAGACAAACCCGATCTATGACTTTAAATCAGGTGACTTTCTCCCCTCTCTTTTGGTGCTAGATCTTTAGATCTGAAAGTAGGAGAGACATTGGGCTCAAGAGAGCTCAATTTTGGTGAGATCCATGAAATTTCATAGGAAGTGAGCACGCTAGAACTTCCGTTCTAGGGCGTCGTTCGCCGATAAAGTGACTTCAATCAACTACTCTCTTCAATACGAAGTTGTAGGACTTGATCTCATGAAGAATGATGATCTATTTAAGGACTATTGAAGGAGAGAAGGCTGGTCTTATCTTGACCTTTGGCTGGAGAAAGAAGATGAACATCCTCTGTTAGATCTGTTTCAAGATTTGTGCAAAATCTGTTGTTTAATTTATAAATACAATCTCTCTTTTGCGCACTGCTGGCTTCAAGCTTCTTTTTAGACATGATCCAGTCAGATTCAGACTACGTGCTCAACACAAAAGTTGTAGTTCTCCGAAAGATCTTTCCAACGAGTGGTTGAACGTTTTCTGGGGAGCTCTGTAGCTCCCTAAAATTGAAATCAAAATTGGTGTGCCGAGAGCAATTATAGTTTAAGTATCCCAGCTGGTTCTGTCGAGTTTACACAGATGGGTTCAAACCCAATTTTAGGCATTACACAGTTGGATTTATTCCTTGGGCTTAATATAAAAGTTGTAGTTCTTGGAAATACCTTTCCAGAATATGGTGAAACATTCTTTTTGGTGGACTATATCTCCCAGAAATTCTGTTATAGTATGCAGTGACACATTCGTACAAATTTGATGTTTTATAAATTTCTCTTAAAATAACGATCGAATGCTTATAAAATGTGGTAGATACGCGCCTGATGATGTTGTTAACATCTCTGTTAAGTTTCATAATTTTTGGACAAATATTTGCAGTAATTTTGGCAATCGCATCATATAAACGTAACATGTCGTAAATAATTATTGAAACACCCAATGTGCCTGAAATTTGGGGGAAATGTGCAAAGTGATAATTACGAACTATGAGAGAAGTTTCAAGAGTTTTGATTTTGAATTAGCTTCTCAGTTAAATGTTTTGTCAAAAATTATTATGCTGAATGTGAATTATTGTGTTGACCAAATTGGCCGTGATTTCGAAGAAACATGCACATGTTAGTAGCTGTATATTTGATGAGTTCGGGTCTTAAAAAGGGTATGTGATGATTAGTATTTATTAAGTGTAATTGCATAAGGTTCATGAATGTAATTACGACCAGTGTTCGTTGTGACTTTCGCACGTAGATCGAAATGACTAATCAATATGGTTGGGCAAACTTATTCAGTGAACATGAACTTAGTCTTAGGCTCTATTTGTTTGGGCGTTTCGCTGCTACGTTTTGGGCAAACGTCACCGGAAGAAGGATAAACAAATGAACCTTCGGCGGCGTTTGCTCCGTTTCCACCCGCCCGCCTTGAGAAACGCCCCAAAAAGCTCTGTTTGGAGCAGCCACCTCCCCCCTCCGATTCGAACACTCCGTTTCCACCCGCCAGATCGACCCGCCACCGCCGAATCAAATGAAGCCTTAAACACAAATTGTCATATAGTATCATAGTGAGCAATTCCATGACTTACACATTCCACTGCCTTAGAGTTACGATAACACGAGTAGCAGTGATGACTTAGTGTGAATTGTAGGATATGATTATATCCTACGGTATTATGTTGTTGGTAGGTCCTTGGGTGCTAATTAACACCGATTAAACTTATAAATAATGATTTGTGTAAGGACTCGGTTGAAGTCCTTGGATGCCTGTTGGCACTAATTGATCATGGGAATTACATGGGTGTGATGGTTGATACACGGTTGTATAATGACCCTGATGAGACGATTACTTGTGGCGGGTCTACGGGCTTACCGGTTGCCACACCGACGTGAGCTGGCAGAAAGACTCCTGTCCGGTGGGACCGTGGTCCTTGGTGACAAAGAACCTTTGTTTGTTCGTGCCTCTGGAGGACCGAGGTCCATCTAGGAGGAGGTGACGAAGAATCTTTTTTCGTTCGCGTCTCAGGAGAATCGAGGTTCGTCCAGGTTGAGGTACAAAAGGACCTTTGTCCATCTTGCCTGAGAGGTGCAGAAAGATTTTCGTCCATCTCGCCTGAGAGGTACAAAAGGACTTTCGTCCATCTCACCTTAGTGGTAGAAGGACTCGGGGCCCATTCATCTCTCAGAGATTTATCCGCTGTGAAAAGGGAAAATAGATGTTTTGGTGCTGAAATAAAAGATACAAGTGCTCACGAATTTCTCCTCGTGGCTTATTCTGTTGAAAGTAGAGAAAACGATAGATAATGCGGAGATCGCTGGCTTAAGTTCCTCCTAGCCCTTCACGTCCCGGGTCCTGGCCGGGGTGTGCCTGCTAAAGGTAGAAGAGTCGTGCCGCCTCCTGATCTCCCTGCAGGACACCTATTCTTCCTGGTGTGACAAACTTCATAGCCAGGTGTGTAATAGAGGGGACTACCTCGAAGAGCGTTTGGAGTGGCCGACCGAAGATTGCGTTGTACGCCGAGCTGGAGTCGACTTCCATGAACTGAACATCTCGGGTGGCTTGCCTTGGGAACTCCCCTAGGATGACAGGGAGAGTGATCGTCCCTCACACCGGTACTGGTGCGTTGTCAAAACTATATAACGGTCCAGTTGCTGCCTCGAGGTGCTCTTGGGGGATCCTCATGCTGAGCAGCATGGATGCGAACAGGAGGTCCCCCGAGCTTCTGTTGTCGATCAGTATTCGCCTAACGCTAAAACAAGGATTGTCGATTCCTGAGCTGATGACGAGGGGGTCTTGGTGCGATGTGCGCACTCCCTTTAAGTCTTCATCCCCGAAGCTGATGGCGGTATTCGATAGCGACTTCGGGTCTTCCGGATCCTTTTTGGGTTGAGAGACGGAGAGGACTTGGGCAATGGGGAAGGGTGAGCCGGCGATGTTCTTGACCTCCCCGACAATTTTCCTGCCCCTTGTGCTTCCTGGCGCGCCGGAGGCTGCTCTCGCCTGGGCTGGTGCAGCGGCAACTAGTTTGGTTCTTGGTTTTGCAAGTACCTCCCCAGATGTCCCTGTCAGATGAGGTGTTCAATCTCCTCTTTCAACCGGGTGTAGTCCTCCGTGCTATGTCAGTTCCCGCAGTGGAACTCACAATACTGTGCTTGGTCTCCCCGGTTTGGTGGCAGTGACTTTGGTCGACGGAGCATTCCGGAGTCCTGGATGGCTATGAGCACCTGCACCCAGACAGTATTCACTGGGGTGAATTCCTAGTGTCGACGAGAGCCTTGATCCCTGTGAGGGTTACCACGGTGGTCGTCGCTACTGCGGTGTGCCGGGGGGGCGGGCTCCGGCTCGTTTTTTTTCGGTTTGGAGATCCCTTCAAATTGTTGACGGTGTGCTTCGATGGTCTCGTCTGCCGCGATCTGCGCCTCGATCCGGTGAACGAAGTCTGCGTAGCTCGGTACTATTTCCCGCATCAGTGTGGAGTAGAATTCACTTGGGCGGAGACCCCCGAGGAAGACGCTGCGAAGGAGTTCGGGGTCGACCCGCGAGATTTGTCGTGCCTCGGTGGTGAAGTCGCAGAAGAACTCCTTGGGTGACTCTCCCTCGCTTTGGCGGATGCCTGAGAGTTGAAAGGGGTCTCCGACGACCCGTCGGTTGGCTATGAATTGGTCCATGAAGAGGCGTGCGAGTTTCTCAAAGTTGTTGATCTCACCCTCCCGCAAGGAGTGGAACTATGTGCGTGCTTGCCCCTTCAAAGTTGTGGGGAACACTTGACACAACAGTTGATCGGGCGCGTTTAAGAGGCGCATGATCGTCTCGAAGTGATTTACGTGCTCCAGAGGATCCTCTATCCCTTCAAAGGCCTCAAAGTAGCAGCTTGAACCCGTGCGATACGAGGTGTGCTAGGACCTGAGGAGCGAGCGGGGACCCATGACGGAACGGGCGCTGAGCGTTCACAGGGCGTCGTCGTTCCTGAGCGTATTCCTCCCCAACCATGCCTCTTATCTCCTAGCGGGTGATCCTTCGGTCGTCTTGCCTGGTATCCACATCCATTGGGCGAGGGCTGAGTTGAGCGTCTGCTTGCGACTCCCCCCTCTCCCCCGGGAAACATGCATGGAGCTTACTTTATCGGAGAGTTCGTTTGGGGGGGGGGCTCATCAGGGCGAGCCGCGTCTCGAGGCAGGACACACTCCCGTGCGATGGCTGGTCGCACCCTTTGCGCGTTTGCTGGGTTGGTAGGATTAAAGACTCCTAGATCCCGTAGAAGTGTGAGCACTTCCGCTTGGCGTTCCTCTATCAGTTGGACACGCTGTTCCATCAAGCTCGCTGGCGCGGCCGTAGCGGCCCCTTCCAGTCGCGGGGCATTGCTTTCAGCCGAGTTGGAGGGGGCCAATCCCGCGCGCTCTTCTGGAGCCGTGGCATTAGCAGTACGTGCACTCATTCTCGCCATTGATGCTAGTTGGGGCATGATTGCGAGGCAAGTGCTGCTTCCAGAGAGTTGCAGAGTTTGGAAACACTTTCCCACGAACGGCGCCAAATAGTTGCGGGTCACTCAGTTTTTCTCCGGTCCGCAGAATCAGACTGCCTTAGTTCGGAATTGGACCGGCGTGCAAACAACTAATGAAAAATAACAACAAATGACAAATGAATTTTTTTGACTTAGGAAACACGAAAACGGTGAAAAACCACATGACCGGATCTGTGTCGGGCCAAAATTCAATATTTTGTTTTATTTTACAAGAGTTGACAGATTTCCTCGGAGGGTGATAAGCCACCTCTCCGTTACAAGTTCAAAATATAAAGACAACAAAAAATAAACTAAGTCCTTGAAGCCTGAGTGAGAGCACTCCAGTGGTGAAAATCGCTAAGTCCTCGGAGCCTCGATAGAAGAAATCCTGCTAAGCCAGAGCCTTGATGAGAGCGCTCCTGTGGAGAAGGAAAGTCTTGTTCTTGAAGCCTAAGATGCCTTCGCGCTAGAGAGGGAGCAAAACGAATTCCGAGCGGAGAAACGATCTAAGTCCCACGTGCTCGCCGAAAAACGTCAGAGTTCTCTCTAGCCTTTGGAGTTGTTTGTCCTAAAATGAAGGCCTGAGGGTCTCTTTATAGTTCTCTCTAGCCTTTGGAATTTGTGCTGACGAATGGGGTTGCTCCGTTCTGGTCACCTGGATCCCCAATTTTAGCGAAATGACAAAAGTGCCCATCGGGCGGTCCGTCCACCCGCGGGCCGCCGCGCGCTGCTGCCCGCGCGGAGCCTGCGCGCGTACTACCGTGCGTGCAAGAGCCGTGTCCGCGTGCAGCGCCTGCACACACTCGAGGCATGCACGCCGCTTGTGTGCGCGCTTGCACGCGATGCTTACTTGCGTGCCTGTTTGGCTTTGCCTTCTTCTCAGGTATTTTCGGGCCTATGAGGTGAGCGCGGCTCGTCCGGTCAGGTTGGCATTCCCCCGTGTCCTTGGTCAAAATCTTTCTGGTTTGACTTAGAAAATTCAGGGGGAACTCCTCAAACTTTGCCTCTTCCTTTGGTTTGTGATACCAGTTTTTCTCGAAATGATTAGGTATTATGCATCTTTTGTGCTTGAAAAAAAAAATAGTTTTTTGCTATGTGATTTTTTTTTACAGATGTGTTTGTTGTTTTGTGGTGGTAGCTCCATCAATCTTATGTTTTACAGTCCCCATTGTTGGTTTACTTCGAAAGTGTATTTTTGTTTGAAAAGCTCGATCTAAAGCTGGCTCATCTTGGGAGAGCAGATCTTCATGGGTCTGGAATGAAGTCATGAGTTCAATGACAGTCATGTATCGAGATCATGAACTACGAGGATGGCGGGGACGATGTGTTTGTGAAATTTTGGCAAAGATTGAGGATTTTTTCGACAATTTGCTGTTTTACCCCTCCTAGATTTCGAATTTGATTCACAAGACTAGTAATTTTAGCAAAGAAGTCTTGTGTTGTCTCATCATGTCTCATAAGAATAGAATCAAACTGTGTCCTAGGGAGTAAATTTTCAATTTGATTACTTCTTTGAGCATTTGTATTCATGAATGAAATGCAGGGCAAGAGCAACACGTTTCATCTCCTCTTTGCTGAGTTTGGTGGGTTCTCCGTCAGCAGCCTTGCCAAAAAATTTTGGTCCTTCCTTAACGATGTCCAAGAGATCCCGTGAGCAAAGGAGAGTCTCCATTTTGTCGCTCTAGAAATCATATAGCTCTCCGGTGAAAATTGGGATGGGTGTTGCAACCTCCACAGCAGAGTCTGAGTACATCTCGGCAGGCAGCTGTTGCGCACAACTCCTATGGATCAGAAACCAGTTAGCCGACTACGACCTTCAGTTCAAGGAAGTTCCAATGTACTGCGACTCCTCCAGTGCAATTGCAATTGCCAAAAATCCGATATCGCACAGCAGAACGAAGCATATTGAAGTGTGATACCACTTCATTCGGGAGCACGTGGAGAACAAGGACATCTCTCTCTGTTATGTCCACACGGACAAGCAGATTGCAGACATATTCACAAAACCCTTAGACGAGGCCAAGTTCAGTCTTTTCAAAACTGAATTGGGGATGCTAAATTATGAGGAATGAAGACTACAGAAGCTCCAGGATCATGCATCTAGGGGGAGCCTCTGCCAGGAACTCCATTGTGAGCACAGGTGCAAGAACTGAGGGGGAGCAAGGGGTCAAATGCTACAGACCCAGATTTGCAGAAGCCGAAAAGGGGGAGGTTACCCTCTCGGCTAAGGTTAAGGTGGCTCCAAGTTTGCTCTCAAGAAATTGGTATTGGTAATGAATATCTCTCTCAGCTAAATTTCAAGGTTATGATTTTCATTCTCATACGCTTTATTCACCTTAGCTTGTAGGGTTTAGGCTTTTTCAAATAGGAGGAGATTGTTGGGTGCTTGATTGGTAGTTGATGAGGGAGGCCATGAGAAAACCTAGCTCTGATACCACTGTTAGAACAGATCTTATGGTTTTGTAATGATTTGGTCGTACAGGCGGGAGGAAGAAGATGAATGGATAGAAAGGGAAATGATGATATTACTGATAAAGAGAGATACAATAATACAAGGATTCCATACGGTATTTGTATCCGCAATAGAGAGTTCTGGATACAGGCATTAAAGTAGCCAACAGTTACAACATTAATTTATAACAGCATAATTAATGAAATTGGCTTGATTTAATGGTGCAGATTTATTCTTCTCGCACATTATATGGACAAATAGTTGAAGAATTCTTCGATGTTTCTTCAGTGAGACAATTATCTTCAGTGAGACAATTACGATTGTTCTCTCTGTTGCAGGAGCAAAATGTGAATGAAAATTGAGGGAAATAAAGGCCATTGGAGAGGAATCAATACTACTTTGATATGTGCGGCAGTAGCTAGTTTGACCGTCTATTTTGGTTTCCTCTGCAATAGCTACTGCAGCCTCTCCGTTATACACAAATGGATAGAATGTATACAAAAGCAATACATCTCAAGTCGATTGGAGATACTGATTAATGTTAGATATATTTGAATATGTCCGCACATGTCGAGACTGACTCGGAGCGTGTTTATGGGTTCGTGTCGTGCAAGGATTATGCTCTACGCTGGAGATACTATATAATCCCTATTCCAAACTTGATAGGATTATGCGGACTATCTTGAACGGAGCAACCCTCTTACAATTAAAACATTCATTATAATTCTAAAAACACATTTTAATAAATAGTACAAATATGCTCAAGACTTGAAGACTCAGGCACATACATTAAGCTCTGTAAGCACTCCTCTCCTACTCTTGATCTGCCTTTTGGATGGATGTTTCTCTCAACTCTAAATTCATGGATGATGAGAAATGAAGCAGGCCTCCCCCTTTTGTAGATCTCTCCATTTCCCTCCAAAATTATGAAGCTTCTAGACTTCTCTACAATTGGATTTGTCTAGAATATTTTTAGTATTTTGACACACTTTCATGCACTTCTAGGCCTGCAAGCGGTTCGGTTTGGGTCGGTTTGGACCCAAACCGAAACCGAGCCAACATGCCTCGGTTTTTGGCTTGTCCAAACCGACCCGAACCGAATCCGGTCGGTTCGGTTCAAAGTCGGTTCGGTTTTCAATCGGTTTTTTTCGGTTCGGTGTCGGTTTTTTGTGAACAAACATATAATAGTTAATATCAAACCCATATTTTTTATTTGTTATAATTTTTTTTGCCCATGTAGGAATTAGGATACGGTTATGCTATCAACTCATTAAAGTAAGTGTTTTATATCATAGCAGTCCTCCACTAGATATAGTGTCTCCTTGGGTTCCTCCATATCTTGGCGCGACAAATGTCAGACCACTTTCTGCTGATCCAGCATTGAGATAAATATAAGACAATGATAGATTGATTTAATGAATTTAAATGGCTTAGTAATCACCTAATTGATATGGGTGTCTGTTTTTTTTACACCAAATTTATTGTGACAGCAAAAGTATCATTGATATAAACCATCAATTCATTAGTTCAAAAATATGCAATTCATACCGAACCGACATATGCATAAACTGGGAATTCTAGCAATTCATTAGTTTTAAATGGCTTAGTAACCATCATTCACATCAATTCCTGATTTACACTCAATCTAGCAATTCATACCTAAACTGGGAATTCTAGCAATTCATGAACAGTATTAGAAAAAGATGCTCTCATATGCATATGCAGGAAAAGAAAACCTAAATGAGTCATACTATTCATACCTAAAGCGGGAACAAATGTGAATGATTTCAACATCTACATTAAGATGCTCTCATATGCAGGAAAAAAAAACTTAAAGCGGGAACAGGAAGATGAACTCATGACTCATCTATAGGGAAAAAAAACCAAAAAAATAAAAGCATTCAGTCATACTATTCATACCTGAACGACAGAACGAAGCAATAGAAGGGAATAGGAAGATGAACAGCCGGAGTCGCCGCCCGCCGCACGGCCAAACACCGCCAAAATGAGAAATCTGAAGCATTCAGTCGTCTTCCATCGCCGCAGTCATTTCCCTCGACGGTCTCGTCGTTGCCCTCGACGGACTCGTCTTCGTCGCCACCGCGAGTCTCCGATTGCGTTTTGCGATTTGCGATATGCGAACCGCCGGAAATTGGGAGGAAATCAGGAAACTAGAAAGTAGGAAACTGGAGAGTGGAGACCCGACGAAACTCTATCGCTATCAGCTGCTATCTCGACAAAATGAAAAGGAGAAAAAATGAACTTTATAAAACTTGAAATCCGAAGGCCGAAACCCAATCACTATCAGCTATCTCAAATAAGAATATAATATATTAACTTTGACTCTTTGATGCCGCTGTCCGCTGTTCGTGACTAGGCCTGCAAGCATAAAAATAATAATATGCTTATACAGTGTAACAGTGTAAGTTATACTACTTATACAGTCATATACTTATATGCAAAATCAAAATGACAGAATGTGGCTGACTTTAAAATTAAAAAACTAATTAGTTAAACACTTAAACTTTAATTATGTTAAATAAAAAACGCGGTTCGGTTCGGTTTGATCGGTTTTCACAACCTTAAAACCGACCCGAACCGATAGTCCTTCGGTTTTCAAAAGCTCCAGACCGAACCGACACCGGACCGGGCGGTTCGGTTTCAATATCGGTGCGGTTTGGTCGGTTTGATCGGTTTAGTCGGTTTTCGGTTTTTACTCCTCACCCCTATGCACTTCATATTGCTACATACAAGACTATACCACTCTTATCTAGAGTATTCTACCCACTCAAATTATCTAGGCTCTCCTAGGCTGCAATGGACAGAGGTTGTTTGCTTGTAGTGTGGGGTATTGATGCAGAATGCATCTGGGGCATTGAAGCACGAAAGGACAAGATCATGATTTTATTTGGACGACAAAGGTGTGGAGCTGTGTGTTAGATATATTGTATATTATGAATAGTAATGTTAGTTTAGAATCACCTCTGGTGTTAGCATCCTCACTTGTACAATATATGTATTACCATTATTTTGATTGTGAATATAGAAATTTATTACTCCTATCTATCATGGTATAGGAGCCAAAACCCCGGTCGTGCTCTTTCTTCGGTTGTCTTCCGCCGATCCTCTGCCTCCGCTGTTCAACTGCTTGTCTGCTCCATTGGATTGCGACCAGAGCTGCAAGCGCGATCGACGGAGCACGTTTCTGCACGTCGTTTTCCTGTTCCGACGTCCAGACGATCGACGGAGCACGTTTCCGCACGTCGTTTCCCGTTTTCGCGCGATCGACGTATTCCGACTGTTGTTTCCTAGTTCCGACGTCAGGCGGTCCTGCTGCTGTTTCCGCACTCTGCAATCCCGCTGCTCTGCTGGGCTCCAATCTGCTGCCTGCTACTCAACTACCTCCTCCTCTTTTCTCAACTGCCTGCTGCTTCCCAGCACCGAGTGATTTCAGTCCAGATTTCCTGCTTCCCTCGGAGCCCGTTCGCTACCTCCGACTTCTGGATTTCTGCAGATTTTGGATTTTCTGATCCTGCTCGTCTCACCGAGCCCGTCCGCTGTTCTTGCAGCCTGCCTGACGCCTCTGTCCTCCACTTTGATCTGATGGCATCACCTCACTCCTCTTCCGTCTGCCGCCAGAAGGCCTTGGTGATTACTAAGGGACTTCTTCCTACAGTGCCTTTGCTGCTCAGTTCGGTGCTACTCGTCACCCGCATGTCCTTTGTCACTACTGTCGGTGTCTTGGTCATGTCACATCTGTGTGTCGCAAACCTCGGAGGGCTCAACAGTCTGTTCAACAATGTGCTCCTGGTGCACCTTCCGCTCACTTTTCAGCTCCGGCGCAATCTTTCTCAGTATCTGACCTTACTCAGCTGATTGCTAACCAGTTCTCCCAGCAGGCTTCACTGTCTCGCTCCTCTGTCGGCTGCCTCCGCCCCTGCCAGTATTTCTCCCTCAGATTGGTTGCTTGACTCTGGAGCCTCCTTTCACATGATATATGATGCCACCACCTCTTGTCCTGTCAGCCTGTCTCCTCTACCCTTAGTATCATGGTAGCAAATGACACCACTCACCACATCACCAGTCGCGGCCTCCTTCATACTAGTCATTTCCATGTTCCCGATGTTGCATACATACTCAAGTTATCCATGAATCTCATATCCGCCAGCCAACTCACATCTCATGGTTGTCTTGTTATTTTTGATGAGTTTACATGCAGTGTGCATGATGGTCTGACTGGGACACTCCTTGCCACTGGTCGTCGTCGTAGCGGGGTGTACGTTCTTGATCGTCTCCACCTTCCACCCACTTCATTCTCGCCGACAACTTCCTCCCTTTGTCTTCCTTTAGTGAGTTTTTCTCAATAGCACCACCGCCTTGTTCATCTCAGTTGTTCACGTATAGCTTCTCTCATTAGTCATGGTTTCCTTGGTCGTGTTCCTATTGATTGGTCTCACTCATGTTCGGGTTGTAAACTCGGTAAACAACTACGACTCCCCTATTCGTCTAGTGAGTCCAAGTCTCAGGGTGCCTTTGATTTAGTTCATTCTGATTTCTGAGGACCCGCACCTTTTGTATCCAAGGGTGGACACCGGTTTTATGTTCTTTTCGTTGATGACTACTCTCGTTATTGTTGAGTCTATTTTATGCATTCTTGATCTGAATTTTTCCAGATGTATGTTACCTTTTCTACTATGGTGCGCACTCGGTTTTCTGCTTTCGTATACATTTTTCATTCTGACTCAAGGGGGAGTATCTCTCTCATGCTTTTCGAGATCTGCTAGCTACCCACGACACACTCTCTCAGCTTGCCTGTCTCGGTGCACGCGCTCAGAATGACACTGCTAAAATGAAGCATTGTCATACTATTGAGACAGCTCACACCCTTCTTATATGCTCTCACGTTCCTCCCCACTTCTGGGCTGAGACTGTTTTCACTGTTGTCTAACTTATTAATCTGCAACCCTCCACTTTCCTTCAGGGTCAGTGCCCTGATGAGTGTTTGTACTCTCGACCCCCACATTACACTCATCTTCGTGTTTTTGGTTGTCGATGTTATGTTCTTCTCTTTTCATGTGAGCGTACTAAGCTCTCTGCTCAGTCTGTTCCTTGTATCTTTTTTGGGTACAGTACTGAGCACAGGGGCTATCGATGTTATGACCTTGTTGCACGTCGACTTCGCATCTCACGTAATGCCACTTTCGATGAGTCTCACCCTTTCTTTGTGTCTTCTGTTTCCTTGACCTCACACTCTTTCATTACTCCCTCTGACGTGCAGTTTCTCACTCTTTCCATCTCTCCGCCTCATGTATCCTTCCCTCCGGTATGTCCACCTCCTCTTCCCTTGCCACAGTCTACTCCGTCACCTCCTCCTCTCTTGTCGCAGTCTACTTCGTCTCCTCCCGCAGTCTACTTCGTCACCTACTCACTCCCCTCCTCCGTCACACACTTCTCCATCTAATGAGCTGTCCACTTGGGACAATGTCTATCCTCTTCCTTATCACTATACTCGTCGTCATCCTCCTATTTCCTCGCCTCCAGTGCCCCCACTCTTTGGGGATGTTTCTTTAGGAGGATTGATCGTCAGTTTTCCTTTCTCCCCAACAACCTGAAAATAGACCCAGACTCAGTGCCTACCTCCTCCAGCGAGTGCCCTGTGGATGATCCTCCTGTGCGCCACAACCCACCTCGTGAGAGGCGTCCTCCCGGCCGCCCTAGCCTTGCTACCCTACCGCTGGACCTACCTGCCCTTCCTGCCACTTCTTGCAGTACTCCAGAGCCGACTTCGTACCGCGAGGCTGCCCAGATACCAGAGTGGCAAGTTGCTATGTCTGTTGAGTTGGAGGCGCTTGAGCACACTCACGCGTGGGAGCTTGTTCCTCTTCCACCTGGTGCTGGTCTTCTTCCACCTGGTGCTGGTCAAGTTTCGCTCTGATGGTTCTGTAGAGAGGTATACTGCTCGACTAGTTACTCGTGGCTTTCAGTAGAAGCATGAGAGAGACTTTGACGAGACCTTTACTCCAGTTGCTCACATGACTACAGTCCGGACTCTTATTGTTGTTGTTGTTGTTGTTCGTCACTAGTGTCTATCACAGTTTGACGTGAAGAATGTCTTTCTTCACGGTGATCTTCAGCATGAGGTATACATTTTTCCTCCTTTGGGTCTATCCTCTCCTTCAGGCCTTGTTTGCCGCTTAAAGCGAGCTCTTTATGGGCTCAAGCAGGCGCCCCAAGCGTGGTTTGCACGTTTCAGTTCAACTATTACAACCGCCGGGTTCCAGCCATGTCTATATGTTCCAGCTTTGTTTGTGCACTCTTCCTCCTGTGGTCGGACCTTTTTGTTACTGTACATGGATGATATGATTATTACTGGTGATGATCCTTCTCATGTGGCTTTCATCAAACATCACCTTCAGCTGGAGTTGATATCGAGTCGAGTTTGAGCGATTTTGGCTCGGCTCGAAATCGAAATTTTGACTTGAACTCGGCACGAAATCGACTCGAAATCGAAATTGATTTCGAGTCGAGTCGGCTCGACTCGAAATGGAATCGAGTCGGCTCGAAATCGAATCGGGTCGGCTCGAAATCGAATCAAGTCGGCACGAAATTGAACAATTTTTCGTTTTATTCCTAATTTGCTCAAAATAAAATAGGACAATATATAAATTTAGCAAATGAAACACTTAAAACATTTATTCTTTTTATTTAGATTTAAATTTTGTTATTTTTAATCTTAAAATAAAAATATATTAATAAATACATAATTTTTTAAATTAATTCGAGTTGATTCGAATCATATTTCGAGCGATTCAGGACTGGCTCGAAATCAGATTCAAGTCAAATTGAGTCGAATCAATTTTAACCGATTTCGATTCAGCTCAATTTTCGAACGATTTTCGAGTTTCGAATAATATGCTCAGCCCTACCTCAGCAGCAGTTTCAGATGATTGACCTTGGACAGCTGAGTTACTTCTTGGGTCTTGTGGCAACTCTACAGATCGCGGGTTTCAGCTCTCTCAGCAGCGCTACACATCAGATCTCCTTGCTCGGGCTCTCTCTGACTCTCACACAGTGGACACCCCTATGAAGATCCACCTTCAGCTACGTACGGATGATGGGGTTTCACTCTCTGATCCTACTCGATACCGTCATCTCGTGGGAGTCTCGTTTATCTCACCATTACTCGGCCCGACATTGCTCGTGTTGTTCATCTGCTGAGTCAGTTTGTTGGTTCGTCCACCTCTGTGCATTATGGTCATCTGCTACATCTCCTGCGCTATCTTCAGGGGACGACCTCTCGTAGTATCTTCTTCTCCAGTAGTAGTTTTCTACAGCTATGTGCTTACTTCGACTCCACCTCGACAAGTGATCATGTTGACCGTCGTTCTTTCATTGGTTTCTGTCTGTTTTGGGTTCTTCACTTATTACATGGAAGTACAAAAAACAGACTGATGTTTCTCGTTTCAGCACTGAGGCTGAGCTTTGAGCCATGACTACCACCGCTGAGGATATTATTTGGCTCCGTTGGCTTCTTGAGGATCTTGATGTCTCTTCTGCAGATCTCACTCCCCTCCACTGTGATAACATCAGTGCCATTCATACTACTCTAAACCCGGTGAAGCATTCTCTCTCCAAGTATATCAGGATGAATGCTTTCTTCCTGCATGAGCACTATGGTCGGGGCACTCTTGCCCCTTCCTTTATTCCTTCCGAGCAGCAGATTGTAGATTTGATGACAAAGTCACAGACGAGGACCCAACATGCCTATCTACTATCCAAACTCTCGGTGTATGATCCCCCGTGAGTTTGTGTGTGTGTGTGTGGGGGGGGGGGTGTTTGATATGTTGTATATTATGAGTAGTAGTGTTAGCTTAGAATCATCTCGGGTGTTAGGATCATCCTCTCTTGTACAATATATGTATTACCATTATTTCAATTGTGAATGTAGAAATCTATTACTCCTATCACTATGATCAAAGCCTAAGGGCTGGCGGGAAGGATGCTGATATGAGTTTTTGACTGAGATCTTTTATGTGGCCAAACAAGGGTGAAGTGGCATTGGAGATTTTAGTTCCCCTTCCTTTACCCCGGCGGACCTAGGCATCAGTGGACTGGATAGGTATCACCGGAGAGGATCAATCAGTCCCGACGATTAAAGATCAAGTAGTGTGCGGCTAATACGCTCGACTGGGAGTCGAATCTTAGTCGGGCCAATAAAATTGTAAAAATGATACTAGTAGGACTTGCTCAGTCTTTGCACGGCTTCGCCCGCCACTTATACTTTGCTCCCCCACGTGAACCCATAACATCATATTCCCTATTGAGATCAAGTTTTTCACTAAGCTTGTCATCAAGCTGTGGCAGTAGAGTCCCAAAAGGCACCATCAGGGGAGGTCCGACAAAGGGGTTCAACTAAGTGCTATGACAGACGATCTAGATCCTGACCTTGATCGGAAGCTGAAGTTGATATGCCACTTCTCTAATTTGTTGCATCACTTGAAAGGGGTTGTAGTACTTTAGGGCCAATTTGTGGTATGGGGCCTTTGAAAAATTCAATGCCCAGGATGTACACAAACCACCTAAAGAAAATCATCAAGGAAAACTTGCAGGAAATGCTTGAAATCAAAAAAATAAGTTTGTAACACCACACAGATCAAAACCCGGACATACACCGAGACATACACGATTGTATGATCTTATTTGAAGTCCACAGTAATTAAACTAGAGAATCTGAAAAATTACAAAAAACAGATAAACCTTCGCAAATCTTCAACTCCTTCTACGGGGACGTGCGAGCAAAACGCCGCTTCAAAAAACACACTAAAATGAAGACCTTGTCGAGGACTACATCGTGGAATCAATGATCTCTAGAAACGGTGATCGTGCGACTGCAAAATTTAAAGAGAAGCTTTCTCTCTCTAGAATTCTTCACAGGCAAGGCATCGGCTCTTCACGGGAGGAGTTATTCACTGGAGGAAAGATTAGGCCACTGTACATCAAAGAAATATATATATATATATATATGTGTGTGTGTGTGTGTGTGTGTGTGTGTACACACATGCATTGAGTAAAACCAAGGAAGTCAAAGCAGATGAACATATGCGTCGATATAGGGAGGATGGAAATCAACGCAGCCAGCAATCATGCGTCGAAATGAATGGGAATGATGTGTCGATTAAATATCAAAGCAACATCAACATGATATTCTGGAAATAAATAGCGCTGAGAAGAAATGAAGGAGCGTCGACAAGAGGTACTTCTAGATGAACTCAACACAAGGATAGGTGCATCAAAAAGAAGACAAAATCATGCGTCGACAGGAGAAGAGAAATGCTGACATGAAGGAGCGTTGAGTGAATGTCAACGCATGCGTCAAATGACAATATGATGGCGGAAGAAATAGAAATACTGCAACAGTTATATACTATGTATTTATATAATATATAATCATTTTCACTTCCAAATTTTAACACTTCCCCTAGAAGTGAAAATGAGATACCAGTCCAAGCAACCCGCGAAGGCAATCAAACGGTCCCTTAGATAGAGGCTTCGTGAAGATGTCGGTGATGTTGTCTTGACCTGAACAAACTCCACGACAAGAGATCCACCAGGTACTTTCTCCCAAATAAAGTGGTGCTCGATCTCGATATGCTTTGTCCACGCGTGACAAACCGGATTTGTAATAAGCGTCAACGCACTTTCATTGTCGCCGCAGAGCAAAGTAGGATCACGAACCTTTTCATAAACATCCTCCACCAACCTTAGCAACCAAATGCATTCCTGAGCCGCCAAGGACGACGCCTTGTACTCCGCTTCAGTGGTGGAGATGGACACCGAGTTTTGCTTCTTGCTACACCACGAGATAACGCTGAACCGCACATAAAGACGTACCCCGACGTCGACTTCCAATCGTCAGCATCTCCGCCTTAGTTGGCATCCGTGAAACCATGTAAATTGAAGCCAGTGTCTCTACCAAACAACAACCCCATGTCCAAAGTTGACTTAATATATTTCAAAATCCCCTTCGCAGCCTTCAGATGAGGCTTCCTAGGCTCTTGCATGCAACGGCTCACTCGGCCAACCGCAAACGAGATATCCGACCGCGTAATCGTCAAATAAATCAGACTTCCCATCAGAGCCCAGAAAGACTTAGGATCAAGCAAGATCCTTCCTTCATCCCAATGAAGTTTCAGTCCAACCTCAAGTGGAGTAGAGCAGCACTTCCCATCCGCCATGCCAAATCTCTCCACAATCCGCTCCAAGCGGTTCAGGCCAGATCTCGCGGATCTCGGTTTGGCGCGAGTCCAAAAATTTTAGAACCAACTATACTATTTAGTTCTCGGGTCATACAGATACATACACGAGAATCGAACCGAGAACTGAGCTATTTAAATTAAGCCATTAGGATTAATTTGATTCAAGTATCAAAGCAACAACCATCCAATGCTTACCAATATGGCCCGTCTGTCCAAGATTAAACCTAAAAGACAGCCTTTGTAGTTCGCAATTCCGCACTTCATTGTTCGACTTCGACCTAGCGTCAGGATCTTCGTGTTCTTATCCATGCCCCATTGTTCACTTCCAGACCGGAGTGAGACATCATTGTCTGCCACTTTGGTTACCTCTATTCATCATATTGTTGTTAGTATACCATTGTCTTTGTGTTGTGGTTGATATAAACTTTCTAGTTTTGTTTCTTCTATAGACTAGTAAGAGAGATATTTTGTGTTCCAAGTCTTTTATCTTGTATATTCTTTTATGATTGATTACAAATATATTGAATTTGGTTATTTCAAATATTTTATCTAGGCTTTTGTTTGATTTTGCCAGTATAAATGCATATGTGAAACTTTTTATGAGATATGAGTAGAGTCGAGAACCTAATCGAAACCGATCCGTGCTTTTTGATTCGGATTCGGTTTTATACCTTTGGTACATAGGTTGTTTCTAGTTCCAAAAAAGTCGAAACCGAAGCTATATGGACGAAGCTATATGGACTGGTTCTTGGTTTTTTATAGAGCCGATCTGAACCGACCCGAGTTGCACCCTACCCTGAATCTTCTCAGGATCCGCAGAGACCCTTGTGTTGTGCACGACATGCCCCAAGCAAGCCACTATATCGTCCCAAAGGAGCTTTTTGCTCGCTTCAGAAATAACTGATACTACTTGATTGGCTAAAAGATAGTGTGGAGGTGCTCAAGGTTTTCCTCCCGGCTCTTGATATGCATCAAAATATCATTAAAACACAAATATATATCGACACAAAAGGTCCTGGAATACCTCCTTTATCAAGGCCTGGAAGGTGGTTGGAGCATTGGTGAGCTCGAATGACATCACCAAGAATTGAAAATGCCTGTGATGAATCCAGAAAGCGGTCTTCTCCACATAGACAAGGGCCATGCATACCTGATGGCACCCTGATACATCCATCTTCGATAAGAAACGAGCACCATGAAGGTCGTCTAGTAGATCCTCCAATCCACCACAGGCATTTTCATCATAGGCATGTTGTAACACTATGTTACAACATGAAATTATCTGATATAGTGTCTTTGTTCTTCTGCCCAGTCCTCTTGGTGCACAAGGATGACTGCAAACGGTTTTGTGTGGAGCTTACAACTCAATCTCATCCTTTTAGAGGAATTGATGGGAGTCAATCTGCTCCGCCACTCCGCCATTTGCGCTTCGGTGCCAAGTGCAAGTGCCCCTTGTACAAAATGAGGTCCTCCTTCATGGTATAACATGGGGAAATCTGCCCTTCCCAATGCAGTTAAGCTCCAAGAGTGTGGGGATCCATTTATCTTCTGGTGAAGCTGAGTGAGAAACTCTGGGGTGGGCTGAGAAATAGAGAATATCATCGCCCCCGGTGGTCTCATTAAGACAAGGCATCCGGTGCAATTCAAGGTGTCCGTCTTGGATTTGACCCGAAAGTCAAAATCTATCAGTTTGTTGACGCAACACCGATGAGGTGTTATATCAGGCTTTCCTCGAGGAGGTACTTCAAGCTAAAAGGATCGATTCAGATCAAGAACATTTGAATCCAAAGGTAACATCTCCAATGTTGTATGATCTTGTCCATGATGATCAACACCTACTCACAAGTGAGAAGCTTATGGTAGTGTATGTATATCTTCTATTGAAATAAGCGCTCGGTTGTCTGCCATGTTGTAGTGTTGAGCCACTCCCATTTCCTGAGGCCTATGAATCCACTAAGCTCATGTGGCAATTGAGGAATTGGTCAGATAGTTAACCTTTGACTTAGGGGTGTGCAAAAACATTAAGGAAGCGGAGCGGAACCAAGCGGTTCAGGTCAGTTCTCGTGGATCTCGGTTTGGCGTGAGTCCAAAAATTTCAGAACCGACTATACTATTTAGTTCTCGGGTCATACAGATACATGCACGAGAATCGAACCGAGAACCGAGCTATTGAAATTAAGCCATTAGGATTAATTTGATTCAAGCATCAAAGCATCAGCCATCCAATGCTTACCAATATGGCCCGCCTGTCCAAGATTAAACCTAAAAAACAGTCGTTGTAGTTCGCAATTCCACACTTCATTGTTCGACTTTGACCTAGCGTCAGGATCTTCGAGTTCTTATCCATGCCCCATCGTTCACTTCCAGACCGGAGTGAGACGATATTGTCTGCCACTTTGGTTACCTCTATTCATTCATATTGTTGTTAATATAACATTGTCTGTGTTGTGGTTGATCTAAACTTTCTAGTTTTGTTTCTTCTATAGATTAGTAACAAAGATATTTTGATTTCCAAGTCTTTTATCTTATATATTCTTTTATGATTGATTACAAATGAATTGAATTTGGTTATTTCAAATATTTTATCTAGGTTTTCTTTTTGATTTTGCCAGTATAAATGCATATGCGGAACTGTTTATGAGATATGGGTAGAGTTGAGAACCGAATCGAAACCGAACCGTGCTTTTTGATTCGGATTCGGTTTTGTACCTTTGGTACATGGGTTGTTCTAGTTCCAAAAAGTCAAAACTGAAACTATATGAACTGGTTCTTTGTTTTTGGAGGAGCCGATCTGAACCGACCCGAGTTGCACCTTACCTTGAATCTTCTCAGGGTCCGCATAGACCCTTGTGTTGTGCATGACATGCCCCAAGCAAGCCACTCTATCGTCCCAAAGGAGCATTGATGGGGTTCCACCTGAAATTTCCAAGTCAAAACCGGCAAGACTCAGGCCAAGTACGCATGGGCTCGACCGGACCGATTACGTGCATCAAAACCGCAAGCCCGGAAACCCCCAAAGAAGAAGCCGAACCCGCGCACACGCACGGCAGGGGACAGCAGGCGCGCGCAGCCAGCATGCGCGCGACCGCGTCCCACGCGGACGGACTCTGCGCGCCCCCGCGCCCCCGCAGGACTGCGGTCTGTCGCAGGGTCGCGCCCTTGCGCGGCTGCACTCCCCGCGCCCTGCGCGCACGCAGCACGCGTGGCCGCGCCGCGCCCCCGCCTGCGCGCGCCGGTGGCAATCGCTGCCGCCACCGGCGACCCCCGCCGTCTCCGGTCGCCTCCTCCGCCGTCGGCCCTCTCCGGCCGCTGCCGCCTCCGGGCACCTTACCCGGGCCGCCCAAACTTCCCGGGTGGCACTCCCGTCATTTTGGCAAAAATGGTGACCAAGTTGATCGAAACGTAGCGACGCCATTCGCCAACACAAATCACTCTCCGATGCAATTACCATCACGAACCTCCAGAAAACTATAAATAGACCCCCAGACGTTCATTTGAAGACAAGCAACTCCAAAGACTAGAGAGAGCTCTGAGATTTACCAGCGGGATCGTGGACTTAGACCGATTCTCCGCTCAGAAATTCACTCCGCTCCTCTCATTGCGCTAAGGTTCCAACACGCTTCAAGTCACGTCAACCGCCTCCACGAGAGCGCTCTCATCAAGGCTTCGCATCAATGATAACGCTCCCTCCAGAAGCTCTGTGGACTTAGAGAATTTTCCAACCGGAACGCTCCTACTAAGGTTCCGCGAGCTCAGCAACATTCCAAGGCTGAAGCGCTTCTATCGAGGCTCTGATGACTTAGCTGTTTTTCTCCTTTTCTATACTCTGCACCTGTAATGGAGTAGCGGTCTGTTGCCCTCCGAGATCAAATCAAATTTTGTAAAACTCTGAGAAGCTAGTGAATTTTAGCTCGACAAAGCTCCAGCCACGTGGTTTTTCACCCCTTCTGGGTTTTCCACATAAAAAACGTCTCTTGTCATTTGCTGCGGTTCACTTTGATTGTTTGTGCGCCCGGTCCAATTCCGAGCTAAGGTGGTCCGATTTCTCCAGACCGGGGAAAGATCAGGCGACCCGCAACTAACATTTTGCTCGCTTCAGAAATAACAGATACTACTTGATGGGCTAAAGGATAGTGTGGAGGTGCTCAAGGTTTTGCTCCGAGAAAACACCAATATATATCGATACAAAAGGTCCTGGAATATCTCATTTATCAAGACCTGGAAGGTGGTTGGAGCATTGATGAGTTCGAATGACATCACCGGGAATTCAAAATGCCCGTGATGAGTCCAGAAAGCAGTCTTCTCCACATCGGCAGGTGCCATGCGTACCCGATGGCACCCTGAGACATCCATCTTGGATAAGAAACGAGCACCATGAAGGTCGTCTAGTGGCTCCTCCAATCCACCACAGGTATGGGAAACGAGCACCATGAAGGTCGTCTAGTGACTCCTGCAAAACCGTTAGCAGTTCATCCTTGTGCACCAAGAAGACTGGAGAGAAGAACGAAGACACTATATCGGATGATCCGCTGTTGTAGCATAGCGCTATACCGTCGCTCAATCTCATCCTTCTAGAGGAAGTGGTGGGAGCCAATCTGCTCCGCCACTCTGCCGTTTGCGCTTTGGTGGGATCCATCCCACCCAACAGAGCATCATCAGGCCAGCCAGTGCCAGCTGCCTCATCAGGCATACTGCTGCATATTGACTTCAGCAAAAATTGCCCAACATGAAGAGCACTGACAAAGCCAGTAACACCTGAACTAGCCATCAAAAGGACCCAGATGTTCTTGATAATTTTATGTTTCCCGGTGCAAATATATATACTCATGTGTATAATTGCATGAAAGGAGTAATATTTTTCCCTGCTTTTTAAATAATTTTAATGCCAACTGTCACTATTTAAAAAAAAGCCTATTATTTCTTGTTTCCTGTTTATAAATAAACTCATTTTGTACCAATTTATAAATAAAAATGTAAGATCTCTCCCTCTCCGTAAAGACCTGTCATTTTTTGTTGGGTAGATAGGTTAGTAGTAGTATGTTGGTTTTTAATATGCAAACAAAAAATTTTTCCATGTGTTTCTTTTAAAAAAAAAATGAATTTCTCTAACTCAATCCCCTTTACAGAGGATCCACTACACTATATAACAGATTAACAGCGTAGCAAATTCATTCCTTCTACCAGCCATTACTGGTTTCCTATCCACTTCGTTCATGTTTCAGTGGCCTCTTTCTCTTGGCATCCATGAGGATTGAAACTCTCAGTTTCAGAACATTACAGACACTTGTGCTGGTTCTAACGTTCCTCTCCTATGCTAGTTACCATGCCACTAGAAAAACCACAAGCATTGTGAAAAGTGTGCTTGATCCCAAGACAGCGGAACTAGGCTTGTCACCATGGCCAAGCCCTCACATTCTTCGCACGCACGCGAGCGGTTGGGCTCCATTCAACACTCCAAGCGGTACATCGATGCTCGGGTTGATCGACCTTGCTTTCCTATCAGTGTACTCGCTGGGCATGTATTTCGCAGGACATTTAGGAGATCGTCTAAACCTGCGGTTCATCCTTACGATCGGAATGCTAGGGACCGGCCTCTTCACCGCCCTCTTCGGCGTCGGTTACTGGTTAAATGTGCATAGTTTCTACTATTATTTGATTGTTCAGATACTCGCGGGCTTGTTTCAATCGACTGGATGGCCTTCGGTTGTAGCCATCGTTGGAAATTGGTTTGGAAAGAGGAAGAGGGGCTTGATCATGGGAATCTGGAATGCGCATACTTCAGTTGGGAATATATCTGGCTCATTGATTGCTTCTGCCCTGCTGACTTATGGGTGGGGTTGGTCTTTTGTAGTTCCGGGCATTCTTATTTCAATCATTGGGTTGACCGTGTTTCTTTTCTTGCCTGAAAGCCCCGAGGCAGTTGGCATGGACAAAAATGATGCAGTTCTGAAGCCTAGAAATACTGCTGGAAATGATGAGCCTGATGTGAATGGAGGTGGAGAAGAGATTAGGGATCAAGCAGTGGGATTCATGGAGGCATGGGGGATACCTGGGGTTGCCCCATTTGCCTTTTGTCTTTTCTTCTCAAAATTGGTTGCCTACACTTTTCTCTACTGGCTTCCATTCTACATCAGTCACAAAGGTACTTATTCATTTAATTGGCAACTTTTATTTAGTTTTTTCATATAGTTTGCTTCATAAAAGTTATTTTTAATCTATACCATATGAAAAGGAATACTCAATTGCGGTGTCACATTGTAAGACTCTTCATTTTGCTTCCTTCATCTTATATATTACATGCAACAAAAAAAGAAACCAGCAATGTGCAGAATACATTTAAATAATATGACCATTAATACTCTTCTTTGGGTGCTTGACAATTTAAATTTGTTATATCATGTATCAGTTTTGTTGATTTGTTTTATAAAAACTTTATTAGTTTAATAAGATGAGTGAAGAAGAAATGATAAATGAAAGATGCAAGCTAGAAATTCCATGATTCTTGCTATATTTCTTGATCCCCTATTTCTGAACTCACCAATGAACCGCAATTTTGAATTATCACTAGTGATTGTAAGTTAATAAAGATATATTAGAGGAAACTCGAGTAACATCCAGTAAAGGCGTGGTGATTGAAAATATAACGGAAGGAAAAAACGAGTGTTGAATGATTAGGAAGGAGAACGAGTAGAGCCAAGATATCGTAAAGAGAAGTTGTTGATCTCATTTTCATTTTCTCCTCTCTTATAGCCATCGGAGGTGAATATCTATCCGACTCGACCGCCGGAATGTTATCATCATTATTCGATGTTGGCGGGGTGTTTGGCGGGATCTTAGCTGGCCACGTCTCAGACCATCTCGACGCACGGGCGATCACAGCCGCAAGTTTCATGTACTGCGCCATCCCCGCTCTCTTCCTCTACCATGCTTATGGAAGCATCTCCCTCTTCTGCAATGCTGCTCTCATGATTGCCGCGGGCTTGTTTGTGAATGGCCCATATGCTCTCATCACCACCGCTGTCTCAGCCGATCTCGGCACCCATGGATCGCTGAAGGGGAACTCCAGGGCATTGGCGACTGTAACGGGGATCATCGACGCGACTGGATCAGTGGGCGCAGCCATTGGGCCTCTCTTGACTGGGTATTTATCATCGAGAAGCTGGGACTCTGTGTTCATCATGCTTATGCTTGCGGCGCTTATTGCTGGTCTGCTGCTTACAAAACTTGTGATTGCCGAGGTCAAAGTTAAGTTGAGAACTAGGAGTTCTTCTAGTTTGGAAGAAAGTCTAATATGAATACTTTATGATGAAATCCCCCCCCAAAAAAATTACAAATAGTTTCTTACAGTTTAGTGTTACTCTTTGCATAAACAGGATTCAAATTTGTTGGATTAGGTTTAAATATCAGTTTACATAAAAATGGGGAGTAAGAGAGAAAAAAATTGAAGTAATTTGCCACTGATATATGTTTCTCTCCATGTCAAAGGCTATGTAAGAGGATTATATTGTACTCTCTCACAAATACTGTTTTTGTTTTGTAATTTTTGGGAGTTTCTGCTTGGCAGTTGTGATGAAGGCAGTGTGAGAAAGAACACCAAATATGTTATTCATTCATTTACATGAGAGGTGGTATGTATTGTTTCATATTCTAAATTTGTTATTGTTTGTCTATAAATAATGCTTTTTGTGTCAAATGTTAGAATTTCATAGGTTTGCATTCTCCGCTTTTCAGGAAGCACAAATTGTTTGGTTGTATTTAGAGTTGTAGGCTCTGTTTGGCACGGAGGTGATGATCGTGAACACAGTGATTATGAACCGTTGTTCGTGACCGCCTGACGTGGCCTACAGAACTTAATTTACTTTGATGCTCAAAACTAGTTTATCTTTCTTGACGATCGTCATGCCAAACATACATTCGTTCTATGACAAAGGTGTTTTTGTCCAAACTCATCGAGCACCAAATGGAGCCGTAGTCTATCAGACTTGAATGAATTCGGTCATGCTTGTGTTTCACAATGTATTGGTCATCAATCTATTATTTGGATCGAGTGTACTCGGGTGTCCACTGCTGGATCTTTCTCCATTCAGGCTCATTGCAGACCCGATTAAGTCATGATGATGATCTTTTTGAATGATTGGTGATGATTTGCTTGTTGAGGTCGCCATTAGGGTTTGTTCGACGTAATCCTCCCAAAAGTAGTACCCAAATCTTGTAGGTGTAGTTCCACATACTTTTTATGGAACTTACCCACCGCAAGTCCCCGTGGCCCCCGTTGTCAGCGTTCCAGGGAGCCGTCCAAGGTCTCGGCCGCATCGTCTTCACCGTCCAGCGCTTCTTCAATCTTCATCGAGTTATTTGGATCGGCTTTGGTAATTGTTAGAGTTAGTAGTATTTTAGTATTATTGTGTTTAGTCACACACCGCCTATCGGTGTTGTGAGTTTTGTGGTATCTCCTATATTATGCCCCTTTGTGAAAGAATAAAATTGCACCTTTCATTTCTTTCTACATGGTATTAGAGCACTCGATCTGAAACATAAAAATAATTTTTTTCCCGTGATTCCTCGGCTACTCTGCTCCCCCCCCCCCCCCCGACCCGTGATTTTTTTTCTCCCGTGGGCTGCTAGGGAACACGCGAGCCGCTCCCGCTCCTGTCGATAGAGTCGATCGTTGATCCCGTCGACAGGAGCGGCGCCGCTGCTTTTGTGTGTTGCTTCTGCCTACGTCATCGACGTCGTCTGCTGCTTCCACCTGCGACATCGACGTCGTGGACTGCTTCCACCGCTGCTGTCGTGCTGCTTTCCCGACTGCTTCTGCCGCTGTGCTGCAGGCTGCTTCTCCCGACGGCTTCGCCGACTGCTTCCGTCGTTGTCTTCTCCAGTCAATGATCTCGTCGTGCCGACGGCTCTGCTTCTGACGGCTGCTGCTTCCGCTCTTCCCCCCTCTTGTCCGGTGAGAACTTGTTCCCCTTCTCCCGTCGGCCACGGTTTCCTCTGGCGCTTCTCCCGTCATTCTCATCTGCACTGGTCGGCTTCTTCGACGACGGCCCCGGTGGCCTCTTCCTCTTCTCCGGCCCGGAAGGCTTTTTGTCGGTTGTTCCACTGCTGATCCAGAATATCCTGTTTCGTCGGGCTCTTCTTCTCGTCCGGACTGTTGTCCTCCATCCTGCTGCCGCCGTGCCTCCTCCAGATCTGTAGGACCGTACCTCCTCAGCCTGGTCTTGCTGCTCCATCGACAACTCTGGCTTGCCGCCTCCTCTTCCGGCTTGGTGGATCCATGTTACAACTGTCCCTCTGGTTTCTATCGCTTCCCGCAGCTGCTACCCCTTATGGGGTGTTGATCTCTAAAGGATGCTGAAGTTTTGCATTTTTTGTGTTGTTCTTGTTTTATGTGTGTTGTATGTCGTTTGAGTCTTTTTACAATTTCGGTCTTCTTTCACCCTATCTGGGTTCATGTACTCGACGAGGGTTCCCACACGTACACGTGGTCTACGTGAGGGGGAGTGTACGTCATGGCCTCCAGACATAGTCTATGCCTTCTTGCACGTATTCCACGTGGGGGGGGGGGGGGAGTGTTTGTGATAACGACGACTCGGATGCCTCTTTCCCGACTTCTGCCTTAGTCACACATGGCCCCCAGGTTGATTTCGTTTGTTGTGTGTGTGTCTCCCCATTTCTTTTCTCCGCTTGGTGGTAGGAATGGTTTGACATTCTTGGTTGACCTAGTTTCAACTCCGAGTGTATCCAGCGTGATCATGGTCGGTTTGTGGCCAACGTCGTGTCTTTTGCCCGGTTGTAGTATCCCCGGTGACACACAGATGGGCCTCGGTGGCTGCTGTTTTGTCTCATATTGCTAACTTTCTTTTACCTTCCATTTTATGTTGTGTTCAAGCTGTAGGTTTCCCCTCCAGCTTGAGGGGGAGTGTTAAGAGTTTGTAGTATTTTAGTATTATTGTGTTTAGTCTCACATCGTCTATCGGTGTTGTGAGTCATGTTGTATTTCCTATATAATTCCCCTTTGTGAAAGAATAAATTGCACCTTTCATTCCTTTATACAGTAATTATATGGTTATCATCTAGGAAATGGAGGACATACAAGAGTGAAACATCAATTAGAGCTCTCTTGGTTTCTTCTTGATGAATTATCAGTCTTCACACCAATTTAGGCAATTTATTGAGAAAATGATTAACAACTCTGTGATAAAATAAAATGGCTAATTACTGGGACTTCTCCTGAGAATTTGTATAATTGCAGTGACCTTTGTTCTTCCTCTTAAAATTACAAAAATCTCTCCTATAAATTTTGCTATGTTTATGGACCCTAGCAAAATTTTGGATGAAAAGTGCTAAAAATAGTTAAAGCTATTATTTGATTATTTTTTTCAAATTTATTTTTTTGTAATAACTCAAATAATTTCCAAATGTGAGGCAGTCAAAGGATAAACTCATAAAATCAAGCTAATAAATAGAGTAAATTTGAAAAATCAGAAAATAATCTATCTGATTTTATCACTTCATTCCCAACTACAATATTAACTGAAGAGAGTTTATGTAAACTGATCAAACTTTGGCTCCATTTGGCTATATGTAGGCTGTATTGTGGCTATGTGCAGATCGTGTATTTGAAAATGGTTATATGCAGGTCAATTTCTGAACGGGTTCATCACTTCATATGGTTTTTTTAGTTTGGTCTGCATTTATCCTTAGACTGCATATAACCAAAAATGACCATGCATATAACATGACCCTATTTTTGCTACTGTGAGTTTGCACAAAAATGTCGTCATAGTCTCATAGAATGTATGTTTGACAATGATTATGACCTCCACCAAGAAATGAAAACTAGTTTTGAACAAATAATTAATGAAATTCCATAGATGAGGTTAAGGCTACGTTTGGGGAGACTTATTTTCACCGGTCAAGCACTTACAGCCGCATGAACTGGACCTTATTTGTGGTCTGGTTCATGCGGTCGTAACCGCTTGACCGGTGAAAATAAGCCCCCCCAAACGAAGCCTAAGTGTTCACGAAAGATGGTTCGCAACCACCACCGCCGCCGCGCCAAACAAAATATTAGTGAGGATAATTATGCAAACTTGTTGAAGAGATCCCGTAAATAGGCCCCAAAATAAAATTATAAAACTGCACAATTAATTTTGTAGAATTATCAACAAAAAAAATTTAATTATTGCGGAGAAAAAGAAGATTAAATTGATTGATTCAATTAAGATTCTGTTTGGGAGGACTTATTTTTACCAGTCAAGCAGTTACGATCACATGAACCAGTCCTTAATTAAGATCTTCTTCATGTGATTGTAACTGCTTGACCGGTGAAAATAAGTCCTCTCAAATGGAGCCTAAGTGACAGAAAAGATACCTACATCCACTACTAATCATTTAAAGTAGAATAATTGTCAAAATAAAAAAAAACAAAGAAAGAAAAATTTTGTCATTTGGGAGAAAACCAAAATAAGAAAACCCTCAATTATTCATTATTTATTGGAATAATCGCAAAAGTAGAAGAGCCAAAAAGGAACAATAAATATAGAGAGAATAGCTTAATTCCCCTTGGCGAGGCATTTTCCCTTGTCTGCCCTGTGAATTGATAGTATCTTGCAGTTCATGACTCGGGCAGCTGACCGTGAAGACAAACGGGCAATCACAAATTTTGGGCCAAATTTTTGTATGCACATTGCACAAGTTTGTGGGTCTGTCTTTGCACAGTAATTTTGTGCACAGAGAAGCCAGCAAACCATGTATTCAAAGATAAAATTGTTAGAAGCACCGTATTTTTGGTTAGTCGCACTGCTTTGTCAAACACACTGCACATTTTTACATATTGTTAAAGACACTGGACATTGTTAATCGCACCGCAATTGAGATAAAGACATTACACTTAAAATTTGAATGAAAAGATATTTTTGTTGAATTGTATAATGAATATCAATCAAATAGACAAACTAATTATACAAAAAGCCATTAAATATGTTATTCAAATCTTTGTGGTCTGCATGCAAAAGTCTTATGCCATTCACAATGATTCTTTCAAGCAATGATTGAAATCCATGATTCTTTCATGAGCAAACTCGCGCACAAGTGCTTGCAGAAATGCCGAACCGAAGCTCTTTACTTTATTTTGGCCTACGACTCTTTGCCTTTGTAGCCCGCTTTTATTTTTTTATTATTGATGGGATCGTGCCCAATTTATAGACAACCCGGGTTGCATATAGCCAAAACATCCACTCTCCCACTAACGAAGTGAGAGGTTACGGTTCAAACCATCTCGCGAGCAATCGCCGCGTCCAATCCACGTCATGACCACCATACACCGGATCGTAACCACCGCACACGATCGTAATTACCGCACACGAGATCCTTACTCCAGCACGCGGGATCGCCAACTGCCGCTTGGGATCCCGCGCGCCGGCCTCCTCGCGGCTGTCTGACAGCCTTAGCGTCGACCTCCCCTTTTCTCACTGATCGCCTAAGGCAAGGCCGGACTGGAAAGCGCCAGCCCCCTTTTCTCCCCGGCAACCTACAACGAGGCCGGCCGGGGAAGCGCCGGCTCCCAAGGGGCAGGCCGCTCCTTTCTCCCTGGCCGCCTACGACAAGGTCGATCGGGGAGGCGCCGACCGCCTCCCCTTCGGCCGCCTGCTTTTTGGGCAGCCAAGGGGTCACCCGGCCTCCTAAGGACGACCGCCCCCTTCAACCGGCCGGCGGGAGGCCTGCCGGGGGCTTTGGCCGGGTCCCAAGGGGGCGGCCGCCCCCTCCGGCGCCTCCATACGGGACAGCCGCCCCCCCGTAACTACCCACAAAGTGTCTGGTCGGTGGTTGTTACCGCGTGTAACCACTTCTGTTGCCCGTTGGGTCATTCCCGAGTTCGGGCGGGTCTGTTTTAGACCCGCGGGCAGACTCTGTATTTTTCTGAAAATTGTAATCCCGCGTGCTCCGACGGAGCAATCCGATTTGTCTGGCTGGTGGTTACGACCTTACAGGGGGGGGGGGGGTTACCAGCTTGCCCCTCTCCAAGCCTATAAATAGACCTCTGATCCTTCTCATTTCTCTAACTTCGAAATTGAGATTTCTACGAGAATTCCCCTATCTCTCTCTAGCATTTCCTCTCTCTTGCTTTCTCTGTCACTACACAGGTTCTTCGTCGTCATGCTCGCCACCAAGGCGAAGTTCGTCACTGACACGCTCGCCTCCACGTCGAAAGACCGCTCGCAATCTCCTCCACTAAATCCAGTGCTTGTAGGAAATTGCTTGCTCATCGTCCGCAACCATCGACATCTAGAGCGCGTCGTTGGCAGAATACCCGCCGTATCAGCCTAACAGTCTACCAGTGATCGTCCAGAAGCACGTGTACACTCTCCCACACGCCAAACATTGTATCTTTCTTTCCCCCTCAAGTTGTAACGAGGTGCGACCTGTCACCCTTGATTCTATCAAAGAAGCGATGTAACCCCAACCAATTTAGTGGAGTTCTTGTCAGCACAATCCCGACTGTGGGTTTTCACCATATTCAGAGGGTTTTCCACGTAAAAGAACTTGTCTCGTCTGTGATCTATTTCTGCGACTAATAGCACAGCCGACCGCTCCACGGGTTAAGACGGTCTAATTTGTCTGGTCTATCAGGAGCACAGTCGCGGACTGCAACAATTATATATAGACAGGCTATGACCACTATCAAGGAAATGTCCACCAACCAATCAGACCCATGTTCAAAATTAGTTTAATAAATTTGAGCTATGGGATGATATTATTTGCTAAAACTTTAATATAGATATATAAGTGTTGGGGGTGGCTCCGCTCAAGGTATTCCATGTATGACCTATCAAGTTTGGAATAAACATATATAATATCTTCAGCGTATAGCCTAGCTCTAGAATGACACGAACCCATTAAGATACTTCGAGTCGGTCTCGACACGTGCAGACATTTCATATTAAATATCTAACAATCTACTCCTATGTCCGTCGTAAACCCGACGTCAGATTGGGTGGTTTGTGCGATATTCAACCAAACGATAATCATTCACAACTGTGTCCAGCGTCTGTTTACCATATTGGATTTAAACAAAAAATAGTATGCACGCATAAGTAAAATAAAACTCAGCCACATAACATCGTAGTCTCGGGTACAATCAAGGCACATGCCCTATATGTTGAAATCGGGAACCGACTTTTGTGGAGTTCGAACCCTTGGGGAAGGGGTGACCGCACACTTACTTCTCCTAGCAAGCTAGATTGACCGAAGACTTAGAACTAAAAACTGACCCAAGACTTCAGCACGGAGGTCCCACCACACCCCCGAAAGATCTTAAAGCGCTTCCCCTCTTTAGTCAGTGCTGAGCTAAGGACACCTCAGAAAGCGCAAGAAGATTTGAGAATTAGAGAATTGAAAAGCTTGCCCTCTGAGATATCCCTTGGGTCTATTTATAGATTTTTGAAATTGGTTTGTCAATAGCTTACCTCCGTTGTTCTAAATGGATATATGCAGCCAAAAGGAGGTCTGTTAACAGCAAAACTCTGTTGTTCTTAGGAACTAAACAAAGACCTAATCACATCTGGCAGACCAAATTAAGTTAACTACATGATATCTGCACCCCACTCATAGGGGGAAATCGGGACCAGCTCGCCACTCGAATGGGCGAACGCGGTCTGGCTCTCGCGACTCGCCTCTCTTTTTAGGCGAGCGCGAGCCGGACTCCCGCGACTCGCCTGCCCCTTACACGGAGGCGGGCCGACGGTCTTGGTCTGTCGGCCACTTAGGCAAACGCGGGCAGGCGAGCCGACTCGCGCGGTCCGCCCGCCTGCATAGCAGAGGTGGGTCGGCTGCCCCCTGGGCTCGCCCGCCTATTGAACTGATGCGGGCTGGCTGTCCTAGCTCGCTCTCCGGCCTGGCGTATGCGGGCTGGCTCGCATTGAGGGTCCCACTTCTGCCTTGTCGGACCTACTCGACGAACACTGGGTTGTACACTATACGTTTAGCTTCCCAAATCAATAGAGATCAAAAAAGTCCAAACACGGGGTACACAGAAATAACTACACAATGTTCTAAGCAGAGATAAAAGAAACACAATAATACTCAAGTTGTCATCGTCCTCAGATTTTTTGTGAAAGATTGTATAACTTCATAGCATATTTTCAAGTTTTTGATACAACTTTAATATAGAAAAGTCATGGTGAACCACCCTCGCTCTTCGCGAGCTCCACTTCTCCTTTCCAGACCCCCTCCATCACCTCAACTGGGCCATTTTCTTCGAGGTGACTATCAACCAGAAGGTCGACAAGGGCACGCTCGAGCTCGCCGACACCGATGCCGAGACCACCACCCATGGGCACGATGATCTCGACAACAAGTGATGCACCAAGTACTACGAGGCCGACGCCCATTTCGTCAAGTGCCTATAGAAGTCCAACATCATAAATTAGGAGAAATTACGGTGCGAGTTAGTGCGGTGCGAGTAATAATTTTTGGAGAGCCATTTTATTATTTAAATACCCAAACTAATAGCAATATTGTTAGGTCATTTCAATAGAGATGGTTGCTCCCCCATTCGGCCAGATGATAGCCCAAACATGCAAGAATCAAGTGCTCGTATACATAGCGGTGCTTTATAGATGTAGTTAGAATACTTTGATTTTTTTCCTTGAGTGTGATATTTAATTATACTTGAATCTTGAAATGAACATGCTAATGATTTTGAAAATCAACATCTCTAGAAGGTGCATGATAATTTCTCTCTCTTGGATGTAAAAAAAGATGAGATTTTCCAGCATTCAATTGCTTTACTTTTTAGAGAGCTCTCTCTTCCTTGCATGGAATTAGGAATCCATTATTTGCGGTGGTGCAGTGGTCTTGACGGTGCTTCTATCCGGCAGTATGAGCGTGGCGGCAAAGGCATGCGAGAGTGCAGTGACCTTGATGGTGTTTCTCTACGGTGGTGCGGCTTGGCGTCGATGACGCGCATGAGTGCAGCTGGCCTCAACGGTGCTTCTCCGGTGGTGTCGGACTGTTTGGTCGTCATCGGACAACGAAGGTTCTCGTTGAACCTTGTGCGTCCACTGTGCTGACGAATTGCAGTCCAGATTATTCTCTCTCGCGGATCGAGTTAGTCCGGTTCTTTGTTCAGATTTCAATTCTTGTCTATCATGTATTAAATGTGTTGCATTTAGGGAATAATTTTCGCATTATATCCCTACATTTACGATGGTCACGACTGTGCCAAATAGGGCCTAATATGTTCAACAATCCGACAGAATTTGAAACTCTGATTACTACATTTGATTGCTGTTTGACTGAAGAAATCCTCAAGTGTTTACACGTAGAAACAATTTATAATCTTCAAGTGTTTCTTTAAGTTCTAAACTGGTCTATGTGTAATAAATATGCCTCCGTATATATAGCAATTTTTTAAAATTTGTTCTCATTTACATATATTAATAGTTTGTATATAGCCGAACTACATCTTTATATTATAAGGGAGGAGGTTTGGATTTTGGTGTAACATTTAGGTTGCCCAAAATACGCTTAGATGTGGTGTAACATTAATCTTCATACTATAAGGGAGGAGGTTTGGACTTTAGTGTAACATTTAGGTTGCCCAAAATACCCTTAGGTGTGGTGTAACATTAATCTTTATACTATAAGGGAGGAGGTTTGGACTTTGGTGTAACATTTAGGTTGCCCAAAATACCCTTAGGTGTGGTGTAACATTAATATACCCAAAAATGCCCTCCCCTTTTGGCTGCTTCCCACCAACAATACCCACCGCTCGATCTATAACAATCAAAGGCCACAAATCATTTATAATCAGAGGCCACAGATCAAGATTTTCCACCACACGATCTATAATAATCACCGGCCACGGATTCGTACAGTCGAGAGCCACAGATCGAGCCATTTCATAAGGGTTTTTAGCTTTACAGTTTCTCATCGCTCGCCATTTCCGCCCGCTCCCAATCCATCGCGAGTACCTGTCGAGCTCCCGCAAGAAGAGCCAAAGGTGGAGATACTTCGCTGCATCCCTCATCCACGCCGTCCCAACGCCAATCTAGGGTAAGAGCTCTTCCTATTCCTCCGCCTCCGCCTTGGCTATTCCGCTCGATCCACTCTTCCTCCGCGCGATCTGCTCTTCGCTTATTCGCCGCCGGCCAACCAGAACCTCTCTTCGCCGCCAGCCAACCAAAAACTTTGTTGGACACCTTCTTCCTCCATGTTTTTCTTCTCCTTCCAGCCCCCTGCTCCCCCAACTTTTCTCTGATTTCAGCTCTTGGAGTTTGTGCTTCCTTGCCATTTTTGTTCTCCTTTCAGGTGTTTGAGTCGTTCCTCACAGTTTTTTTTCTCCATGCAGGTACTAAAGCTATTCTGGCGGTGGCTCAACATCACACCCAAATCTAAGGTAAAGCCCTTGATTCCTATTGGACTATCGTTCTTACGCAACTATAATTATTTCTGTTGATTAATGTTGATTAAAGTGTGAAGATTTGCTGGTAACTTTGGATTTTCCGTGATTGATGTGATTATTAGCTTTGTATTTTCTGTGTGAAAGGGCTTGCTGTAGATTTCCTGTTAGGTGAAATTTGTCGTTGGTTATTTCCAGTTCAAGAGTCCTGTATGTGTAGGAGTTTTAGTGGAGCACTTGGCTTGTCCTGTTTTTATTTCCCATATATGCAGGATTCTTTCACACTAACAAGTGAATGCAAAAAATTGATTTGACATGTAAATCAATTTGCTGTCATTTACAGCATTCAAAATATGAGAATTGATTTTAGCATTTAGTAATGAAAAAATGGCAGCATGCAAATTGATTTTGCTGTAAATGGCAGCATTCTTTCATTTACAACATTCTTTTGGCAGTGTGAATGCATGCTGCAATTATGGGAAATAAAAACAGGGCAAGCCAAGTGCTCCACTAAAACCTAACAATTTGATGTGTTTGCAGCAACTCCTATTACTAAAACCTAACAGGGCTCCAAACCTCCTCCCTAAATGTTACCTAACAAATTGATTTACATGCAAAAAGATTGCGACTCATATTACTAAGGGCATGGATCTCCACCTTGCTGCTTAGTCTCGCGAGATAACATGACACAGTGCAAGTTTAATTATTATTTCTGCTATTTCTGCTATTTCTTCATTCAACGTTCCTTAATTTCTAGCATCATATTCATCTTCCATTACTCCGTTTGCAAGTGCATGATCCTGTGAGATTTTAACTCTATTTTAAGAATGTCTATTTGATTAAGGTGTCTAATATGCCCCTGCTACTTCATTTTCCCTAAAATATAGATGCCGACACAGGTTTGTGAACTGGACTCTTTTTTTTATTCCTATTCCCTACAAGACAGATGCCGGCTCAGGTTTTTTTAGTCTATTTAGTTGAAGCAGAAGTAATGCCCACAAGGACCAATCTAATGGCGAGACTTTCAAGCTACATCAGAGGTAATTAATGTGAAACAACAAAAACTTTGTAATGTTTGAGCTAATTTTGTATGTACCTCACTTTGGTGCTTTAATTTCATTTTCAATTTCTTGATAATTAATGATTTGTTGTAGTGGTTTAATGATTTAAACCTGTATTTGGGCTTCCTCCAGTATTCATAATTAATGATTTGCTGTACTGCATCAAAAATGAAGATGTATATATAATTAGTCTTGTTGTATCATGCTGTATATAAAGATGAATTGTTGTATATAATTACTCTTGTTGTATATTGTTGTATATAATTAGTCTAGCTGCATAATTAATCCAGCTGTATATAATTATTCTATAATTAGTTAAGTTTTTTTTACTTTAGTTTGCAGTTTTGTTTTCAGTTTTCAGTCTTCTTGCTGTGTAAAGTTTTCAATCTTCTTCTTCTTAAGGGCTCTTATGAAGGATCTTAAGTGATCCAAAATAAATTTTTATTGTTGTAGATGACATACCAAAAGCAAGATGAGCTGCTATTTCAAAACGATATGACTATAATATTAACAATGAACTTCTATTTTGAAATGATCTAACATAATATTAGCACCCGCCGAATGTCACTGCCCCGTCAAATGCCTCCCCTCATCAATGTCGCCTCGCCTCATCAATGTCGCCTCCCCGACCAATGCTGCCGCCCCAGTCCAATGTCGCCGCCCCGGACCAAGGTCGCCGCCCCCGATCAATGTCGCCTCCCGCGACCAATGTCGCCGCCCCCAATCAATGTCGCCGGCGCCGACCTATGTCGCCCCCAAGACAAATGTTGCCCCCGCGACAAATGTCGCCCCGAACAACAAATGTCCCCTGCCACGACAAATGTTGTCCCCCCAAAAAAATATCGAAGCCCATGACAAAAGTTTCTCCGAACAACTGGAGGCGTTGTTATGGGAAGGGTGTTCTTGGCTTCTAGCACGTGACACTGAGCACAGGTTCGACTGCCCGCACAAACCAGTGCCGGAGACCGGTGTAACTGCGGGTGGCGCGGCTGGAGATCGCCGGCGACAGGCGGAGTCCGACATGGTCTGGTGAGGGTGGTTAAAACTAGGTGGTGCGCAGAACGAGATGCTGTAAATTAACCAGAGGGGTTTGTAGGGGTGATGACAGGCTGTGCAGCTAGGAAGAGCAGAAACGATGGCATGCGACAAACACGTGACTGCTGGTGCAGAGGCAATGGCCGAGGCCGCCTGCGCCACGAAGCCCACGAGAGCGCGCCGGACGGTGGCGGCTAGCCTGTGGCGCGCAGAGTTCCGATGTGGAGCAGTTCCCGGTGCTACAATGCCTACAAACAATCACAGTCGGTTCGTTTGATTGGTTCGTTTAGCCAAACAACTTTTGTGTCTAAATTCATTCTAACAGAATTGAAGTTGAGAGTCTTGAGACACAAAAATTGTTTGGCTAAATGCTGGAATTTGGCACTAAGGCTCTGTTTGAGAATTTAGCGGGGCGCCCTTCCGGCAGGGCCGAGCCGTAGAAAATGCGTTTGGGAAGATTTTGCGAGCTCCAGTCCACGCCGGCCAGCGTGAAAAAGAGAAAAGCGGCGGTTTTGTCGCTGGCCTCTCGCGCTCCAGCCCACCATTCAGCCCGGTCGTTTTCTCTCTCCTTCCCGGCGTGCCACCGGACTGGTTTGCAACGGGGGGCCAAACACAGCCTAAAATTGATATTAAACGATAATTTTATAAAATTCAAAACACACCTCAATATTGAAGGCATTATTGGCCAGTGCGTTCGTTTTTTTGGTTGGTCGCGTGTTTTTCGCACGGACGGACATTTTTCTTCCGGACGCGCGTTTTTTGCCCGGACGAGCATATTTTCGCCCGAGCATGCATTTTTCTCCGGTCGGCCTCCGTGATGCCAACGCTCGGGTGGCCCCCTTGAGATCGGCGGCCTCCCGATCGGCCCTTCCCGGCCGGCCGCCCGGTCGGCCCTCCTCGGTAGGGTCTCCTCCCGATCAGCCTCCGGCCCTCCCTTCCACCACTACCGTCTGATCGCGCTCTCGCGAACGCCGCCGTCTGTTACGTGTATAACCACCCGTGTAACCACCTATATTATAAAATAATACGCATATTAAACTATGTTAGAAATGATCTGTCATTAGTAATTTGGGTGGTTACAATCTGCGGATAACCGTGTAACCACCGTAACCACCTCTAGGACCTAGTCTCCCAAGAAGAACTTCGCGCGCATTGAAGATTCATCAAAGTCTTCGATGCTCCTACGTACACGGCGTTCTGCCAGCCTTCCTCAGTGATCCTCCTATGTCCCACCTCCCAGCACTCAGCGTTAGAACAACGACCACAAGCACTCTACACCACCAGCAAGGGACAAAGATTGAGACTCGCGAGTGCTGGCTTGTTGCCCTCCGAGCAAGCTACACTCTCTCTCCCCACAAGCTGTAACAAGAAGCGGTTTGTTACCCTCGATTTCTCCGAAGCCCTGTAAATATAAGCAAATACTGAAACGAACCAGTCACGTTGTTTTTTACCATATTCACAAGCTTTTCACGTTAAAAATCTGCATGTCCTTTTCTCTGCTTTCTCTGTGACAGTTTGCGCGCTCAACCACTCTGCAGGCTAATACGGCCAGGTATAGTCCGGTTTACCGAGAGACTCGCAACCCGCCACAAAAAGGATGGATAGTGGCAAGAAATATAAGATTTCATATAGCTCTAGTAACCATGGGATTCTATTCATTTGGAAAGAAATGGATAGTGGCCCATACGTATTTCTTGCTGATCCGACAGGTTTATTAATCTCATTCTTTTATTTTTATTTTTTAAATCAAAAAATTCTCCACCATTAAATCAAATGAGAATGCATCCACATCATAAAATGAATAATATTCATTTAACCCGAATGGACAGAATCGGGATCCCTCTAGTAACATTAAGGCTTAGGCTCTGTTTGGCGCGGCTGCAGCGACTGGAGAAGCAGTGGTGGGAAGCAGCGGTGGAATAATCAGCTGTTTTGCAGAGTGGTGACAGAATCTGCGAATCTGTTTGGAAGAACAGCGTTTGCAGTGATGTTTCCAACAGAGAAACTGTTATTGAATTTTTTTATATTTGTTGAAATATAAAACCACCGTGCAGCAGCCCATGTGGATGTGCACGTCAAAAAAATCACCTTGTCAACTTTCTATTTTCATTGACTGTGTGCGCGCTCGACTGTTCCGAGATGTAAGACGGTGCAAGAATTCCGGCCCGACCGGGACGTCGAGAGAGTCCGCAACAGTTATATAATAATTAACCTTAAAAACTAATAATTAACCTAAAAATATAATAAGTTATTTAAATTATTATTAAAATAATATTTTAATTTTATAAAAAAAAATTAAAAAAATTGAAGCAGCCAGGGCTGCAGCGCTGCTCCCTTTCTTGCCGCGGGTGAAGACCCGCGGCAGGAAAACAGCTGCACACAGCTGTTTTTCACGGTGGCGGATGCCACCGTCCGCCACCGTGAATGCCATAAAAATTTGTTTGGCGCAGCGTTTCGAAAAATCGCAGTCCCCTGCTCCCAAAACGCCGCGCCAAACAGAGCCTTAGTTTTACGCAGCTTTTTCCGCTCTAATTTCTTAGGTGAGATCACTTTTAACATCTCCACCACAATGCCAAACAGAGCCTAAGTATAACATAACTTATTCTTTTGAAATTGCAAAAAAAAAGTGCACGTCTATATTTTATAACATGTATGTACAAAATGTGCATGCAATCTATACAATATAAATTGAAAAGTGTTGTTTATATAATTTCAAAGAAAAGGAGGTGTAACCAGTAATTAATTATCAAACTCTCCCGAGAGATTTATATAATGAATAATATACATTTCTATAAATTCAGGCTATAAGTCACTTTTTCATGTACACCATTTAATACTCTTCCTTCTACTCTTCATTCTGCTCTATGGTTCAGTTTGGCACGTGGTCGTTAACACGGTGGTTATGAATTATCGTTAGTGAAAGACCGACCTCATCTAAGAAAAATTATCCACTTTTATGTTTAAAACTAGTTATATTTTCTTAGTATCGATTATAACCATTGTCTTGCGAAACATACATTAATTCTACGACGGTGCCCTTTTTTGTCCAAACTCGCCGGAGCAAAAACACCGTGCCGAACGTAGCCTATGTATATATATACAAGAGCCTACTCAAAATACGAAACTGATATGATATCTAGAGCTCTCATGTACGCAATCACAACGTGATACTTGAATTATCTAAAATAATGGATGTATTTAGGGCAAAAAATGAGGTAACATCATTCATGAGTAAGAAATCAAACAGAGGAAGTAGAAGAAGAAAATAAAAGGTCGCACATGTCACATGACTATGTTAGGTTGCCAACCCTATGGATTGACGCCCGATAAATTCGAAGACCATCTTCAATTAGCCAATGTCACCCTTTTCACGCCGGTATGCTTATGAAGTGATGGAGTTAGAGGCCTACAAATGAGTTAGACAATTTGTTTTGTTCATTTCTGAATTATTTTTTGTTATGAAATGTAAACTTTCACAAGAGATTTTTGTAATTTCAAAAGTAAGCGGTGTGCAACTTGTAATTATGCTAATATTAATGTGGAAGATTGCTAATTATTCATATGTAAATTCAAAATTATATTTTTTGCATTTTGTATTTTGTTTATGTAGAACAAAAACTTTAGGGTTATTTATAGATATGAATTTATACAAAAATCGTTCTTATTGCGTTTCATCATAAGCGACTTCACGTACGCTTGAGACTTCCGCTTTACTACTGCGGATGAGCCAAGAATTACTTTGTTGTCAATATGAGTCAACATTATTCATATAAAATTGTTCTTCAATGCTTATATTGTTCTTTATATTTTAAGGCGTTTTCTGAAAAAAAAAATTTAATTTTTTTCAGAAAACACCGTAAAATATGTTTCACATACGCATACAGAAGAGGAAGACCGTAAAAATGCATGTGCAGAGGTGCTCGGTGACATTGAAGTTGGTAAATACTTCTGGTTCTCTTGTTTCTTACACCGAATCAACCCACGTGAGCTTAGGAAAATCGAAGTATGAACCACTTGAAAATCTTCGGAGTTGACAACAACAGATCTAATCTTCTCCCAACTCATTCGCTTTTTCGGTTTCATTATGTCAAGAGACTTAGGCTCTGTTTGGGGGGTGTTTTTTTTTATCAGTCAAGCGGTTACGACCGCATGAATCAAACCGTAATTAAGGTCCGGTTCAGGCGGTCGTAACCGCTTGACCGGTGAAAATAAGTCCCCACAAACGAAGCCTTAGTCGCTTTAGGGTTTTGGTGTGTGAAAAATCGGGATCTGGAGAGCAACTGCAAGAAGCAAGGGTAAGTTTGCCATTTTTGTACGAGAAATGGGAGAGTTTCTTGTGAGATTGTGAGAGGTTGTTCTCACTGTAAATCTTGATATCTGTAAACTCGTATTTTCTTTGATACTACAAGTGGAAGAGGCGAAGAGAGAGAGGATGTAGCCCACTTTGGATGAATCTCTATAAATCTGATTTTCCTTGTGTTTGTGTGCTCGTGTTTCTGAAATTTGTTTAATTATCATTTTTCTTTGTTGTTCTTATCTTTTGAGCTTGTTCAGAGTTTATGGTCTTAGTGTGCTAATGAATTTGAATGAAAAAGGCAATATTCACAAGGCTAGAGTGCCCGAGCATGCTAGTAAACCAATGAATAAAAGGGGGGATTATTTGGTATTAGGGTTTAGAACTCCGGAGGGTCCAAAAATAATAAACTTTTAAAGTGCGAGGCCGGATAATAAAAGCTTGGAAGCTCCTAATTTTTTCCTTCATTTTTACACATAAATGCATGCAAGTCTAAACCTAAACATAAAATTGTGAGAAAATTTGCCAACACCACACCCGCAGACGCAACGATGCAACCGCCGACACACCAAACAATTCATCATGTGCATCAATCCGATCTCAAGCTGGCTCAATCAAATCCATGCCCGCACGGCCGCACATCAACAATCGCAGATTTCGTTCTTCTTCAGTTCAAAATCACAGCTCCAAAAGTGGCGACCGCAACGAGAAGTAAAACAACAAAAATGCCTTGCCAAATTCTCAAGAAACAAAACCCCATCAAGATCTCATGCCTTAATCTTGCAAGCCATGCAAGGTATCATCACCACCCCTCAATCCAACCATTACTTGGCATCAAAGTTTCAACACTCCAATGAAATATGTCCATAATTTCAACACAGTGGGAATAAAAAGGAAGAAGAAGAAGCGGGGCACGAAAAACTTTAAAAAAATCCGCCTAACCCGCCAACATTCGTGCGCACGCAAGATGGAAAGAAATCTACACCAGCTTAATTTATTAACCATTACTTCCATGTCCATAAGAATCAATCCGCGCTTTAGAAGCAATGCTATAAATATCTGATGTCGCCAACATATCAAATTGAGTTTTAAAATATTGAATGTCGATCGGAAATTGGAGATATTAAAAAAAAATCATATTTTCAGATCATATAAATTAAAACAACTATATTTATGTATACTAAGTATAATTTTATTTTTTAAAATATAAAACATAATAAATAACAAACATTGAGCTATGTATATTTCAAAATAAAATCAAATTATATTTAAAATAAAAAATTATTAATAAGTACAATTATATAATAATTTCATTATAACCTATACTATATTAAAAGGAAAAAAACATCCTTTAGTTAAACATTCACTTTCAAATTTTACCCTCATTTTAAAAATAAATTCTAGTTTTAAAAATTATTTGGTTTTTTATTTTTGAAAAGTAATCTCATACCTACAATAAAAATATGTTCTCTCAGCCACTAGCGAACCGTTGTGCACACCGCAAAAATGAGCGAAGAGCGGAGTACTACACTAAGTAGTTTACAAGCGGAGGGAGCACCGTCACGCCAGTACAATGTCGAGACCGGGATAATGCCGCGCGGGGCACGACGGCCCCCGTGCACTATCGCAGTTGAGGTACTATCGCTATTGACCGTTGGGGTGGAGCCCCGCGCTTTTCACTCGTAATACTAAGATGGTGTTTGGTTGTGCTTCTTTCCTGCGGTGCGGTGGGAACGCACAGCCATTTTGCAAATATGTATATTTTGGCGCGGCTTATTTTGCAAACTGCGTTTAATACATGCCGCGGTTTTCTGTATTAACCCATCCGCTATTTTTTTCCTCGTTCAACCACATTTTTCTTCCCGATAACCTAGCGCGAGCAGCGTCTCCCGATCCAGTCTTTCTGACGACGACGACCGACGAATCGCCTGCGTCTCTCCCGATTCTGAATCGCCTATCGACGACGGCGTGCATACCCTTGCATCGGCGCACACCACTGGTTAGTTTTTCTGTCATCTCTCTCGATTCCGTTCTTCCACTATTTGTTCTCCCTGCATCAGCGTGATTCCTCTCCACCTGCTTGTTTGCCGCAGGTTTTAAGTGTCAATTTTTTCTTGCATATCTGGTGTGCCGTCGTTCTCCCTCTCGCTGAGGTATACCCCTTCTCCTGCTTTGCAATTTTAGGGGTTTTCCCCAATTCTTCCTCTCGCTGCAGTGTCAACTGATGAGGAATGGGATACTGGATTTCTAAGATGTTGATATTGGATTTCTGAGATGTGTGTATTGGATTTCTGAGATGTGTATTGGATTTCTAAGATGTCTACTTTTTCTGATGTTGATTTTTTTCTGAGATGCGTGTATTTGATTTCTAATTTGGATTTCTAAGATGGCTATTTTGTTGTTGTTGTCAGTGTGTATGTGTTGTATGTGTGTGTGTTGTATGTGTGTGTGTGTGTTGTATGTGTGTGTGTGTGTTATATGGTGTGTTGTTGTTTGTGTGTGTGTGTGTTTGTGTTGTGTGTGTGTGTGTATGTGTGTTTATGTGTGTGTTGTTTGTTTGTGTGTGTGTGTTTGTATGTGTGTTTATGTGTGTTGTTTGTGTGTGTGTGTGTGTGTGTGTGTGTGTGTTGTTTGTGTGTTGTATATGCGAGTGTGTGTATGTGTGTGTCTATGCGTGTGTGTTGTCTGTGTGTGTGTATGCGTGTGTCTGTTGTGTGTGTGTGTGTGTTGTATGTGTAGTGTGTGTGTGTTGTGTGTGTGTGTGTGTGTGTTGTATGTGTAGTGTGTGTGTGTGTGTTGTGTGTGTGTGTGTGTGTTTGTATGTGTATGTTGTATGTGTATATTGTATGTGTGTGTTGTATGTGTGTGTTGTATGTGTGTGTATTTTGTATGGGTGTTGTATGTGTGTGTGTGTGTATTTTGGTATGTGCATATGGTATGTGTTTACTAATGTAGTTATCTAGTCTAGCGATTAGTCATGTATGATTATTATGGATTATTGTTCATAAATATGTATGTGTGTGTGTTTACTAATATGTATGTGTGTTTTCATCAAAAAAAATAACTTATTTTTTTTAAGGATGAACAAATCAAAAGATGATGGAGTGACCACTTTTTGGGACACCATAGACGTCATGCATTTCTGTGACATCTGCATTAAAAAGATACAAGTTGAGAAACGACCGATCACGCATTTTAATAAAGATGATTGGAAAAACGTTATGAAGAAATTTGAAGAGTTGACTGAAAAACAATATGAAAAGTCCAATTGAAGAATAAATGAGATCATTTGAAGGAGTAGAAATTATGGACGGAATTGAAATATGGTGAGACCTGATTGGGTTGGAATGCATCAAGAAAGACTATAGACGTCTCAGACGAGTGGTGAGATGAAAGATTGAAGATATTCATTTAGTAAAGTAAATTTATTTAATTTTTTTTAAAAAATATCAACGTATGATGTTAAATATATGTATTTTCGGGTTGTGCCGGGGGCAAAGAAATTCTAATACTCAGGAATCCAACCAGAGTTAGAGGAGAAACTGAACATAATGTTCAGTTCTGTTGTTGCGACAGGACATCATGCTTGCACCCCCTAACACCATTAATGAGATCCTAGAGTCCGTTGACGAAAGAGGAATGTCAGATGGTGATCCTGAAGACATTGAGGTCAGCGGAATTCCTCCGTCACGGGAGACCGCAGCTGCATCTGAAGTTGGGAAGAAAAGAAAGAAGGGGAAAATAAAGTTATTAGCTCCGTGTTAGAAGATTTGACGGAGTCTTCTAAGACTATTAGTCGATGTATCCAAGAGGCACCAAAAAAATCTTCTTCTGAGTTTAGCATCCGACAGGCAATAAACAAATTAGTCACGTACTCAGAAGTGCAATCTCATGAAGACTTCTTTGAGTTTTCCATAACATATTTTATGGAAAAAAATCATAGAGAGACTTTTTTGTGTCTTTCGAATAACATGAATGCAAAGTGGATGTGTAACCGGTTCATCCGTGTGGGTGGTTAGGTTATCTTTTGTTATATTTTATGTTCTCGCTGATGTGAACATTATTACAACATCTTTTAAATTTGTTATGTTTGTTCTGTTGTTCAGGTACTATTATTATGTCATCTTTTGTTATGATTATTCTGTTGTTGTGGACACTGCTATTATCATCTTCTGCTAAGTTTGATTTGCATAATTTTTTGCGTTATTCTCATATTTATTTTTGTGGTAATAATTATTGGTAATGCAGAATATGACTAGCGATAATTCTGAAAATTCTGAAGAAGAGCACAAGATTAATAGATGAAATTATGTGATTGTTCATCATCAGAATGTGGTAGCAACAATATCTTTGATATCCAAATATACATCTGTGTTACAGCTTTCAGTACTACACATGACTTAAAAACAAACAAGTGATAAATGAGTTGCAGAGCTACTTCGCAGGCCACGGGTGAGATTTCATGTCTCTTTCATGATGAGCCAAGAAATATTTATGAATTTATTACCTTCTCTGGAGAAGTGTGGATTTCAGGGAACAAGAAGGACTGCATCTAGAGAAATCCTATCATTGACGATATACATATTTGTCGCATAATGAATCAATGAGAAAAATCAATTGAGCGTTTCAGCATTCAACGAAGATATCTAGTAGATTTTTTTCTCGAGATCTTTGTGATTTACTGCAATTAGTGAAAGAAGTTGTTGAAGCCAAATTTGACCTCAACTGAAGTTCGAAGAAAAAGGGGTGCAGCCAAAACCTACTTCTCTCAAGCCTCACCCCTCAGCTGGATTCTAAGGACCTAAGACTGACCCAAAAGCCTCAGCAGGGAGGTCCCACCTCACACCCGGAAGATCTCTGAGAGCTTCCCCTCCAAAGCCAAAGCTGGGCTAGGAGCTCCTCAGAAAGCACTAGAATTCCGGAGACAATGATCGCTTGCTTTCTAAGGAGCTCTTATGGGTCTATTTATAGCATTTTGCTGTCCTGAATTTACTGAAAAGCCCCTAGTTGGTCTGCCAATAGACGAATCCCGCTGTTTTCCTGAGGGTACTGAAGTAATTTCTCCTGAGGGTAATTAGGACATTCTTCCAAAGGCCCTGGGCCCCACTCGGCGGGAGCTGGTGCCGAGACCTTTCGGCCCAGGGCATGGCGCGAACGTTCTCGCCGCTTAGGCGAGAACTCTTTGAGAAAGGAGTTTGGTTTGGGCGGGAGTGCTCCCGCGCGGCTTCCGCTTGGCGTTCTCGGCCCACGATTTCTCCCTTATAGCATTCGGCGAGAGCGCTTCCGCCTTCTGTGGGCGAGATCCTCCTTAGGGCGGGACCACTTCGGCTAACCCTCCTGTGACCATTGTGCCTCTTGGTCTGGCTCAGCGAATATGGGGTTGTACACAATCCCCGCTCTTTTTGAGCTAGCACCGCGCTCGAAAAGACATGTCCAACCCCCAAAAATATTCGCTGAGCACGTGTCAACATCAGGGAATCTTTTGGTGGGTCCGTACGGTGTCTATAAATATGAGTGCTGATAGACGGTCAAGACACTTTCCTCGAGCCGTCCTTCTCCTTCTGAGCTCTCGCCCTCTCTTGCGATGCCTTCCAAGCGTGCCGATAAACCCCTCCCGCAGGATCTGCAGGACCGCATCAACGCGGCGCAGGCGCGAGCTAGGGCTAACAGTGCCCTTGTCGCCCCATGGCTTGCGAGACAGCCGCCAGCTGCTGAGCCTTCTTTGCCTAAGAAGAAGAAGAAGAAGAAAGCGAAGGTGGTTCAGCGGGACCTATCCCGCGAGAACAGGAGCCCGCCCACCCCGACCCCTAGTTGCGCGGACGGCGCCTCGCCGCGGAAGGTAAGCTTGATATACCCATTAACAACCAGTTGCTCAATTGTCTAACTCGATGCCTCTCGCAGGAAACGGCTCCTGACGCTGCCGCGTCCCCGCGAGAACATTCGAATCCGCCCTCTAGCCATCACGACGATCAACCACAGGTTACTGAGGCGCCTCTTCCGCCAGACCCGAACGCCGCCGGTAAAGGTTCTTTTCTTGGCTTCGCCTGATATTTTCCAAATGCTGACTTGATTTCTCGCAGCGTTGGTTTCCGTACCTTCGAATCTCGCCACCCAGGATGGTGGGGCGAGAACTGTTGATCAGCCTGCCCGTGCGGTTGACTCCTCCCTATCGGCGAGAGGAAAAAGTGCCGAGATCCCTGTGCCGCCGCTAGACGTTAATCCTTCAGCGGCTGAGGAGACCCGCTCCCCCGCTCTCGATCAGGCCGAGACCACTTTCCGCAAAGTTTACCCCCCGGGAAAGGAAAGCCAATCCACCTCCTCTTTGGAGCTGAGGGGGGGGCTGGGCCTTCTCGCCTGCCGTCGACCGGGGGGCCTCGTCACTCCGAAGGTATACGGCCGTTTTTATCGCAGCTACCCTTTAGTTTTCGCTAAAATGGGGCTTCTTTTGATAGGGGACAAAGACTCGCGGCCTGGCGCTGAGTTAGAGGAAGAAGAAGAAGAAGAAGAAGAAGAAGAAGAAAGAGAAGGAGAGGATGGCGAGAGCTCTCCCTTCCCTTCATCCGATGAGATGGAGGAGATCCTGACCGGTGCCGGGAGCGCAAAAAGGCGAGGGAAGAAGGTTGCCGCTATCCTGTCGAAACTCATCCGGCGAGAACGGGCCCGCGACCTTGCGGCCCGGGAGTTCCGCCAGTCAGTGGAGAAGAGGCTGGAATCCTTGGAGCGAGACTTCCTTCTAGGCGAGATGGACCGGCCCGGGGGAGCTACCGCGGGATCTTCACCTGAGAGATGCATCGAGAGGATCCGGGATCTGTCTCGCCGGGTTGACCTGGGATGCAGCGTTCTGTCATCCTACTTCAACCCGCAGGCGCCCCCCCGGACCAAGTTGCGGGACCGAGGCAAATGGCGCTGGGAACCGTACTGAAGCGCGAGACGTCCCCTCCTCTCCCTCTGGCCTTCCCTTCTCCAATGTACCCTTACTTTTTTGCTTGCAGCTGTGACTGTTGTTCCCGCACTTTATTTGCTTATTATATTATTATTATTTTTTGCCGTGTTCCCGCTCAGCGAGAACGATGGCTCTGTCTTTAACGTTCTTGCATTCGTATGAGTTATCTTACCTGCTCTTTGGGGTGGCGAGAGCCATCTTGCTTCCGCATACTTTTCCTGCCGTCTGACACTTCGCAATGTTAGCGCCAGCTGTTTAATCGGTCGCTGTCAGATTCGGGCGGGAAAAACGAAGCGCCGTTGACCTAGGACGCGGCGGCTGTACCCTCGCCGCCTTTCTGAAAACTACATCATTACCACGATTTTCTATAAATAGGAGGCTCACCTACCACATTCATTCCTCTGACTCCCGTCTCTCTCCTCTTTTACTGTTGCTCTCGCGGTCTTCGCGAAGCTCTCGCCCTTTTCTGTCTTCCACTTCCGTTCTCGCCCCATTCTCGCTCTCGCCTTTCCCCCGTAGATCTCGCCTTCGATCCCTATTGCGATGCCGGGTGGTGGTGAAGGAAGATCCAACTGCGCGGAAGCCTTCCAAAAGCATCTCTTTCCTTCCTGCACCCTCACTCTGGAGGAGTTCAATCTGACCAAGGCCCAGCACGTTCCCGCTGGTTTCGTCGCGCGGCCCCCGGGCATTCATGACAAGGTCAACACTGCGGGGGAGGGGGAGCTCGCCATCCCTATAGAACACTTCGAGGTGGGCTTCCGCCTTCCGTTGTGGCCCGAGATGCGACAGGCTCTCCGGTACTACGGGGTGGTTCCCGCGCAGCTGAATCCTAATTCAGTTGCCATTCTCGTGGCATTCATATGCTACATGCGTTCTGAGAGGATCGAGTTCAGCCTGCCGATCTTCCGCAAGCTGTTCACCTTCCGCGCGAAAGGTGGCGTGGTGTTCTTCTCTGGGCAGCTTCTGAAGACGATCGGTCTCGCCAACAAGCATCATCATTGGGGCGAGAAGTTCATCTACGTCTCCGGCGACTTCGGGAACGTACCCTTGGCCCCCATCCAATATGAAGATGCCGCCTACAAGCCTCCGTCCTTGGGCTCCCGCGAGAGCGCCCTCCTTGAGTTCTTCGGAACCAAGGACTTCGACGTCCTCCACCTTCGGCGAGACGTCGATTCTCTCTCCCCTGTGCTTCCGGGAGAAGGTAGGGTCTCGCCTTCATTTGTCTTTTTCTTGCCTTTTCCGAGATTGAAACTTAATCACTATTGTCTTTTGCAGGAGAGCGCGAGATCCCTCTCCGCCAGCCTTTTGACGAGGCTCGCGCCGGAGGGAGTCAGCCTCCGAAGGACCCGCTGGCCCTTGCGAAAGCCGCCGCGCAAGCCTGCCGAAAGGAGCCGGGCCTCCCTCCCTCGAGCGGTGTTGTGAAGCGAAAACCGGTTGCTTCCGCACCTCAGGGGATCAAGAGGCCCAAGACCATGGATACCGAGAAGGGCAAGGCTGCGGTTGTCCAGCCCGTCCAACCTCTTCCCCCCGGCCGCTCCTTCGAGGAGGTCTTGGAGGCAGCAAGTAGGGTTGCGGCCACCAGGGGTGGCTCGGGGACTCCTGCCGAGAACCCTCGGACCCCTGGCGCCGCCGAGAGCGAGGGTGTCGCCGCCGGGACCTCCGGCCAACCTCCGTCTGAAGAGGTGCCGCGGGGTCATCGTAACTATGGCCTTGGCGTGAGGTACCTGGACGCGGAGAACAAGCCGCTGCTGCAGTGGGACCCTGACGCCAACAAGGTCACGGTCTCGTCCCTCTTGCCAAGCTGGGCAGAGCGAGACGAGGTCACCGGCGAAGCTTTCGCCTTGGGGTACGGCCTCTACAGCCGGGAAGATGCTAGCGTCTTCGACAGGACGTCGACCCGGATGTTGGCATATGACTCCACTCGCGCTTTAATGCGCGGGCTGGAGCTCACGCACATGTGCGCCCGGCGGAGCATCACAATAGACCGCAACTTTCAAGATATGTTGAAGGCCAGGGAGGATGCGGTGGCCCGGGCGGCCTCTCTGGCCAAGGAGCTGGCCGAGACCCAGCAACTACTATCCTCGCGCCAAGCGGAAGGGGTAAGCGAGACTTTTCATAATCAGTTGTTCTCGCAACCCTAACCTTCTTCTTATGCTAACCTCCCGCTGTTCAGGATTCCGCTCAAGCCGCGCTTCGCGAGGAGCTGTCTCAGGCCCGCTATGACAACATTCTCCTGCGAGAACAGATCGCGCGCCTCGAGGCGAGTGCACCCCCTCCGCTGGACGAGAGATTGAAGAGCCAGTATTACTCGGCTTATGACATCGACAAACTCCTTCAGGGGAACGCGCAAGCCACCGTAAGGCTGACGCTGGAGACGCTGCGCGACATCAACTGTTGGGACGAAAAGGGCAAAGACATCACCGCTCCACAACTTGTCCCATGGCTCTTCGAGCCCATCCCAAAGCCCCCTGGCGCCCCCGCCACCCCTCCCTCGGATATGTCCCAAAGTCCCCCGCAGCTGATGGCGAGACCTCCGGGGAGAGCTCTGGCGGAAGCTCCAGCGGAAGCTACAGCGGAAGCTCCAGCGAGACTTCAGAAGGGTACAGCCGAGACCCTTGAGGGTCCTCTTCTTATTTTTGTTCATTTTTATGTAAAAGCGCAAGACGCTATCACGTTGTACCTGTATACAGTTAATGCAAATATTTGTTCTTGCGAACCTTTTTTTTTGTTATTTGCGAATGTGCTTGATGTGGTTGTCGTAGTTGGATGTTTTCGGCGTAGGCTTCCGCCAAGGCCCTTGGCCTTCTTAGGAAATTCGTAGCGATGAATCAGCAAGAACCCGCGGTAACCAGCCAGCCGGAAGCGTGACTCTCGAATCCTTAAGACGGGACCGTCCCCTTTAGACTGCGCGAGACCCTATTAGCCCATCGTATGACGATCTCGCCTATTTGTTCGAGAACACTGAGAGGAACCCTTTTGGCGGAAGCCTCCCCACCTCGGGTTCCCTTCAATAGTGAATCTTCTGTCGAGACCTATCTTCTGCCGAGATCTATCTCTGCCGAGATCTATCTCTGCCGAGATCCATCCCTGCCGAGACCTATTTCTGCCGAGATCTCTCTCCTCTTTTTCACTTGTCATTTGGTGTTCCCAACGTGCTTCCTGCCTTTCATTAACCAAGCCAACCAGACCAAACCTGTTCCCCACAGGCGAGCCTTCGGACCTGCCAGCTAGATGAGAGCCTGCGCAGCGGGTCTACCTGGGGCCGAGCCGGGCTCGGGGTGCCGATGACGATCCCACAGACCTAACCTAACCTATCCTAACATATCCTAACCTATCCTAACCTATTACCACAAACCAAACCTATCCCCCACAGGCGAGCCTTCGGACCTGCCAGCTAGATGAGAGCCTAACGGGTCATACCTAACCTGCCGAGCCGAGCTCGGGGCTCGGGGTGCCGATGAAGATTTCAAACCAAACCAACCTATCCCCCACAGGCGAGCCTTCGGACCTGCCAGCTAGATGAGAGCCTGCGCAGCGGGTCTACCTGGGGCCGAGCCGAGCTCGCCATCCAAACCTATCCCCCACAGGCGAGCCTTCGGACCTGCCAGCTAGATGAGAGCCTGCGCAGCGGGTCTACCTGGGGCCGAGCCGAGCTCGCCATCCAAACCTATCCCCACAGGCGAGCCTTCGGACCTGCCAGCTAGATGAGAGCCTGCGCAGCGGGTCTACCTGGGGCCGAGCCGAGCTCGGGGTGCCGATGAAGATTTCAAACCGAACCAACCTATCCCCCACAGGCGAGCCTTCGGACCTGCCAGCTAGATGAGAGCCTGCGCAGCGGGTCTACCTGGGGCCGAGCCGAGCTCGGGGTGCCGATGAAGATTTCAAACCAAACCAACCTATCCCCCACAGGCGAGCCTTCGGACCTGCCAGCTAGATGAGAGCCTGCGCAGCGGGTCTACCTGGGGCCGAGCCGAGCTCGGGGTGCCGATGAAGATTTCAACCAAAACCTATCCCCAAGATTGCGCAGCCTAAACCAAACCAAACCAACCTATCCCCCACAGGCGAGCCTTCGGACCTGCCAGCTAGATGAGAGCCTGCGCAGCGGGTCTACCTGGGGCCGAGCCGAGCTCGGGGTGCCGATGAAGATTTCAAACCAAACCAAACCTATCCCCCACAGGCGAGCCTTCGGACCTGCCAGCTAGATGAGAGCCTGCGCAGCGGGTCTACCTGGGGCCGAGCCGAGCTCGGGGTGCCGATGAAGATTTCAAACCAAACCAACCTATCCCCCACAGGCGAGCCTTCGGACCTGTCAGCTAGATGGGAGCCTGCGCAGCGGGTCTACCTGGGGCCGAGCCGAGCTCGGGGTGCCGATGAAGATCTCAACTCAAACCTATCCCCCACAGGCGAGCCTTCGGACCTGTCAGCTAGATGGAGAGCCTGCGCAGCGGGTCTACCTGGGGCCGAGCCGAGCTCGGGGTGCCGATGAAGATTTCAAACCAAAACCTATCCCCCACAGGCGAGCCTTCGGACCTGCCACTAGATGGGAGCCTGCGAGCGGGTCTACCTGGGCCGAGCCGAGCTCGGGGTGTCCGATGAAGATCTCAACTCAAAACCTATCCCCCACAGGCAGCTCGGACCTGCCAGCTAGATGGGAGCCTGCGCAGCGGGTCTACCTGGGGCCGAGCCGAGCTCGGGGTGCCGATGAAGATTTCAAAACCAAAACCTATCCCCCACAGGCGAGCCTTCGGACCTGCCAGCTAGATGGGAGCCTGCGCAGCGGGTCTACCTGGGCCGAGCCGAGCTCGGGGTGTCGATGAAGATCTCAACTCAAAACCTATCCCCCACAGGCGAGCCTTCGGACCTGCCAGCTAGATGGGAGCCTGCGCAGCGGGTCTACCTGGGGCCGAGCCGAGCTCGGGGTGCCGATGAAGATTTCAAACCAAACCAACCTATCCCCCACAGGCGAGCCTTCGGACCTGCCAGCTAGATGAGAGCCTGCGCAGCGGGTCTACCTGGGGCCGAGCCGAGCTCGGGGTGCCGATGAAGATTTCAAACCAAACCAACCTATCCCCCACAGGCGAGCCTTCGGACCTGCCAGCTAGATGAGAGCCTGCGCAGCGGGTCTACCTGGGGCCGAGCCGAGCTCGGGGCATCACAAAACATTCAACTACGTTATGCCATGAAAAATTCGACACTAATTAAAAGAGAAACAATCGGTATAATATAACAAGTTTAATTTTGGGATACATGGTTACATCCTTCCCCCCTCAGGGGTAGAAGCGTTTTAGATCATCACCACTCCACGTGTGGCTTAAGGCTCTTCCCTCCACGTCCTGGAGGTAGTATCCCCCTGTTCCGAGGACTTCCTTCACAATGTATGGACCTTCCCAGTTCGGGTGGAGCTTACCCACGGGAGCCGATCTTCCCGCCGCGTCGACCTTCCTCAGCACCAGATCCCCTTCTGCGAACTGCTTGACCCTGACATGCTTATCAAAATGCTTGGCCATCCGTCGCTTGATTTCTTCTTGCCTGATAGCCGCCACGTCTCGCAGTTCCTCCACCATATCTAACGAGAGGCGCTGCCCCTCTTCATTCTCCACCCTCCAAGTCTCGTCACCTTCGCCCGCGGCTGTGACTCGCGGGGACCGGACCTCAAACTCCACCGGTAGGACAGCTTCACACCCATGAGAGAGCTTGAAGGGGGTCTCACCGGTGGCCGTGTTCGGAGTCGTTCGTAGAGCCCACAGGACCGATGGGAGCTGTTCCACCCAATTTCCCTTCAAGTTTTCCACCTTCTTCTTTAGTAGGTTGACAATGATCTTGTTTGCTGCTTCCACTTGACCGTTACTTCGAGGGTGATGGACGGAGGCAAACCGGAGATCTATCCCCAGTTGAGCGCAGAAGCTGATGAACTCCTCGCTGGCAAACTGGGGGCCGTTATCGGTCACTATTGCTTGGGGCAACCCATGTCTACAAATGATCTCTCCCCAGATGAAGTTCCTTATAACCTGCGAGGTGACCTTGGCTAAGGCTTTTACCTCTAGCCACTTCGAGAAGTAATCAATCATGACCAAGAGGAACCTCCTCTGTCCACTAGCCGGAGGGAAGGGCCCAACTAAGTCCATTCCCCAGATAGCAAATGGCCATGGTGCCGTGATACTCCGGAGTCTTTGAGCTGCCAAGAGTTGAAGGGGGGCGAAGAGCTGACATTTTTGGCACCTCCTTGCAAACTCCATAGCATCCTTCCTTAGGGTGGGCCAGAAGTACCCCTGTCTGACCACCCTAGCCTCCAGTGTTCTTCCTCCCGAGTGACTGCCGCACTCGCCCGAATGCACCTCCCCTAAAATCTTCGGGATTTCCTCTTCGGTCGCACATCTGGCTAGGAGCCCTGACAACATCTTGCGATGCAGACCCCCCTCAATCATCAAGTAGTGAGCCGCCTTGCGCTTAAAGCTTCTCCCCACCTTGGTCCCCTCAGGCAGTTCTCCGGTGGTTAGGAAGGCCACAAATGGATCCACCCACGAGGGCTGTCGATCCACCATCATCAATTCTCCCTCATCTATAGCCGGTCGGAATAGCTCCGTCAAGGTCCCTCCTACCTGCGGTCCGAACTTGGCCAGTCGATCGGCGGTTACACTTTCTTCCCTTGGAATATGTTGAATTGAGAAGGACCGGAATCCTCCGATGATCACCCTTACCTTGGAGAGGTATCTGATGAGGGTTGGTTCCCGAGTTTCAAACTCTCCCCGGATTTGCGATGTCACTACCTTTGAATCAGTGAAGACTTCTACCTCCTGAATCCCCAGTTCCTTTGCCAGGCGAAGGCCAGCAATGACGGCCTCATACTCCGCTTGATTGTTGGTCACTGGGAAATGTAAAATGACTGCTTGTTCTATAGTTACCCCCTGGGGACTTGTCAACACCACCCCTGCCCCTAGGGAGTGCCTTCCTGAGGCCCCATCAACCGTTAACCTCCATGCTTCTCGCGGTTGCTGCTCTTCCCCTCGACCTCAACAACGTAGTCTGCTAGAAAGTCCGCCACCGCCTGCGCCTTGATGGAGAGCCTTGGTACAAAGGAGATGTCGAATTCGCTTAGCTCAATGGACCACTTAGCCAGCCTTCCCGAGTGCTCCACTCCATCGAAGATCTTGCGAAGAGGGTGGTCGGTCACCACCCTAATCGAGTGCGCTTGAAAGTACGGACGAAGCTTTCTGGCCGAGATGACCAAGGCATAAGCAAGCTTTTCCAGGATAGGGTAGCGAAGCTCTGCCTTTTTCAATATCCGGCTGACGTAATAGATGGGAAGCTGCTTCTTTCCTTCTTCTCTCACTAGGACGGAGCTTACCGCCTCCGCCCCTACTCCGAGATATAAGGTCAAATCCTCCCCATCCTTTGGGCTCTGAAGGAGGGGAGCCTGAGAGAGTTGTCTTTTCAGCCCCTGGAAAGCCTCTTCGCACTCGGCCGTCCACTCGAACCTTTGATTCCCCCGCAGCACTTTAAAGAATGAAGAACATCTGTCTCCTGCCCGGGAGAGGAACCTGCTTAGCCCAGCCAGCTTGCCTGTCAAGCGCTGGACCTCCTTGATGTCGCGAGGTGACTCCAAATTCAGGATGGCCTTGACTTTGTCCGGATTGGGCTCCACTCCTTCCGGAGTCAGGAGATGCCCGAGGAACTTCCCGCGGCTTGCCCCGAAGACACACTTCAAGGGATTCAGCCTCATTTTAAACCTTCTCAGGGTGGCGAATGTTTCCTCGAGGTCTTGCAGGTGCGAAACTATGCATTTGCTTTTGATCATTAGGTCGTCGACGTAGACCTCCAAGTTCCTCCCTCTCTGATCCCGGAAGACCCGATCCATCATGCGCTGATAGGTAGCCCCTGCGTTCTTTAACCCAAAGGGCATCATCTTGTAGCTGAAGCACCCCTCCCTTGTGATGAAGGACACATCCTTGGTGTCAGGAGGGTGCATCCGGATTTGGTGGTAACCTGAAAAAGCATCTAAAAAACTCATGACAGAAAAACCGACGGCTGAATCAACCAGCGCGTCGATCCGAGGCAGGGGATAGCAATCCTTAGGGCATGATTTATTTAGCAAAGAAAAGTCTACACACATCCTCCATTTACCACATCCCTTTTTCACCATTACCACATTGGAGATCCAGCCTGGATACTGGATCTCTGAGATGAAGCCCGCCTCCAAGAGCTTCTTGACCTCCTCGCGAATGGGCTCCTCCAGCTTGGTGGCGATGACTCTCATCTTCTGACGGATGGGGCGGGCGCGGGGATCCAGGTTCAGGCGATGGCAGGCTACGTCGGCGTCGATGCCTGGCATGTCCGCCGCGCTCCAAGCGAAGACGTCAACGTTGCTTTGAATGCAGGCCCGCACCTGCTCCCGGGCCTCAAGACTCAACCCCCCGCTGATCCGCACCCTTTGCACCTCTCCTGCTTTGGTGAAGACCTCCATCTCCACCACTTCTTCAGCCGGTTCCAGCCGCGACTGCTCCCAACCAGTCCTTGCCTCTTCCTCCAGCTCCAGCTCTCCCCTTTCCTCCTCAATCTCCATCGCTTCTATCCCCCTCTGCTGCTGCTGCTCGGCTCCCACGCCCCTCGGGACCTCCCCCTCGACTTCTTCTGCCACTTCCCCCTCTACTTCCATCGCCCCTTCCGGGCTTTCCTGCTCCTCGTTCACCTGGACCCTCTGCACATACTCTCGCGGCTTCCCTATCTCTCCTTCTCCGACTTCCTTTCCAGCTATCTCTCCAGCTTCCTTTCTTACCTCCTCAAGGACCATCTCCTCTTCCTCCACAACCTCTTCTAGGGCTGCCATCTCAATCTCCAATTCTTCCGCCTCCGCCATCCATGAGATGGTGTTGACCGCCGTAACGTAACATTGTCTTGCCACCTTCGGGTCCCCTCTAACCCTGACCTGCACCCCCCCATTGTTGAACTTGAGGCATTGATGGAACGAGGAGGGGACGCAGCGAAAGGCGCTGATGAGGGGACGCCCAAAGATGGCGTTGTAGCTGCTCGGGGCGTCCACGATCACGAACCTGCAGTTCCGCGATACGCCCCCCAACCTTACGTGTAACCCTACTCCTCCTTCTACCTCCTTCCTCTCGCCGGAGAACCCGAACAGTGGTCCGTCCGATGCTAAGACCCTCTTCCCTTCGACCCTCATCTCATCGAAAGCCTTCTTGAAGATGACGTTAACCGAGCTCCCGTTGTCTACCAGTATCCTTGAAACGGTATAGTTCTCCACTGCCGTCTGGATCACCAGGGCGTCGCAGAATGGGTCTTCATAGTCTGGCATGTCCGCTGATGAAAAAGTAATCTTTTCTTCCGGTGGGGGAACCTGGGAGGTGGATGCCACCCCCCTCCGGTACATGGTTTGCAGGCTCCCCTTGCGGGTTGCCTCAATCCCCACCCCTCCATGAATCACCCCGATTCCTCCCCGGGTCCCTACGTCCACCCGGTCTTCACACCTGTCCTCCGCTTCGCCCTGCTGTACCTCCACTATCCTCATCGGTGGATCTTGCCTCCCTGCTCCTCTGGCCGCCCTCAACTCTAAGAACTCCGGGCAGGTGGCCGTTGCGTGCCCTTCCTCCTGGTGGAAGTCACAAAAGAGCAACGCCTCCCCGCCCCTTCTCCCGTCTCCCCTTCCTCTTCTTCCTCCTCGAGCCCCTCTGACTGCTCCTCTCCCTCTTCCTACTTCCATTGCCTCCTGCGGTGGTGGGGGACGATCCCTCGGCTCCTGCCTCCATGCCGGTCGATCGAACCTCCGGGGCTCCCGTAGGTTATCTCTCCCCCTATAGCCTTCTCCTGGACCTTGGGGGCGACCCTCCTGGGGCCTCCAACCCAACCGGTTGACCGGCTCCCGGGCCCCCCCCCCCTGCTGCTGCCCAAACCTTCGGGGCTCCTCCCTTCTCCTATCCTCTCTCAGTTCCCTCTGCTCTCTTGACTCCTTCTGTCTTCCCGCTGCCGGTTCCTTCCCGTCCTCTTCTGCTAGCTTGGCCAACTTCCTGGCGAACGCTGGGTTTGCTCTTTCGAAATCAATCTCCTTTGCCGCCCTCTCCATGAGCTCCTCAAAGGAGAGGGGGGGCATCCTCTTTAACTCCATGCTAAAAAATCCCGGTCTCAGCCCCAGGGTGAAGGCCAACATCAACGCGTACCCTGGAACCTCCTGGACCAGAAGGATCTCTTCCTGGAACCGGTCGACATAGTGACCCAACGTCTCATCCGGCCTCTGCCTCACTGCAAACAGACACTCCGCTTCCTTCTTCCGCTTCTTTGAGGTTGAGAATCTCAACAGAAAGCTTCTCCGCAAATCTTCAAAACAGTAGATTGACCTTGCTGGCAACTGGTGGAACCAGTCCCTCGCCTTCTCCTTCAACGTGATGGCGAACAGTCGGCACTTGAAGGCGTCTGTCATCTGCCTTATTGACACGACGTCTTCAAACCACTGTACGTGCTGCACCGGGTCATCCTTCCCTGAGTAGTAGGACATGTCGGGCTCCCGGAACCCTTCCGGTACCGGAGCCGAGATGATGAGCTCGCTAAATGGGCTCTCGCCTCCTGCCTGGCGAGAAGGCACGTCTCGCGGCCTCGGCTGGCTCGCCCGATCCGCGAGACCGTGCCCTGGGAAGAGTTCCCGCACCGCCGCCTCCTTCTCGCCTGGCTCTGTTAGCGCCTCCTTGCCCGGGCGCTGGCTCTGGCCCGGGAATAGCTCCCGCGCGGCCACGTCTCTCTCGCCAGCCTCGCCCGGGACCTCCTTTCCTGGGCGCTGCCCTGGGGCGTTCTCGCCTAAGAGCGGAACCTCTTCTATCGGGACCTGAGGGGTGGCCCACTCGCCTCTCGCCGAGAAGGCCAAGCTGATCGTTTGCAGAACCTCTCGCCTGAACTCATCCAGCATCCTCCTCGTCGCTTCCTCTCCCCGGGTGGGGGAGCCTCCAGAACCTGACCCTTCGCCTTCACCTCCAGCCATAGGACAAAACTTAAGGCTTTCTTGAATCGGCTGCGCTCCACGCTCACCGCACCAGAACTGTTGAAGCCAAATTTGACCTCAACTGAAGTTCGAAGAAAAAGGGGTGCAGCCAAAACCTACTTCTCTCAAGCCTCACCCCTCAGCTGGATTCTAAGGACCTAAGACTGACCCAAAAGCCTCAGCAGGGAGGTCCCACCTCACACCCGGAAGATCTCTGAGAGCTTCCCCTCCAAAGCCAAAGCTGGGCTAGGAGCTCCTCAGAAAGCACTAGAATTCCGGAGACAATGATCGCTTGCTTTCTAAGGAGCTCTTATGGGTCTATTTATAGCATTTTGCTGTCCTGAATTTACTGAAAAGCCCCTAGTTGGTCTGCCAATAGACGAATCCCGCTGTTTTCCTGAGGGTACTGAAGTAATTTCTCCTGAGGGTAATTAGGACATTCTTCCAAAGGCCCTGGGCCCCACTCGGCGGGAGCTGGTGCCGAGACCTTTCGGCCCAGGGCATGGCGCGAACGTTCTCGCCGCTTAGGCGAGAACTCTTTGAGAAAGGAGTTTGGTTTGGGCGGGAGTGCTCCCGCGCGGCTTCCGCTTGGCGTTCTCGGCCCACGATTTCTCCCTTATAGCATTCGGCGAGAGCGCTTCCGCCTTCTGTGGGCGAGATCCTCCTTAGGGCGGGACCACTTCGGCTAACCCTCCTGTGACCATTGTGCCTCTTGGTCTGGCTCAGCGAATATGGGGTTGTACAGAAGTGATTCAACCATCAGATAGGTTTATGAGTAGCACTCCGCCAGAGATTCTGTATGACAAACGTTACATGCTATTTTTTAAAGATTGCATAGGAGCAATAGATGAGACATATGTGGACGCAGACATACCCGTTGGAAATCAAGTAGCATATATTGAGAGACGTGACAGTCGAACTCAAAATGACACAGTTGCTTGTGATTTCAACATGTGCTTCACTTTCGTTATGGCGGGTTGAGAGGGATCAACGCACGAGAGCCGCATTTTCAATTTGCCATAAGTGATCTCCGTTAAAACTTCCTGCATCCACCTCTTGATAACTAATTAAGATTTTATTTGTTTATTTATTACTATACAATTAAATTGTTGTTAAACAATTTTTTATAATTTTCAGGAAAATATTACTTGATAGATTCTGATTATCCTCTACAAAGAGGATACTTGAAACCGTATCAAGATACACGGTATAATCTACCAGACTTTGCTCGTGGTGGTTGTCGAGCAGAAGAACGTCGAGAGATGTTCAATCATGCACACACATCGCTTAGAAGTGTGATAGAACGATCATTCGGGGTTTGGAAGAAGAAGTGTGTCATACTGCGGGACATGTCAAGCTCACTTTGACAAACAAGTAGTTATTGTGATCGCTACAATGTGTTTACATAATTTCATTCGTTGGCGTCCTTCGCGTGTGGATATTGATTTTAGTGAGCCCGAGCAAACAGATCGAGATCATGGAATGACCTCACAAGGACAGCAAGAAACATTCATTGACACTACAGGTGTTGTAGAGGAGATGATCGCGCTACGTAATATTATAACAGATCAGTTGTATGAACCTAGAGCATAGAACAAAATGACAAGTTGATTCTAAAAAAATATCAGAATGAAACATTTTTTTTTGCGTTGAGAGTTATATTATGAAAAAAAATATTTTTTCCATATTTTTAATGTTTGGTAATTAAAAGTTATGAAAAAAAATTCACTCAAAACTCTGCTTTGTTTCCAAACAACTTTTTAAAACTCTATTTTGCAAACTTCATTTCACCTAACATTTTTTTAACAAAACTCTGTTTTTCCAAAATCAACATTTTTCCTACCAGCAGTTTTTCAACAACAGCTTTCCATCAGCAACAGGTCAACCAAACCAAACAGAACCTAAATGTATAGCAAATAAATAAAATTTAAAAGCTAAATATCTATTTTAAATCTGTTGAAGCTCAGATGGTTTTTTTTGTATGAAATGCAAACTCAAAAAGAGAAATTTGTAATTTCAAGAGATAGAGATATGCTACTTATAATTTTGCAAAATTACAGAGAGAGACTAATCACTAATGGCAGCCTTGGGCAACAACCAACCAAAAGACAAGATATTGGGGGCGGCATGTGAGAATATGACGGAGCCCATGTGAGACTGATATAGACCCTGAACTATATAGTTTAATAAATGCAAATGCCTATACATACTTTTACATATTCATCATCATATGATACATGGAACAAAAAGATGGGACAAGGTCACAACTTTCATTCATCCTACAAGACCATAAAATATCGCGGGAAGAAATCAAAAGGCGAGAGGAGACGAAAAGCCCCGAATCGAATGAGATGTCATGATGAGAACAACTTCTAAACAAAGGAATATTACTCTTTGTTGAGTGAATGAAAAGGACTTGGGTTTTGTTTAGCACCGCATTTTTGCTCCAGTAAGTTTGGACAAAAAGGGTCATCGTCATAGAATGAATGTTTGGCATCACAATGGTTATAACTGTCACTAAGAAAAGAAAACTAGTTTGCGAAAGACGGTTTATAATCACGGTGTTAAAGACCGTCGCCGCCGTGCCAAATGGAGCCTTGATCAGGACTGTAGCAGCATTAACAAGTCAGAACAGATCATCCAGGCACAAAAAAGTTCAAGAAACATTCCAAAACATTATTGAACATCTCATGAAGTCTTTAAGAAGACAAAAAAAAACACAATTGGTCTTCTTGGTGAATCTTATACCCTTCATTGTAAAAGTCAAAACCACCTTAATATGTAGCAATATCTCTATCCTTCCCAGATTTGCCTAGAGCTGTGAATTTGGCTGGAAGATTGGGGAAAATTGGGTTAAATTCTGTCTTGAACGAGTAAATTTTTGTTAAAAAACACCACTTTTTGAAATTTCTTAAAGGCACGCAAAATTATTAAAGACATTAATTTTGTTAACAACAAACCAAAGCAAACTCGTATCCTGTTATATTCTAGTTTTTCTTTCTGTTGAATTCGTTAAAGTGAAAGTGGGCGGTCTGTTTAGGCAGACCGCACAGACTGCAGAGACCGCCGCCAGTCTGGCGGCTAAGTGTTGACGGATAGCCGGGATGTGGCTATTGTTTCTCTTATTGCGGTCTGGATCAGTAAGCTCCCTGGGAGGTAACCGGACGGTTAGCATTGGACTATCAGGTTCTCTAGCTCGCATGGAGGCAGACAGTTAGAGCGGTCTGCAGAGGCTAACCGCATAGTTCGCTGGGGACTACTTGCGCGGGTTGATGCCAGAGTTCGCTGGGTTGTGTTGACTTGTTCACGACGTTGTGACAAGCCTGGTTGGTTGCCTCGTTGTGGGCTGCAGTGTTGCGCGGTCTGGAAGCGGACACCGCAGAACTGCGTGGTCTGCAGGCGGAGTCAAACAGTTCTTCATAGAAGCGGACTTGGCTCAAAACGCGTGACTAAATTTCTCAAGTGAACGCGGGCTGAGGAGAGTGTCCGCACTTCTATGCGGCTAGATGGTTATCATTGGCGGACTGACGCTGGTATCTGCACTTGTGCGGATAGGTGGTGCTAGCTGCGGGATAACGGGCGGTTATCCTATCGTTATGGGCGGTGATCACACTCCCCCTTGTCGACTATAAATAGGGGTCCCCGTGTCATCATTTAAACCGAGAACAGTGAGAACTCAACTCACATTTTGATCTTGCGATTAGTTTTTACTAACCGGCGCAACTAAGTGAAGTTGACTTGTACTGTGCAGGCTGTGCGGCTAGCACCGAGCGACTAAACAACTAGTTGGAAGGCTCAGTGTGAAACAGTTCGCGGTTTACAATCAGTGGTATACAGCAGGTCGCGGCTAGGCGGCTTGAAGTCACTTCCACCGAGCTGTGGATAGTTCGAGCAGTTCACCCGGTCTATCAACTGGTTCTGTTTTCAGTTCATTAGCATTCAATAACAGTCAGTCCACGCGGCTTGGTTGCGGTTTGACGATTTGACAGTTTCGGCAGAAAGGTCTGGCGATTAGCGGCCTGCGCGGTTTCAGATATCAGACCGCGCGGTTTCTATGTCTGCAGTTGTTTTTTGTTTTCATCGGGTACATTGTGAATCATGTCTCGCAATATATACCTCGTCTTGTAAAGAAGTCGAAGTTAATTCCAAATTGAGACTCTTCTGCCTCTATTGTTGTTGATTTCTACTTGACTTGATTTTGGTTGAGTGTTCCTGTGACCTTTCTCGGCTTTCCTATAAATTTTCACACTTTCATGTGCTAATCTATCAAACCAATTTAAATAGAGTCCTTCGGGATTACAATTGCCGCTCAAGAGATTCTTGTGCTTTTGCACAAAAATTGTTATGACACTTGAGAAATCTTTTGAAAGGAGTGAAAAGCTAAACCAATTAAAAAAATTAGGACATGAGGGTTTAAGATTTTCGCAAGAAACACAAGTACATTTTGTAGCACATTTTGTAGCACATTTTGTAGCTTTAATAGATGTGAAATTTCATACTCCTAAATCAATCATACTTGAATTTCAAGTCGCACTCATCATTAACCCCTAAACCAACTTTTAAGGGTCAGGAATCAGGAGAGGAAATTGAAAGCAGATCAGTGTTTAAGTGCAGTACGAGATGAGAGAATCCTATGAATTTCAAAATATACATTATAAGATGCAATTGGTAGAGTATAGAGAGAAAAAAAGCATTACAGACACAGCATTCGTTCTAATTTGATTTCCACAAACTAATGTGGAAAATCATACGTCCTTCACTCTGCTGGAAGTTGGAAAGGTTCTTGACTCGCGGCCCAACAGAAACCAGGGCGAATGTGGAAACCAGTGGCTGGCTTTGGGATCGCCAGAGCTTCACAATCCAGCATGTTTCAAAGGGAGAATCCAGCGTCGATGGGCTAGCGGGATCCCGTTGCAGCATCGAATGCAGGGATCGTGGCAAGTAAGCGGGGTTCAGACGGCATCGATGGGAGAGTCTGGCGGCATCGAAGGGGGAGAGTCTGGCGGTGATGGGAGAAACCAGTCGCCGCAAGCAAGCAGTTATTTTTAGAGGAGACGTTTTAGGAAAATTAATGATTTTTTTGTGTTTAAATAACCATTATTAACATGCTTCAACAATTCCCTTTAAAAATGAAGCTTTCCAATAGCCATTTTGGGTTAAGGCTCCACTTGATGTGGCGTCTTTACTTCAGTTAGTTTGGAAAAAAACGCCACCATCTTAGGATATACGTTTGGCATAACAAAGGTTATGACCGCTATCAAGAAAAAAAATCTAATTTTGAACATAAAGCTGGATGGAGTTCCCTAGGTGAGGTTGGGCTTTTGCAAACGTTGTTTCATAACCACCTCATTCATGACCGTCAACGCCGTACCAAACATACCCTAAGAGGATATGAGACCGTCTTTCTATCAGAAAGAACATTGCATTCTGAACAGTAAATTGCGCGATAGGAGAAGTTCTAAGTAGGGTTTGACACATGCACCTTACTTTTTAATGCCTCTGTTCTTATCTTCTCTTTAATTAATTTCTAAAAACATGAACAAAGCACAAAAATTCAATTAGGAAATGAATTTAGAATCAACAATTTCAATTTGATTTAAAGCATTGATGCATTAAACAAACACTCCCTAGAACCTGCATTAATGCACATAACACCCTTTTTGGTAGCTACATACATCAGATATTACAATTGGCATCAATAACTAATGAATATGAAATCATCAAAGCTTTATTTCATACTTAAAGTTGAACTTTTTAGCTCTATGAATGCTGACACAACAAATATCCTACATAAAGCACAATCCAGAACTGATAATAAGATTTTTATGAGAGCATAAAATGTAGCCATTTGCATGTTTTGATGTCAAATTGATGAACATATTAACCATAAAGTTATAATTCTGATAACATCAAGGCAACATAAATACAACTACAATGTCAATAAGTACCATCAAAAGACTAACTTGAAACTCTAACATCAGGGCAGAACTAGACTTGGTTTTAGCTCAAGGATCAGGCAACATAACTAGCATATATTTATAATACGACAAGCTAAAATGGCTTGCCTGTGAGAAATCATCATCATCATCTCCATGCCGAGACTAAAGCAATCTCTCCTTGCTGCCAAGAAAGCACCAGCGAAGCCTGGCGCTTCTCCACCTGAAAGCCCCTGACTTGGGCCTTCTTCAACAGGCAGTCCGCCTGAGTTTCGGCGAAGTTGCTGAACTGAACTGGTACAAATCCGGCGGAAGTGAAGAGCGCCTTCCATGGAAGCAACTTCTGATCTCTGGCTCGGTGACGGGCTTGCACCGAGCTTTCAATCCTCGGACGCAGCAAATACCTTTCGATCTTGTCGGCAATCTCGGGGGGCACCCCTGATGCTTCGATGGAGTCGAGAAGGACAGTGGTTGACTGGAAGGAATGGAGGAAGTGGTGGGAGAAAGAAAGATCGCTCCTTTCACAGCCAAGGTTTAATGAAATCACAATCACGGGTGAAAGTTGTTTGATCATGTGCAGAAGAGTTTGGGTTTGCAAATGACGATTGCCACAACTAACTGAGAAATTGACAGCAATGGCTTCGCCGGAAGACATGGAAGAGGAAAGTATGGCGGCGGGGTCGAAGGATTCCAAAGGAAGGAAATTGAGTTCGAAGAGGACATTCAGGTTTGCCGCAAAATGGGCAAGGTTTTCTTGAATTAGATGGAGCTCCAGCGGGTGATACGAAGCAGTGAGGACGAATGCCGTGATGCGGAGCGGCAATGGCACTCCGGTGGCAGCGGAGGGCCTCTGCGAGAGCTCTTGGATAAATGCCGGCCAGTGGCTCCCTATTCCGACATCAAAATCGACGACATGGATGCCGCTGGCGGAGGCCAGCTCCTCCAGAATGGCCTGGGCAGAGGTAAAGCTTGTGAATTGGAGGACAGGGGAGATCTCTGTGAATGCTTTGTAAGCACTAAGTTTGAGCGGTATGTCGAGGGGAGTGGCAATGGGGCACAGGCGACGGTCGCCGCCTCCGGAGGAGACGACTGCGAGGAGTGCTTCCTTGAAGTAGAATGCGGATCGATTGAGAGGCTTCCCTGAGGGGGAGGGAAGATGATGATTGAGCCGCGCCAATATCCTATGGGCGCTAATGGTGTTGCCGGATTCGACAAGCTCCGCCGCCTTAAACAGCTGATCGACCAAAGCCTGCTGCTGCCAAGGAGGTTCGTTGGGAACCTCGAAAGCCATGGCCGCCGCGCCGCCGCCGCCTAAGTTCACCGGAGGCATATAGTTGTCATGAGCGAGGAAGGAGTTTGCAAAAAGGGGAGGTTTCAGACTGATGTTTGGGAATCCAGAAACGGGAGAGAAATTGGAAGGAGGAGGATGAAACATTGGGTCGAGCACAAATCCAGGATCGGCGATCTGAAGCCCCATCTCGCCGGCGTCAAGCCTAGCGCCGGAGGTGAAGTCCGGCATGAGCCAGCGGACGAAACTATGATCCGAATCAGGCAGCGGCGGCGGGTCCAAAAACATAGAATCCCAGACCTCCACATTCCCGAGCACCGCCGGGACGGGCTTCAGCTCCGCAGTCAATTCGGCACCGGTGGAGGGATCCGACACCGAAGGCCATCTAGGAGAGGGGTTATCGGAGATGGCCGCCACTCCGGCGATACCGGAGGAAGAACGGGTGGATGTCGACGTCGGAGAGCTAGGGCTTTTCTGGTTATCCAAAACAGACCGCGGCTCTCTTGCCCCCTTGGAAGAGAAGAAGAAGCAGCAGCCCTCTGGTTGGGCATGAAAGGGCGTACCATTCATCGAAGGGGCCGGCATACAAAAGCCATGAATGAAACTGATCCCTGATCTCCCAACGGGCATGTAAAAGAGGGAAGAGGCGAGAGAGAGAGAGAGAGAGAATCTTTACCGAGTCTTTGCAGTCTTTCGCTGGGAGAAGTCTAATCGAGCAGTCGCATTACGAAAGGAAGAAAGAAAGAAACAAAAGGGTTACATGTCTTGGAGCTTTGAACCTGTCTTCTTCCTTATACACAAATCAATACTGGTCTGGACTCTGGACTAGTTTCTCTTTCTTCCTCAGCCCTACGTGACTACGTCTCTCTCTCTGTGTCTCTCTAGTCTCTTCTACATCTCTCTTCATTCATTCTTTGGTTTCTTCTTTGGCTGGCTTTGGCTTTGCACTCTCTCTCTACTGTGGTTGCCTGTTGGTTTCTATTTCTCTTTCTACAACGGATGCGTGTAACATGAAAAAGTACTGACGCTCTTTTCTCTCACTCTGCCCCACCGCACCCCTGGCCACTGCCTATCTTTCTATACGAAGCTTTTATCTTCAAATAAGTATTATATAAGCGGCAGATATAACTTCACTCCATAACGTTTTAAGTGAATGTTAAAATAGCTTTTAAGTTCAATTTCAAATAGGGTCTGTTTGGCGCAGCTCTGTCGGCTGGAAAATCTCTATTCCAGCCGACAGAGCTGTTTTTTCTGTGTTTGAGACAGCTCCTTATGAAGAGCTTTTTGTAAATCTGGAGCTGTTTTGCAGCTTTTCGGAAATCCCCCTCAGCTTCTGCTCCCGCAAAATAGCTTTCTCTCACACATGTTTTGAAAATCTACCGGCCCCGACTTTTCCAATTCTTCCTGCAACTCGCGGGAGCCGACGGATCTCGCTGGAGCTGACACATCTCGCCGGAGCCGACGCTCCCGCCTCCTCCCGCTCTCGCTCTATTTCTTCAAAGCGCACTTCTGCACAGAACACTCAAACAATCTGCAGCTTTTCAAAACTGCTCCCCAGAGATCTATTTTAAAACAGTTCTATCCGGACAGCAGCTTTTCAATCCGCCAGAGCTGTCCCAAACAGACCCTAGATCTCTGTATTTAAAAATTTTCTTGTATTATGTTTTTCAAATATGAAGAACATCAAGAATCAATTTCAATCAAGTTCTTTCTGTTAGGCAAAACCATTGAGGATCACGCATAGAGGGGATAAGTGAAGTTATACCTCCGGCCATGGGGCCAAATGAGAGCAGGAAAACTTAATCCCGGTGGAGTAGTGGTGTCGGGTGGACACCGATTCAGCCTTGAGGATCACGCACCAGAGAGTTCGACTGGATCCCGGTGGAGATCGCCGTGCGGACTGTCGCTGGAGGCGCCGGATCTGGATGGCGAGGAAAGGCGCCGAAACTAGATGCGCCGGATCTGGGTGGAGAGGAGATCGCCGGATCTGGATGCGAGAGGAGATGCGCCGGGTCGGGATGCGCCGGATCTGGATGGCGAGGAGATGCGCCGGGCCTCGGTGGATCGCCGAGTGGGCGCAGAGGCGGCGCTGCGCGGAGAGGGGAGGCGGAAATGCCGGATCCCGACGGATCGCGAGGAAGCGCAGAAGAGGAAAATCGCGTGAAAACAGAAGGAACGCCGGATCTGCTCGGGCTTCTAGGGTTGGGAGAGAACCGGAAAATTGAAGTGTTATAAGATGAGTTTAACACTCCTATATATACCCCAATCTAGGGCCTCAAGCAATCTTGATCGATCGTGGCCGTACATCCTCCCATCTAGAGGATCTTGACATAAAAACCGCGATCAGGCTTGAACCACTCGCCACAAATGGGTTCATCGAGTCACCCCGTTATACTATCACCCTACCGGACTCCTACGTGTCGAATCAAATTAGATAATCTAACATTCTCCCACTTGGCTCGACACGGAGAAAATCCTTCCTATTATTTAGAAAATAATAATTTTGCTTTATAAGAGTAAAATAACACTAGACTCATAAGGTGATAGTGAACATAAAGAAAATTTCCGTATGGCCATACATAATAAAAGAAGAAACCAGTGACTCTTGGCCCAAACTTTATGTGACGTCTTCATACCTGCATAGGACGTCACCACCACATGGACTGCAGCGGTTGTACCTTAAGCAGTAGGCACTTCCCTTCCGCAATCACAATGTAGCCGTTAAATCCTATCAAGTGCTTTACGCGGCATTAATCCTTTATGAGTGGAAGCTCCCACTCTTTAATGCAACATTAAATCTCTAATAATACTTTAATATGCGCAACAGAGATAGTATCCTGAAAAATTGCATTAATCACTCACAACAGGAAAAATAACATAAAAATGTCATGACAACTTCAAACATCAAGCGACTCCACAAGTCCCATTCTTTCTACATGACTTTTGTAAAGCTTAGGTGGGAGCCCTTTAGTCATGGGATCTGCTATCATAAGCAGTGTGCCTATATGCTCGATGATGATTTTACCTTCCTGCTCGTTCTCTCTAACCACCAAAAACTTTATGTCAATGTGTTTGCTGCGGCTCCCACTTTTATTGTTCTTGGCGAAGAACACTGCTGCAGCATTATCACAAAGAAGCTTCATGGGCTTAGGAACTGTATTCATCACCCTAAGACCTGAAGAGAAATTTCTCAACCACAATGCCTGCTTCATTGCTTCATAGCATGCAATAAACTCTGCCTCCATAGTCGAGGATGCAATGAGGGTCTGTTTGACACTCTTCCACGCTACTGCACCACCAGCCAACATAAAGATGTAGCCCGATGTGGATTTACTCGAGTCTTGGCAGCCTGCAAAGTCTGCATCTGTGTATCCGACCAGGTCCAGATTGTCGGATTCTTTATATGTAAGCATGTAATCTTTCGTCCCCTGGAGATATCGCAACACTTTCTTGACAGCTATCCAGTGGTCCATTCCAGGATTACTTTGGTATCTTCCCAACATCCCTACAACGAATGCAATGTCTGGTCTAGTGCAAACATCTAAGTAGACCAAACTGCCAACCGCAGATGCAAACGGAATATTTTTCATGGATTCCAATTCCAGAGAATTTTTGGGACATTGTGACAAACTAAATTTGTCACCCTTTACAATGGGAGCTATTGAACTGGAACAGGTTTTCATATTGAATCTCTTTAGAATTCTGTTGATATAGGCCTTCTGAGATAACCCCAAGATCTTTCTAGATCTATCTCTATGTATCTCGATTCCTATAACATAGGAAGCCTCCCTAAATCTTTCATATCAAAATTCTTAGAGAGAAATTGTTTAGTCTCCCATATCATTCCCAAATCATTGCTTGCTAGCAAATGTCGTCAACATATAGGACTAATAACATAAACTTGCTCCCACAGACCTTGATGTATATGCAATCATCTACAATGTTTTCCTCGAAACCGAATGAGATAATTACATTGTGAAACTTTATATACCATCGTCGTGCGGACTGTTTTAGCCCATATAGTGACCTTAATAATTTGCATACAAGCTTATGGCCTTTCTCCGAAACGAAGCCTTCGGGTTGGATCATGTATACTTCCTCCTCAAGATCCCCATTTAAGAATGCCGTTTTGACATCCATTTGATGTAGCTCTAGATTAAAATGAGCTACTAGGGCCATGATTATCCTTAATGAATCCTTCTTAGAAACTAGAGAGAAGGTGTCGTGATAATCAATACCCTCCCTTTGAAGGAAACCTTTGGCTACAAGTCTTGCTTTATATCGTTCGATGTTACCAGAGGTGTCAACTTTGGTCTTATAGACCCATTTGCAACCTACCGCACGCGAACCTGCTGGTAACTCTACTAGAACCCATACTTGATTGACTGCCATTGAGTTAATTTCTTCCTTCATAGCTTCATACCATTTATCAGAATCAGTACGGCTCATGGCCTCTGAAAAGGTGAGGGGGTCTTGATTGAGTCCAGACAGGTCGTCAGTCTCTTGTAAGTACACTACATAATCTGATGGAATAGCCGACCTTTTGGCTCTTGAAGATCTTCTCAAATCTGGTTGATCAGGTGGTTGTGGTGTAGTCTCAACCACTGGTAGTGGTTCCTGGATGACTGCTTCACTGACCACTTCTTCATGAGAGTTCTGGATAAGGGGATCATCGATCACGCCTTCATAAGTTGGGATCTGAATAGGTAGGTGTTGAGCCACAGCGGGCAAGAGCCCACCAGGGTCAACACCACTACCAGAGTGTGCAGTCTCCTGCATCTCTTCTATCACAAACTTATGAGAACTATTCTCGCCAGTGTGAATTTCCTCAAGAAATTTGGCATTCCTTTCTTCAACTATTTTTTGCGTGTGAGAGGGACAATAAAACCTAAAACCCTTGGATTTTTCTGCATAACCCATAAAAAAGCCACTGATTGTCCTCGGGTCTAATTTCCTTTCATGTGGGTTGTATATCCTAACCTCTACCGGACAACCACATATGTGCACATGGTTTAAACTGGGCTTCCATCCATTCCATAACTCAAACGGTGTTTTAGGAACAGATTTGGATGGAACCCGGTTCAAGATGTACACGGCAGTCTTCAAGGCTTCACTCCACATGTTAGGAGGGAGAGATGAGACACTAGTCATGCTCCTTACCATGTCCATTAATGTACGATTCCTCCTTTCAGCTACGCCATTTTGTTGTGGCGTGCCGGGCGTCGTATATTCAGCTATGATTCCATGTTCCTGAAGGAATCTAGCAAATGGACCTGGTCTTTGAGTTCCATCTATGAACCTACCATAATATTCATCGCCTCTGTCAGATCTTACAATTTTGATACTCAAACCAGATTGTTTCTCTACCTCTGCCTTATAGACTTTGAAAGCATCGAGTGCTTCAGATTTGTCATTCAAGAGGTAAAGATACATGTATCTTGTAAAATCGTCAATGAAAGTAATAAAATACTTTTGACCATTCATGCAGAGGGTGTTAAATGGTCCACAGATATCAGTGTGAATAATCGTTAATTTAGTATCAGTTCTTCTAGCTCTTTTATTGGACTTGTTTGTATGCTTTCCCTTTATGCATTGTATACAAGTCCCAAAATCAGTGAAGTCGAGTGCCTGAATGACACCTTCTTTCACTAATCTTTTAAGGCGCTCTATGGAGATATGTCCTAATCTCCTATGCCATAAACTAGATGAATTGATGTTTTTCACATTATGAGTACTACCGTTATCAAGCACTGTAGTGAATGATTGCATATAATTTAAATCTAAATCAAGACTATATAAACCATCAATTAATCTACCAGAGCCAATAGGGACTGAATCTTTAATAATCAGAATTGAAAAGTCATTAAACTGAAAATTAAAGCCCTTAGGCGTTAGTCTTGATACAGATAATAGATTTTTAGAAAAACTAGGAATGAAGAAGGTCTTCTCTAACTCCAAAATGTATCCGGTTTGAAGACCGAGCCTGTATGTCCCAACACCTTCAACAGAAGACGGCATCCTATTTCCTGAATAGACGCATAGTTCTCCATCACTAGGTTTCCTTAGGCTTTGAAACCCCTGCATAACAGTAGAAACATGGATTGTAGAGCCTAAGTCAATCCACCATGTGTTATGAAAATCATGAGAATTTACGAAATTTGATTCATAACACACTAAAGACGTCATACCTTCCCTTTTCGCGAGCCAAGTTTTGTACTTGTTGCAATCCTTCTTCATGTGACCACTCTTTTTGCAAAAGAAACAAGTTGATAGCTTCATGTTCTCCTGTTTCTTTATGGGAACAGCTATCCCCTTGCCCTTGCTTTTTGGGTCACCTTTTGTCCTGCTGGATTGCCCTTTCTTGTGGTGCACAAAGTTCACCGATTCCAGCTTCTCTTGCTTCAGCCTACCTTGCTCTTGAACGCACATGTTCAATAGCTCGTTCACTGACCATTTTTCCTTATGTGTCATATAAGACACCTTGAAGGCAGTGAAGTCGGCAGGCAAAGAAGTCAAGATGAAGTGGACCAGAAATGACTCCGAAAAATCAACGTCCAAAGTCTTCAGCTGAGCAGCTATGTCTCTCATTTCCATGATATGTCCTCTTACGCTCTCTGTCCCTTTAAGCTTCATGGAGCAGAGCTTTGCCATCAGGGTGCTGGCTTATGCTTTATCGGAGCTGACGAACTGTTCGTCAATGGCCCCCATCAGTTCTTTAGCAGTTTTGCACTCAGGGATAGATCCCCGAATGCTCTGACTGACGTGGGTCTTGATCACCATTATACTGAGACGATTAGATCTCTCCCATCGCTCGTATAAGGTACGGTCAGCTGGTGTGCTCTCCGCCGTGGGGAGAGCAGGCTCATCCACGCGGAGTGCTAAATCAAGGTTCATACACCCTAAGGCTAGAAGCACCTTATCTTTCCATATTTTATAGTTGTCCCCCGAGAGAGTGGGGATGAATTGAGTTGGGTCGATCACCGTATTAAAAACTGTAGGAAAAAAGAAAAAATTCCATGCTTACGATTTATTTAAAAGCAACGACATGAATCAAGAAGAAATGGCGCAGAGTGGCATCAAAAAGATAAACTTTACTTAACAATTAACTCATATTAATTGTTAATTAGAAGAATAATAAAAAATCCAGTCTCCCTGTGGGCAAAGACCGCTAGCCATCGCATAAGATTTTTTATAAAGTTTTCTTTATTTATATAGCTAGTGAGATTATGTATCACGATCAATGAGAACTCGTACCTGTGGGCATGGAGACTCATTAATCGGGGTACACTCTTACTACTATATACCAATCAAAAAAGTTGTTGTTATCAATTACTTCCCTGTGGGGCCGAGCAATTGATAACAACCTTAAAATTTTAATTGCAACGTGCATAAACTAGATATTTGCGACTATAATTACGCACCCCACGATGTGTTCCCGGAATAGTCACTTTTACCGTGCTTATCAAGATGCTGCGGCTACTCCTGATAATCACGATAAACCGGTATTCTAATATTATGCAAAGAAAAGTTGGAGTTCTCAAAAGAGAGTGACCCGAATCCGATTTCCATAAACGCCTTTAACTGAAAAGCTTCAAAAGTACTCTGGTTTCACCACTATCGCCAAGACTTGGACGTTTTGATATGTTCCTCCACCACCGCATCGGAGAACCCCTCCGATCACCGGATTTGAAGCGCTTGATCTTCTCCATAAGGTGGTCAGGAAAATCGGATTCGGGTCAGGAAAGCGGGGTGTCCATTGCCGGTTCATTACATTCCAGATAAAAGAATAATTAATTATTACAAGGCCTTGAAAAAATATTACACCATCACAGAACAACCGGCAATAGGAAACCACGACGATCCCTCAACTCGCAAAAAAAGGAAAAGAAAATTTTTTTTGGGATGAAATCTTCACAGAAAAAATGACCTCTATACGGTGCTCTGATACCAAATGTTAGGCAAAACCATTGAGGATCACGCATAGAGGGGATGAGTGAAGTTATACCTCCGGCCATGGGGCCAAATGAGAGCAGGAAAACTTAATCCCGGTGGAGTAGTGGTGTCGGGGTGGACACCCGATTCAGCCTTGAGGATCACGCACCGGAGAGTTCGACTGGATCCCGGTGGAGATCGCCGTGCGGACTGTCGCTGGAGGCGCCGGATCTGGATGGCGAGGAAAGGCGCCGAAACTAGATGCGCCGGATCTGGGTGGAGAGGAGATCGCCGGATCTGGATGCGAGAGGAGATGCGCCGGGTCGGGATGCGCCGGATCTGGATGGCGAGGAGATGCGCCGGGCCTCGGTGGATCGCCGAGTGGGCGCAGAGGCGGCGCTGCGCCGGAGAGGGGAGGCGGAAATGCCGGATCCCGACGGATCGCGAGGAAGCGCAGAGGAAAATCGCGTGAAAACAGAAGGAACGTCGGATCTGCTCGGGCTTCTAGGGTTGGGAGAGAACCGGAAAATTGAAGTGTTATAAGATGAGTTTAACACTCCTATATATACCCCAATCTAGGGCCTCAAGCAATCTTGATCGATCGTGGCCGTAGATCCTCCCATCTAGAGGATCTTGACATAAAAACCGCGATCAGGCTTGAACCACTCGCCACAAATGGGTTCATCGAGTCACCCCGTTATACTATCACCCTACCGGACTCCTACGTGTCGAATCAAATTAGATAATCTAACACTTTCAGAATTGAATAACATGAAATTTTTAATATTATATAAACAATTTAAAAATATAAATAATTTTAAAATATAAATAATTTTAACAAAAAAATTTAAAAACGCTGTCATCTCCCGTTCGTCGTTCGTCGTTCGTCGAACGGTTCGACGGGTTCGACGAACTCGTTCGACGAACTCGTCGAACCGTTCGACGAGTCAAACGGGTCAACCGATAATTAAAATTAAATTTTTTATTTTTTTTTGTATTATTATATTATATTAATTTTTAAGTTTTTTATTTAAAATTTAATTGCACGCATATTTTGCTTTACCAGACTCGAACAATGATATTAACATCCTGCAATCGTCTCCTTTATTTTTCAACTTAGCACAAGTTATTACGTCTCCTACTCATTATCAAATATTGAGAAAAATTATGACGTTGGTTATTATTTGGCCGACGGAATATATCTGAAGAGATCAACACTATTTCAAAATATTTCTCATTCACAAGACAAAAAAACAGTACTTCGCAATGATGCAAGAAGCATGCCGAAAAGATGTAGAACGGACATTTGATACTCTTCAATCAAGATTTGCGATAATTAAGGGGTCAACCCGTTTTTGGGATAAGCGTGTTTTACACGATATCATTACTGCTTGTGTAATAATACATAACATGATCGTCGAAAAACGAGCGAGATGAAAATGACTATGTCGTTATTTCTACTACAACACCAACGCAGAATGTTGAAGAGTTGAACACAAGTGAAGCCGAATGATTTCGTTAGTTCCTAAATCAACATAAAAAGATCAAGGATGGAGATGCGCATTTTGCATTTCGAGATACACTAGTCGAACATTTGTGCGAACGACATGAGAATGAAACTATGTAATTCTGAATGTACTTTTATTTTTGCACGAGTTCAATAAGTAAATAGATCTTCTTCTCTTATTTGTATGACAAATAATAATTAGAAAGTATTCAATATTTGTCTCGCTTTGTAGGTCTCGAAAAAATAATTTTATTAATATATTATATGTCATAATTGAAAAATTATTATAGCGACTACGAAAATTTATAAATTATACGAAGAATTCATTATCCAACCCTAATTAAATAAAAAATAATAATAATAATAATAAAATAAATGTCGGCCACGATGTTGAAGCCAAAATTGACCTCTGTGGAGTTCGGGGTCCCTGGAATGGGGTGACCTCACACCTACTACACTCAAGAGAACGTCACAGACCAAAGGATCAAGAAGCTAGAAACAGACCCTCGGCTCTAGCGCGGAGGTCCCACCTCACACCCGGAAGGCTACCTGAGATCTTCCCCTCCCTTACCAAAGGGCTAGGCTAGGCGCCTTTGAGAGCTCTCTCTACTCTACCAAGAAGAAGCTAAGGGAGGAGGAAGCTAAGAAAAGGATCCTCTCCAAGGCACCCAAGGGGGTCTAGTTATAGTTTTCCAAATCCCATGGGCCAAAAATGACCAAAATACCCCTACGGTCAAAAGGCCTCGTGCCAATAGGAAACCACCATGCCGGGGGGGGGGGGTAGAGAAGGGAAAACGCGTCACCCAAAGCAAATAGGGGACCCACCCTGCGGGACGGGGCGAGACCCGGCCTGGCGGCCGGTCTCGCCCGGCCTACCCGCCGGGCTGGGCGAGACCCGGCCTGGGGGCCAGTCTCGCCTGGCTGCCCGCGGGGATGGGCGAGACCCGGCCCGAGGGCCGGTCTCGCCCGGCCTACCCGCCGGGCTTGGCAAGACCCAGCCTGGGGGCCGGTCTCGCCGGGCTGCCTGCGGGGCGGGGCGAGACCCGGCCCGAGGGCCAGTCTCGCCCGGCCTACCCGCCGGGCTTGGCGAGACCCAGCCTGGGGGCCGGTCTCGCCCGGCTGCCCGCGGGGCGGGGCGAGACCCGGCCCGGGGGCCGGTCTCGCCTAGATGCCCGCGGGGTGGGGCGAGACCCGGCCCGAGGGCCGGTCTCGCCCGGCCTACCCGCCGGGCTTGGCGAGACCCGGCCTGGGGGCCGGTCTCGCCTTGCTGCCCGCGGGGCGGGGCGAGACCCGGCCTGAGGGCCGGTCTCGCCCGCCGCCTACCCGCCGGGCTTGGCGAGACCCGGCCTGGGGGCCGGTCTCGCCCGGCTGCCCGCGGGGCGGGGCGAGACCCGGCCCGAGGGCCGGTCTCCCCGGCCTACCCGCCGGCTCGGGGCTGGTCCCGCTGGCCTGAGGGGAAAAGGGGGAGGGGGAGGGCCTACTGATCCCGCCTCCACACCCAATTGGCCCGGGCGGGTGCCTACCAACCTGCCGCTCTCACACTCCAACTAAGGGGCCGCTGGGGGAGGCCGATTTCTTCTCCCCCTACTAGTAGATTTCCAAGCTAGAGCCAAAATTGGCCACCGAGAGTTCAAAATACTCAAAAAACTTAAAAACTACGCATGCCTCATTTAGGGTCCACTCTTCGCGAATACGGTGTTGTACACAATCCCCGCTCTTTTCGAGGTTGGCACAAGCTCGGAAATAAACATCCAACCCAACGTATTCGCGGAGTGTAACTTCCCCGTGGGGTCAATCCTGCCATGCCGGCTATGGGAGCCTGGGTGGCGAGAGCTTCTCTGGGTAACAAACTTGGCTCCCACGAGAGATCAACCAGCCCTGTCAGCTAGTGAGAGCCTGACAGCGGAATTCATCTCGGAGCAAAGGACTTGACTTCCACGAGAGATCAACCTGCCCTGCCAGCTAGATGAGAGCCTGACAGCGGAATCCATCTCGGAGCTAAGGGCTTGGCTTCCACGAGAGATCAACCTGCCCTGCCAGCTAGATGAGAGCCTGGCAGCGGAATCCATCTCGGAGCTAAGGGCTTGGCTTCCCCGAGAGATCAACCTGCCCTGCCAGCTAGATGAGAGTCTGGCAGCGGAATCCATCTCGGAGCTAAGGGCTTGGCTTCCCCGAGAGATCAACCTGCCCTGCCAGCTAGATGAGAGCCTGACAGCGGAATCCATCTCGGAGCTAAGGGCTTGGCTTCCCCAAGAGATCAACCTGCCCTGCCAGCTAGATGAGAGCCTGGCAGCGGAATCCATCTCGGAGCTAAGGGCTTGGCTTCCACGAGAGATCAACCTGCCCTGCCAGCTAGATGAGAGCCTGCCAACGGAATCCATCTCGGAGTAAGGGCTTGGCTTCCACGAGAGATCAACCTGTCCTGCCAGCTAGATGAGAGCCTGGCAGTGGAATCCGTCTCGGAGCTAAGGGCTTGGCTTCCACGAGAGATCAACCTGCCCTGCCAGCTAGATGAGAGCCTGGCAGCGGAATCCATCTCGGAGCTAAGGGCTTGGCTTCCACGAGAGATCAACCTGCCCTGCCAGCTAGATGAGAGCGTGGCAGCGGAATCCATCTCGGAGCTAAGGGCTTGGCTTCCACGAGAGATCAACCTGCCCTGCCAGCTAGATGAGAGCTTGACAGCGGAATCCATCTCGGAGCAAAGGACTTGGCTTCCACGAGAGATCAACCTGCCCTGCCAGCTAGATGAGAGCCTGGCAGCAGAATCCATCTCAAGGTGAGACCTTCCCACCCTCCGAGAGATCAACCTACCCTGCCAGCTAGGCGAGAGCCTGTCAGCGGAATCCATCTCGAGGTGAGACCTTCCCACCCTCCGAGAGATCAACCTGCCCTGCCAGCTAGGTGAGAGCATGGCAGCGGAATCCATCTCGAGGTGAGACCTTCCCACCCTCCGAGAGATCAACCTGCCCTGCCAGCTAGGTGAGAGCCTGGCAGCGGAATCCATCTCGAGGTGAGACCTTCCCACCCTCCGAGAGATCAACCTGCCCTGCCAGCTAGGTGAGAGCATGGCAGCGGAATTCATCTCGAGGTGAGACCTTTCCACCCTCCGAGAGATCAACCTGCCCTGCCAGCTAGGTGAGAGCCTGGCAGCGGAATCCATCTCGAGGTGAGACCTTCCCACCCTCCGAGAGATCAACCTGCCCTGCCAGCTAGGTGAGAGACTGACAGCGGAATCCATCTCGAGGTGAGACCTTCCCACCCTCCGAGAGATCAACCTGCCCTGCCAGCTAGGTGAGAGCCTGACAGCGGAATCCATCTCGAGGTGAGACCTTCCCACCCTTCGAGAGATCAACCTGCCATGCCAGCTAGGTGAGAGCCTGACAGCGAAATCCATCTCGAGGTGAGACCTTCTCACCCTCCGAGAGATCAACCTGCCATGCCAGCTAGGTGAGAGACTGGCAGCGGAATCCATCTCGAGTTGAGACAACATTTGCAACAATGCTAATCTTTTGACAGAGCTGAAGAATGCAAAGGAATCAGTGACTGTGGCCAATGGAGGAACACCTGACGTATTGAAGGTGGGAAACACAACTCTGATGCTCTCCTCAGGTAAGTCTTTAATTTTAAAGAACGTAAAATTTATTCCTTCTTTATCTGTTAACTTAGCGTTTATAAGTTTATTGTGTAATACTGGTGTAGTACCCCCCCCCCCCAACCTTTCTGCCCGGGTCGGGCCGGAGGGGTACTACTGGCCCAAGACGTCCACCCAGGGCTCATAGGGGAAACAATCCACTCTATTCAAGCACTAGATGGGCGTCTTGAGTGGTTCGAATCATAACATTCACAACCCATCAGAATATAGCGGAAGCATTAACAGGAAACCACTACATATATATATATATAACATATCATATTAATACAGAGGTTTTATGGCCGAAGCCTTATGCGTTTATAAAAGCCCGTGGGTTATACATGTACTACATAAGTCTCTCACACACTCTCTCTTCTAAACTGCTCGGCGGTACTCACGTCTCTAAACACCGGAGACGGCGGGGGTGCATCTGCTCGAGTAGACCTAGCTGCTGGCGTAATCTCCTGCGGCAGCGGGTCACTACGGTGCTCCACCTCCTGTGAATGGTTAATCAAATAACCGTTAGTCACAGAGCTAAGTGGAAACAAATCTCCTCCCCGGATCCACATCCTGGGGACGAGCACGCACCCACCCAATAAAAGTAAATAGCCGAAGCAAGAGAGGGTTATCACAACATTTCATATATGAACAACTAGGAGCAATTATAAAAGAGTGCAGTATAACCGGAAAAAGCAGCAATAACATAAAACGGTTATAGCAAGGCTCTACTAGCTCATCAGCACAATAAGTTTTCATATCTGGAATTCTATCGCAGGCATTCACAGCCGCGCACACAAACCGCAGGCATTCATAGCCGCGCGCACAAACCGCAGGCATTCATAGCCGCGCACACAAACCCTATGCCGACATAGTTTGGACCGCTTCTGTTCCAGCAGGGTAGTGAGCCCCGCGGGCCTCACCGATGTGGCCGTCGGTGACAGTGGCCAGTCCTGCCACTTCTGGGGGTGATCGTACCGCACAACCCCAGGCCCTCACGTACAACCTTGTGTACTCTTGGATGTGAGCGACATCCGGCGAATCATTTTGGCCGACCAGCGGAGGAAAACCCGACGGGGAATATAACGGTCGGTCACCCGTGGTACTCATCTCCCTGTCGCCTTGAGTCATCAACCTTGCCGCACCGGTACGAACGGTCTGCGGAAGGGACTGACCCGCCACCATTTCACCGCAAGCAATTTACAATCAATCAAACAATTGCAAATAATATAACATCGGGTCTACGACGGCCTGCCTTACTAGGCTTACACTTCGGGCATCGACACTTTGCTCTACTTTCGACAAGGAGCGTGGGAGCGCTTTATTTGGGGCTAGACCTGGAGGACTACCTCAACTCCGGTTATCCCCAACTAAGGCTCAACCTAAACAACAACTGCTCGTCAGAGCAGGACCCGTGAATACAAAAGTAAATTGCGATAAGATCAAGTGCGGTGATTATGCTGCTTATTTGAAGTGCTGAAATGAAATGTGACCAGTACGAGACTGGATAAGCTTGACCAGTACGCAACTGGAGTAGTACCAAATAGAAAGTACTGAAATAAGCTTGACCAGTACGAAACTGGAGTAGTACTGAATTGAAAGTACTGAAATAATCTTGACCAGTACGAGACTAGAGTAGTACTGAATAGAAAGTACTGAACTGAAAAGAATAAAGGAACTGGACCAGTGCAAAACTGGAATAATCATAAAGAAAATGGTTAGTAGTTCAATCACTCCATACAGGAGGCTTCAGTTCCATCTCCGTTCTTAGGAGAGATTTTTCAGTTCCATCCCAGTTTTTAATAAGGTTTCCTTGGGTTACACCTTTATTAAGATCCGATTATGAGTTGGTTGCGCCTTATTAACCACGGCTTAATCGGATTGGGGCTTATCAGGAGTTATACTTTCATTATTCGTCAAGAATAATTCATAACTCACCTCTCGTGCTCTCATCTTCCGAGCGTGCCCAAATCGCCCGAGAGTCGAGGCGCTCGACAGTTTTCATGAAATCTCGAAACACCCGGAGCTTGGTCACTTGCCTCGGCCACTCTCGTCGATATGAAACTTATTCAAATTAGATAGGATAGTCGCGCGCTCCAATTTTCATTTTCGAAGAAAACGAGCGTAATAATATCGAGCGGGGTCCTAGGCTTCCATATTTTGGGAAAAATGTCAAAACTTATCCCCATGAGCTCAAATTTTGATACAACCCTTATATGGATATAAAATGAGCATAGACAAATTTTCATAATTTTTCAAAGAGTTTTGGCCCTTTAATTTGGCCAAATAAAGTTTAATCGGGCTTTTAAAAATACCAAATCAACACCAAAAATTCTCAAAATTTTTGTGGAAGAAGCCCTTAACAAAGGAGACATTTTTCATGTTCAAACCTTTCTCCCTAGGAGCATAGTTTAGTCTCTTAAAAATCTAACCCATTATTATTATTATTATATTTATTAAAAATATTATAATAATATATATATATATATAATATATTATAGATATATATATATATAAACTTTTTTTTTTCTGTTCATCTCCCCGAGAACTCCCCCCCGCGCTGTCATTTCCTGGAGCCCTTACGGGGCTCCTCCGCCGCCGGCCGGCCACCGGCCGGCCGTGACTCCACCACCGGCCAACCCGCCGGTGGTGGGCGCTCCCTCCGGCGGTGGTCCGGCGGCCTGGGCCGCCGCCGGCCGCCGCCGGAGCATTTTTTTTTAAAAAAATGGACGGGAGGGAGGGGGGGTGACGGCGGCGGCGCTCCGGCCGCCGGGAGCGCCATGCAAGACGTCCAAAATGGAGAAGGAGGAGGGAAAATCTTCCACCTGAGTTTTGGTGGGGACGGGAGGGCCGCTTGGTCCGACATGACTCAAGGTGGTGGAGGAGGGGGAGAGCTCCTTGGGTTGGCTTTTTTCCGGCCATCAGAGCCCGGCAGAGGGGGGGGAAGAAGGGAGGGGAATGCTTGGAGAGCTTTTGAGGAAAGAGAGGGTGGGTCCTTTTATAGGAGGGGGAGGGGGAGCTTCCCCCCTTTGGGCAAGGTGGGATTAATCCCTCCTTTCCCCATGTGGGGAAATGGATGGTAATCTCATTATGGGCTTGGCCTTTTGGGAAGAGAGAGGAAAAGGAGGAGAAGAGGGGCGGGGTGGGCTCCACCTATCTAGGCTTGCTTGCTGGTTGGGGGCCCAAGGAGAGTTAGGGGGCATGGGCCATCCTCCTTTGGAGAGGAGGTGAGCCCCTCACTTGGAGAAAAAATCCAAAAAGTGGATTTTTAGGGGGTTTGACCAAGTCAACCCTAGGTCGGGTCCCCGTTGCTGGTCAAAGTCAAGTGGGTCCAAGTCGTCGGGGTCGGGTCAAGTTCAGGTCCGTGTCATAATTGGTGTGCGCACGCTTTCGGAGCACAACTACGCTTGATTTGACCACAGGTTGACCAATCGTTTTTCGAAATTGACCGGGACGACTTCCGTTGACTTCGTATTGACCACATGAGTCCAACGCCACTGACTGGGGTCGAATCGAGTTCGTTTGGCGAAAGTCCGATATTTGCGCGTCGTAGTGCGTTAAAACGGTCAAAGTATCCATTTTATCGTACAATCTCGATTGTGACATGACGACTCCGATGCGCTCATATTGACTATATGAGGTCATAGGAACTGATAGAACTTGATTCAGAGTTCTCTAGCTCGATATACAAAATCTCGCTCTCGTTGCGTTTTACGAGGAATGGTCACATCCACTATATGACCTCGGAGTCCAACTGAACGAGTTCTGATGCGCTCGTATTGACTATATAAGGCCACAGGAACTGACAGAACTCAATTCGGAGTTCTCTAGCTCGATTTCCCGCCTAGGGTTTTTTCCCACCGGGTCATGGGTAGGGTTCGAGCCACTTTTATTGGGCCCACTAAGGCTCTGGTGGCCCAATAAAAGGCGGGATGTTGCAACTGGTATGTCAGTTAACTTCTGTAGCGGTAGAGTGACTCTGTCAGTTAACTCTCACCACTTTGGATGTGCTTACATTCAAAATAGGATGTACCGTCTGAGTCTATTAAATGAGGTAGTGCAACAAGTTCAATTGAACTTAGTTAGCCCTAGTACTCTACATGAGCGACTAGGACACGTAAACTACAGGAAAATGTTCCAAGTAGCTAGAACTCACAAGACCACATTAGACACTAAGTCTCCACTTGGAAAATGTGAAGTGTGTGCTCAGACTAAGATCACTAGGAAACCTTTTGGCACGGTTACTACGAGCACAACACCTGTTGAGCTTATACATTCCGATATTTGTGACTTTAAGAGTTTTGTCACTATAGGTGGAAGGAAGTATATGATCACGTTCATAGATGATTGCACAAGATTTTGTCATATTTCGTTTCTTAAAACTAAAGACGAAGCGTTTGAAAAGTTTTGCCCTTTCAAAACCAGGGTAGAAAATCAAGTAAGCATGAAAATAAAGAGATTTAGGAGTGATAGAAGAGGAGAATATATGTCCAGTGAGTTCAGATGCTTCCTTCCTTCACAGGGCATCATAACAGAAACCACTGCTCCTTACTCCCCCCAATATAACGACCTAGCCAAGCGCAAGAATAGAACGTTAACAGAGATGTTGAACTCTATGCTGCTCACTACAGACATGCCTTACGCTTATTGGGGAGAAGCAGTCTTGACTGCGAATCACATTCTGAATAAAGTTCCTCATACTAAGTTGGTAATGGTGCCAGTTCTCAGGGAATGGAACCATGTCCGGGCCTGGCCTTTGAATGTAGCTGGGAACACTTGGCAGAGCAACTTTTCTGTAGCGTTGTAAATCCTCATGATGGTGGTGAAGTGGTTGATGTGTTCCAGTGGATCGTCGGTCCCGTCGAACGTTTCGATGTTTGGGAGCTTGAACCCATATGGGATTGGATGCTCGAGAATTTGTAGCGTCAAAGGAGAGCCTTGGCAGAGTGGTCGACAAATGTGAACATTTATTCCTCCTGCCTGGCGGTATTCCTCAGCGATGACCTCCCGGATCTCTTCTCGAGTAAATCTTTCTAGATGAGGGGGGCGAACGTCGCTGGCGGGATGGTGATGAAAATGATCTGCTCTTACTCTTCTTTGAGCTGGGCGAGTGGAGCTGGCAGCGTCAGAATAATCCTCGGGCTCTTCTTGGACCCTTTCCGGGCTTGGTTGCAGCGGAGGATTTACTGGGGCCGGCGGCATCGGGGGAGCAGGAGGTGATCCCATGTTTCGGAGTAAGGCAAGCATTTCTGTTTGTTGTTCTTCCATTTGGCCGACGCGCCCCTCCAGGGCGGTGACGAGGGCGAAAGCTACTTCGGCAGTTAGTGGCACGTCCACTAGTGAGTGGGATCGTGTTGGTTCGATGTGTCCGCCAAGTGCGGATCCTTCAGTGGTGCGAGCGCTCCTTTTCGCCATTGAAGCAGAACTTGGAAGTGACAAGGCTGGTGATCTTGACCTCTGAAGGATGCTGGGAATCGTGTTCCCACAGATGGCGCCAAACTGTTGCGGACTAACTCGATGCCCCGGTTGGGCCAGATTTGTTCGAACCGTCTTAGCTCACGAGGTGGTCGAGCGCACACACAATCAATGAAAGTAGAAAGTTGACACAAGATGTGATGATGTGGAAAAAACCCTTAAATGGGTAAAAAACCACGTGACCAGGTCTGTGCCGGTCAAAGTCCACTATATTTCGGTGTTTACAGTGTGTTGGAGAATCGGGGCGACAGGCCGCTCCCGTTACAGCTTAGGGAGAGAGAGAGAGACTACGACTCCCGACGGGCAACAGGATGCGCCGCGGGAGTAGCTTGAACGTTGGAATACGTGGGACGGTCTCGATGCTCTGGCTCTTCTGGTCGCGTTCACTTGCTGGCTGCGGTCGCCTTCCTCCTTTGGCTCTTGCGGGGACTTGACCGTTTTCCTGCTGGCTACGCGGTGGTGGAGCGCTGGTGGCCGTGGGCGGCCGTTGGTGGTTCACGACGACTCGAGGCCGACGCGGGGGAGGAGGCAAGAGAGCTCTCACCTGAAGAAGAAAGCTCCGGGCATCCAAAAGGTGAAGAATGAAGACCCCCTGGGGTCCTTTTATAGCTTCCAGGGGAGGGTCATGGCGGGACCCACCACTTAAGTGGTGGGTTAGTGGGTGGGTTACCCTCTTGATCGGACGGAGAGGAGAGCCTCCCCTCGATCGGACGGTGGGGAGGTCGTCCACGGCGACGGGCCGGCCGGCGGCACCGCCGGCGGCGGCCGGGCGGCGGGCGGCGGCAGCGGCGGCGGCGGCGGTTTTCCCCCATGGGGTGAGTGCGGCCCCACCCCCATGATTTTCCTCATCAGAGAGAGTTCATGGAGGGGGTGGGCCACCCATGACCCATTTTTGGAGGAGATCATGGGGGGTTCTCTCCTATAAATAAAGGTGGAACCCATCAGACACCTTGAAAGGCTCTCGAAATCAATCAAAGAGATCAGAGGAGGAATAAATTTTTTTTAAATTTGTAGTGTTTAATATATAACTGTTATAAACCTTTCTTTTATGGACATGTACTGATATGTAAATACCTGACATAGAGATATAATATCTTGTTTGGCTTTCATGTTTATGAAAAGTTGAAATTATATATTGTTTTTTTTTCTGGCGGTGTATGGGCTGTTACATCCACAGCTTCCGGCCTCCGTCTTCGTCGTCGTTTGCCAACCTATCAGGGCCAATCGAGCTGCCCGCGGGGCATACACATCATTTCCTGAAAATTGGTGATGCAGGTGACCGTAACAGAGCGACGTCATTCGACAATACAAATTTCGCCCGTCGCAATTATCAGCAAATCTCTCCGGAAAACTATAAATAAGCCCATATGTCTTCATTTGAAGAGGGAAACTCCAGAGGCTTGAGAAAGCTCTGACGTTTTTTGGAGCGGACGTGAGACTTACATCGTTCCTCCACTTGGAATTCGCTATGCTCCCTCTCTAGGCTATCAAGTGTGCAACGCTCAACGCTGAGGGGACTTGGACAATTTTTTTTCAGAATAACGCTCTCATCCAAACCCAGAAGACTTAGTGAATCCTCAGCTCCATTGGATGCGCTTGTAAGAACATCGTAGACTTAGTTTATTTTCGATTTTTCTTGTATTCAAAGCTTTGTAACGAGAGGTAGTCTGTCACCCTCCGCGGAAACTGTCAACTCTTGTAAACTCAACGAACTAGTGGATTTTGTCCCGACACAGGACCGACCATATGATTTTTCACTCTTTCCGGATTTTCCATGTAAAAAAGTCTCATGCCATTTGTTGTTGTTTTTTATTGACTGTTTGCGCGTTCGGTCCAACTCCGAGCTCAAACGGTCCGATTCTCCAGACCGAAAAAAAATCGGATGACCCGCAACACAAGTATATGCTATCCTAACAACTAAATTTACTTTTAGTCCCTTTTAATTAGCTAAAAAAACTGTTTAAAATTAGTTTCTTGAATTAATTTAACATTATTGTAATTTAAAATTATGGAGTCCATAAGATACTCTCATTTGTATATTGATAGATGCTCATCTCTTTGATGGGAACCCTTGTATCATAAAAGAACAAATGCTCAAATTATTTGTGACAAATATTTTATCAAATATTTTATACCAATATAAGAACATAACTTTCTTGTTCTGCCACATAAAATGACTACACTTCTTTTTGTTTGCTAGTGTTTTTTTCTAAACCTTATTATTTGCATGTTTGAATAGCTTCCATTTGAAACTGCAAATCCCTCAAACCGCTCTGTTATATACATATAACTATTCTAACGCGCAAGATGAGAGCTTCATTAAAAAAAACAGCCAACGGCTTCATCTTCAACTGTCATCGCCCACCCAAACAAACCCAAACTATGCTTTGATAACTTAAATTGTTTGGGACGTATAAATGACGATTGCGTGTAATCGCGACAGTAAATACATTGGCCTAAGCTTACCTTGCTTTTGTAACCTTAGTGACTATTTTTTTGGGTTCGATTTCATCTTTGTAGTCCTAACATTCAAGATAGCTAAAACTCGATCATACTTGCACGATGTTCGTGAAAACAATGGTTATAAACTGTCGTTCGTGAATGTCTTACCTCGTCTAAGGAAGTTCATCCACTTATGTTCGCCGGATAAAAATAAGGAGCCATGGGCCACCAAAATCTTAGTGTTTATCAAAGTTTTTGATACAACTGTGATTGTTGTTAGTATCACAGTTTTGGCTAGTCGCACCGCTTTTTTTTCCTAATTTTTCGCTTCTTTGGAAATACGTCTTGTACATGTATTTTTAGGAAAATGTTCAACACGAAAGTTATAGATCTCGACTTGTACATGCGTTTTTAGGAAAAGTATTCAGCACAAAAGTTGTAGATCTCGATGAGATTTACAACTTTCGTGTGTAACACTTTTCCTAAAATACATGTACAAAATGTATTTCTAAAAGACGCGAAATCTGAACGTATTTCCAATGTACGTCTTGTAAATGCATTTTCGTCGAGATCTACAACTTTTGTTAAAAATGCATGTACGAAACGTATTTCCAAAAAGTACAAAAAATTAGAAAAAAAAATGCAATGCGACTAACCAAGGGGGCGGCTAATCCAACGCTAACCAAAACTTCGGTGCTAATAACACTCACCTTATTAAAACTTAACAATTTTGGCCTCCAATATGCTAGGAAATGCATAAGAATTGGCAAAGGGGCGGCTAATCCAACGGCTAAAAATTCGCCGGATGTTCAATTTGGCATGAATTACGGGCGGAAGCAAACAGAGGAAAGCACGAGAAACCACTCACTCTCATCTTCTTTCAGAAGCAAAAAGCAAGCTTTCATACAACCTTGCAAGATCCGTCTTTCAGGAGAGATTTTTGGGCCTGATTCTCTGTTCTGGGATTTGTGTGATCGCTGATCGCGCGAGACGCAGAAATTTCGCATCTTTCATCTCCAACCTTCTTCTTCCTCTCTCTATAAATTTCGCGTCTTGATCACCAACTCTCTTCGTCCTCTCTATATCTCTCTTATCTGCAGACATTCTGTTCGCTTTCTAGGGCGGCACTTTTCGAAACCCTCGCGATTCCTTGATATCGTTCTTCGCAGGGAGAGATGGCACCGGGCGGATTTTGCGCTTCATTCAAGAAAGAGCACAGCTTAGGTTTGTAATCCTTGGCCTTGGATGATTCTCGAGTAGACAAAACTGTTTTCCTTGTTGTTGTTTTTTGCTAATCGAAACGGGTTGTTTTGATGAACAGAGAACAGAAAGGAGGAGTCTTCGAGGATGCTGAGGAAGTATGTTGACAGGATACCGGTGAGGCGGCCTCTGTTCTCTCTCACTTTCGCTCTCATTTATCTGCAATTTGCTTGTGTTTTGATGCTTGATTTGAGATTTTGAGCTGTGCTTGTTGAAAATGGCTCTTTTTACTCCTTAAAGTTGATCAATTGGTGCTCATTTATTGATTGCAGTGTTTTTTTCCCTTTGGATATTGCTGTTTAGTTTTCTAATATGCCACATGTAAATATAGTTTAGAAAGAACTTTTTAGAGTTCGTTCAGAAATTGGAGCTTTGAATTTGTATTTAGAGATCCAATCCCTATGAAAATGGGCATCCGATTCTATCTCAAAAAATTGCACTTTTTATTATAATTGAGCTCATAATTATGGTTCCATGTAGTTTGGGGCGATACTTGTTTGCAGAGAGCATGTTTCCTCGGGTCTAATGGAGTTTAACATCCATTAAACTCTCTGTCTGTTGACAAAAATAGGTTATCTATCATTGCTAAGTTATTGTTTCCTTGATTATAGCTGGTAACTCGGACACGAGCATTGCTTTTCTTCTTTTTTAGCAATTCCATATGATTTTAGTTGACAGTTCTCCTTGGACCCTCTGAGTTAGATTGTTTTTCTAAAAAATTTACTTGCCTAGGATCACTTAACCACTTCGCACAATATCCGATCTTCATCGCAACGAAATCAACAATTGATAAACCCAATCGGGATAAAATCCACGGAAGTCGACTTAAAATAGTGCAGGGTTTAAGCTTGCGTATAAACGGAGAGAAACAACGTAAAAAACTGAAAGAAAACACGATGCAAAACAAGCATTGAACTCTGAGAGAAGGAAATATAAATCTCAGATGCCGACATGCACCATATGATATGGTCAAACAAGTCCGGTGAGACAGTTCTTTTAAGAGTGAACTCCAGATTGTGTTCATCTTCCTCCATGCCTTGGATTCCCGAGCATTTGTCGCGGTCAGCACAACCCCTTCCCGTGCATCTCCACCAACGACATCCCATAAATCTTTCTCCCAACAAGTAACCTTCAATCATTACTTACATTTCTTAAAATTTGTTTGTGTGAGCATATCAATCCCCAAATCACGGGAACTACCATTGCCTTCCATTGATGATAAATTCGGTTAATAGCAAAATGAAAGAACTTAGACTCACTAAAACTTTCGTCCCTCTGATATCATTCTAAGCAAACTACTGTGACGCTCAAATGATCCCTTTGTCAAGAGCTTCATGAATATGTACGTAATACGAAGGAGGTATTACAATCAAGAAGAATGACTATGAGAGGAGGGAGTCGGAGGAGGGGAGGAGACGAAGGAGATGAGGAGAGGAAGAAGATAGTTAGGGAGCAACCCTAAATTCCAAACATCCAAAAAACATCCAAATTAAGATAGTCTCCCCCTCTTATATACATGAGGGGGTGCGGATAACAAAAACAATTAATGCTGAAATGAAGATAACGGGCCGTCGTGTGCGCAATCGTAACAGTGTCGGCGTCTGGAAAAACTGCCTTGGCCTCAAGGCAGTGGTTAGTGAGCTGGCGGCGGACGGTCCGTGGCGGCAACAATGCCTGAGGGGCCGGCCCCCCAGGGGTTCCCAAGGGACTCGAATTCCTCCCACGTGACTTCCGGGTCACAGTCGCCGATGATGACATGGAACTCTTTGACGACGCAAACTTGCGCAAGGGAGTATGGCTGGCGGCAGGGGCGCACACGGGCCGAACTGGCGGGGGCAGCCGCGGAAGCGTCAGTCATGGAAACCGCACGGATCGGCGCGGAAATAGGTGCTAGGGCTCCGACGGCCAAAAAGGCGGGCAGAGATGGTAGGTCGGACCAAATTAATACGAAGGAGGTATTACAATCGAGAAGAATGTCTATGGGAGGTGGGAGCCGGAGGAGGGGAGGAGATGAAGGGGATGAGGAGAGGAAGAAGATAGTTAGGGAGCAACCCTAAATTCCAAACATCCAAAAAACATCCAAATTAAGATAGTCTCCCCCTCTTATATACATGAGGGGGTGCAAATAACAAAAACAATTAATGCTGAAATGAAGATAACGGGCCGGCGTGTGCGCAATCGTAACAGTACGCCATATTGCCATGAATCTTAACATGATCCACAGAGATGGCTATGTTAAACACCTTCTTACGAATGAAGTGATGCATGATCTTAATATATTTTGTCAGCGCATGAAAATAGGATTAGTGACTAGCTTTCATGCACTTTCATTGTCCCCGCAGATCACCATAGCCCTTTCAATCTTCTTGAACATGTTCTCCACAAGTCAACAAATCCAGATACACTCCCGAGCTGCCAATTATGACGCTTTTATTCTGATTCGGTAGTGAAAATGGACAGCGAGACCTGTTTCTTACTACTACACGAAACTGCCATTGAACTGCACATGAAGACATACCCCGACGTCGACCTTCGATAATCAATATTTTCACCATAGTCAGCATCCGTGAATCCTTGTAAATTGAAGCACATGTCTCTTTCATACAACAATCCCATGTCCAAGGCCGTTCGAACATACTTCAGAATACCCTTTGTCGCCTCCAGATGTTGCTTCCTAAGCTCTTGCATATAACGACTTTTTTGGACATCCGCAGATGAGATATCTGGCATTGTAATCGTCAAATATATCAAACTCCCCAGCAAAGCTCGGACGAGGCTTCCTAGGCTTCTCCATAAGGCTTGTATGTGTTGCTTCACAGGAGGCGATGAATCTTTGAGTTTCAAGGTTCATACACTTCCGGCCCTTCTTGCGTTTGTCATAGCCTATGAAAACACACTATGGTTTTAGCTTCAAGCTTTGTCCTTCGCGCATACGAACATGAACATAACAAGCCACTCTAAACACCTACAAATTCCTCACGTTTGGCATCTCCACAAACATGAGTTCATGCGGTGGCTTAAGTTTGTTCGGACTTAATGACAACCTATTGATCACATATATCGCACACATCATTCCCTCCGCGCATAAGACCTTGAGAATACCCTTGACATGCAACCAAAATCTGCAAGTCTCAAAAATGTGCCGGATCTTCCTTTTGACAACACCGTTCTTCCGTGGTGTACAGACATAAGATAACTCTCTCATGATCTTATGCTTCCTACAGAAGAAAGAGAACTCAATGAATGTAAATTCCCCTCCTTTGTTATTTCTCAACATCTTTATTTTCTTCCCAAGTACACCAGCATCCCCCTTCACTGCCTCCATGCCATTTTGGTGAAAGAGTGTTTCCTTCTCTAAAACGGGAAACCTGCTGTACTCATCCGGGAAGAGTAAATAATCATTTTAGCCTTCAGACCTTTACTACCTGCCATCACGCATCCGTAAAAAAGAGGGGAGGTTTTCTTTTTGCTGTTATTGGAATCCAGAGAAAGAAAAGGAAGCATTTTCATTTCAGTTTTTCGTGGAAGAATTCGAAGCATGTCTCACTTTATTTTACTCAGTTTTTATTTGGAGTTCTCTCCAGTTGTAAGTGTAGAGAAATGGGCATAAGCCTTATGAACCCTTTTTCATATATAAAAAACAAGTATGAGAAACATATATATAGGAGAGGAGAGATGAGAAGAGTCCTATACAAGAGATGTGGGACTAAATCAAGAGAGAATAAAATGGGCCAAAATAATGGCCTTTACAATATATCCTATTTCTCTAACACTCCCCCGCAAGCTGGAGCATACAAGTCGTAGGCACCAAGCTTGGATAAGAACTGATGGTACAAATGCCGGGGCAATGCTTGGTGAGGATGTCAGCAACTTGCTTGGAAGCGGGAACATGCTCTAGCTCTATCTTCTTTAACTGAACCTTTTCACGAATGAAGTGACAATCAACTTCAATGTGTTTGGTCCTTTCATGAAAAACTGGGTTCTTTGCAATATGGATTGCGGCCTGACTATCGCAGAATAGAACAGTTGGCGAGGATAAGGCGACTCCTAGATCACCAAGAAGAGCCTCCAGCCAGGTGAGTTCAGAAACAACGACGGCCATTGCACGATACTCAGCTTCAGCAGAAGATCGGGCAACAACAGATTGCTTCTTGCTGCGCCAAGTAATGAGATTCCTCCAAAGTAGGTACAAAAACCCGTAGTAGAGCGTCGATCATCTAGGGAGCCCGCATAGTCCGCATCAGAATATGCGACAAGAGATAGAGAAGGGATGGTTTATATACCAACCCTTGTCCTGTGCATTCTTCAGGTATCTGAGGATCCGTTCCACGGCTTGTAAATGAGAGCCTCGAGGAGCATGCATATACCGACTGACAACGCCGACAGCGAATGAGATGTCAGGTCTTGTAACTGTCAGATATATTAGTTTTCCTACAAGCCGTCGATAATACTCAGGGTTTGAAAGCAGATCATCAGAGTCAGACCCATGGGCACATAGCTTGTGATTTGCATCCATCGGTGTATCCACAGGTTTGCACCCGGAGTAGCCAGCATCACGGAGAAGGTCAAGGCAGTACTTCCGTTGGGATAGGACCAGTCCATCAGGACGTCTTGCGATTTCAAGGCCAAGGAAGTATCGAAGGTTTCCCAGATCTTTTGTTTGGAAAACAGAGCTAAGATGTTGTTTGACCTCTAGTATGGCGGGTAAGTCATCGCCTGTGATTAGAATGTCATCAACATAAACCAAAAGAAGAACCGTGCGGTTGTTCTATGTCGAGTGAACAGAGAGAAGTCTGCCGAACTCCGAGTAAAACCAACTGCCTGAACTGCTTTACTGAACTTATCGAACCATGCCCGTGGGGATTGTTTGAGACCATAGATAGACTTTTTAAGATGACAAACTCGGGACTCCCCCGTGGTCTCAAACCCGGGAGGTTGTTGCATATAGACAGTCTCGTGGAGGTCGCCATTGAGGAAAGCATTCTTAATATCAAGTTGGTGCAAGGGCCACTGACGATGCACAGCGACAGAGAGAAGGACACGAACTGTGTTAAGCTTGGCGACCGGAGAGAAGGTCTCCTCATAGTCGAGACCATGTTGTTGAGTAAAACCACGAGCCACCAGTCTGGCCTTAAGACGGTCAACCGTCCCATCGGAAGCATGCTTGATGACAAAGACCCATTTGCAGCTAACAGTAGTCTGCCCAGGCGGGAGAGGGACCAGATCCCATGTCTGATTCGCCCAAAGGGCGCGCATTTCGTCATCCATGGCAGCCCGCCAACCGGGATGTTGCAAAGCCTCCTGCACAGAAGTAGGAACAGAAATAGAAGATAATGAAGTAGCAAACGTGTGAAGGGTCGGGGAGAGGCGGTGTAACGAGACATAATTCGCCATGGGATGAGCGGTGGAGACGGGCACGGGGATCAGCAAGCCGCGAAAGCCCTTCGGTAGAGGGAGGCCGTGGCAGGCATGCGAGCTCGGAGGGGCGAGAGTACACCTGGATGATAGGAGGCGTAGGACGGAGTGGCGGGGGTGGAGGCGTGGGAAGTAGAGGAGGGAAGGAGACGTAACGGGTATGACGGGCCGAGGGAGAGGAGGAGGAAGACACGGATCTGAGAGAGGGGATGAAAGGGTTGATCTTCCCAAAAGGTGACATCAGCAGAGATGATTAGTTTCCCGTGGCAGGAGAATAGCAAACATATCCTTTTTGGGTGCGGGAGTAGCCAACAAACATCACTTTGGTAGCTCGAGGAGCGAACTTGTCAGTGGGCGGAGCCAAGTTATAACATAGCAGGCATCCAAAGACACGGGGCGTGATAGAGAACAGAGTCTTGGAGGAAAGAGAAGAGTGACAGGAGCCACGAAGTTTAAGTAGAGGAGGGCATGCGGTTGATGAGATGACAGACAGTAGAGACGGCGAAGTTCCAATAGAGAGGTGGAACGTGCATCTGAAACATGAGAGAGCGGGCGACCTCGAGAAGGTGCCGATTCTTCCGCTCGGGCAACGCCGTTCTGTTGAGGAGTATAGGCACACGAGGTCTGGTGAACAATACCAAACTCGGTGCAGATATGAGAGAAGTGCGGCCTGTATACTCGCGCGCATTATCGGTACGAAGGAGTTTGATGCAGGTAGAAAACTGAGTACGGATCTCGACCAGAAAGGCACGGAAAGTGGAGGGAAGTTCAGTACGATCTCGAAGTAAGTATAACCAGTAACGCGGGAGTAAGTCATCGATAAATGTGACGAAATAGCGATAGCCGAAAACACTCGGGAGCTTATATGGCCCCCAAATATCAGAATGGACTAAGGAGAAGGGGGCGTCGGAACGAGTACTAGGAAGGTAAAAGAGACACGATGGTGTTTGCCATAAACGCAAGCCTCACACGAAACTCAGAAAGGGAAATGTCAGGAAGAGCTTTCTGGAGAATTGGAAGGGGAGCATGCCCAAGACGACGATGCCAGTCGGCAGAAGAGATGGTGGAGAGGCGTGTGGGAAGAGGAATCAAAAATGTAGAGCCCATTGGACAGCCGCCCCTACCGAGGATGTTCCGCGTCTTGCGATTGCACAATACAAGAGGTGGAAGAGAAGATTAGGTCGCAATTAAGGTCGTGAATAAGACGACTAATAGAGAGAAGATTAAAAGAAGAGCCAGGAACATGAAGAACAGAGCGTAGGGTAATAGAGGGAGTAAGAGAGATGTCATCTGAGCCAGAAACGGGCGTGGTAGCCCCATTGGCAACAGTGATGAACTTAGGATGCACTGAGGCCAAGTAGTGTGGAGGCTGTAATGGGGTAATGTGGTGCGTCGCACCAGAGTCCAAATCCAGGAGGAACTGTGGACAAGACAGGAACTGCAATATCAGAGAGAGACACCACAGAGCACAGTGGCGGGGTGAGCAGGGCAGAAGAGGCACACAACCCGAGAGGGTCGCCACAGACCAGACCGAGAGGCCGCAACAAGGCCGGCAAGCCGCAACAAGGCCGTCAGCCGCAACAAGGCCGCAACAAGGCCGGCAGGCCGCAGAGGCCGCAACAAGAACCAGGTAGAAGCCGAGGCTTGAGTAGAACCAAGCCGCAAGGAACTGTGTAAGCCGCAGCGGCGGGAAGTAGAAGAGCCAGAGGAGACCGCGCAGTAGAGAGACTCAAGCGGAAAGAGAAGGACCGCAGCGAGCTGGACCAGTCGCAGCAAGCCGAGCAGGCCGCGAGAGAGAGGGAAGGTGGATCCGACGAGAGAAAGAGGAGAGGGGCAGGAGGCCGCTACAAGAAGAGAGCAAGACCGCCTGCGAGAAGGACTGAGGACGACCACGACCAGAATGCGGATAGGAAGCAGGCCGCACGGTCAAGCCGGACACCAGCGAGTAGTCAGTTCGCGACCAAAGGGCAGAAACAAAGAGAGAACCGCCCCGGTCTAGGTGAAGCCAGCAGCGGTCAGAGAGCAGCCCGCAGCGGTTGACGGAGATCGCAGTAAGCAAAGGGGAGACGACGAAGCCGCAGCGGACGAAGAGGCAAAGGCCGCGAGACAGAAGAGAGGAGGCGGTCAGAAGAAGAGGCCGCCACGGATAGAAGAGACGTGGGCCCCACTAAGCAGAGACAGGGTGGCTATAAGAAGCCAGAAGGGGGGGGTGGATCCACGGAGAGGGAGAGGAGAAGCGGATGCAGAGTGGCAAACCGCAGAGACAGGGGCGGACAGGAGACCGGAGCGGATAGGATGCCAGGCCGCAGAGACAAGGGAAACCGGGCGGGCTGGGCGGTTAGAAAATGGGAAACCGGAGGTGACGGGACCGTGTGCTCTGATACCATGTAGAGAAATGGGCATAAGCCTTATGAACCCTTTTTCATATATAAAAAACAAGTATGAGAACATATATATAGGAGAGGAGAGATGAGAAAGAGTCCTATACAAGAGATGTGGGACTAAATCAAGAGAGAATAAAATGGGCCAAAATAATGGGCCTTTACAATATATCCTATTTCTCTAACAGTAAGCATACTTGAAAATTTTTATTTTCAAATTGATCTGTTATTTGTGTGGAGTTTTTCTCAGTTGGGTTTATCATTGTTGGTTCTCATTACGATTGAGATCAGATATTATACTAAGTGGTGAAGTGATCCCGGGCACGTGAAATTTCTACAGTGTTAGTGTACATGCAATTGTTTAGCTGAAACTGGTTCAAGAGCTTGTTCAATCTATTAGGTCTAGGCGTGAGGCTGTCATGTTGGTGAAAAAAGGAGTTGCTGTCCTCTCTATTTCAAGCTAGCCGAGAAGTAGGCCATGAAACAACCAAAGCAGAGAGAAAACTGGGAAGCCGTAAAGAGAGATTGCAAAGGATTCCTAACCAGTGCTTTCATGTATGGGAGAAAATGTAGTCGTCCGGGGAAAGAATGGAGAGTGCTAGCCAGGCGACGAGTGCGAGAGAAAAGATTGATTCCTCGGTTCACCT